>CM036586.1:79862673-80300173 GCA_020745705.1 Hemiprocne comata
CCTTAAGAAAGCAGCCAAGCTCTCCTGCCTCTATGCAGCAGAGGGCAGTGGCACACACACACACACTAGGAGATGCTCTCCAACACATTAAAAATCATTTAAATTGTTTAAAAGCTTTACCCATAAAAACAAGAACAAACTCTAGACCTTGTAAGGACAGGGTCCATGCTGAGGTGGGGTGTTACTTTTGGGTGGGTTGTTTTTTGTGTATGTTTTGCTCAAAAGAATAGGATGAGAGTTTTATTGAAAGACAACAGTGTACTTTCCCATGTTTTAAGCTAAACAAAAGGTAAGAAGGTTTTGTTAAAACTTTCCACCAGAAGATGGAAAAGGAGA
Source organism: Hemiprocne comata (assembly GCA_020745705.1). NCBI lineage: Eukaryota > Metazoa > Chordata > Aves > Apodiformes > Apodidae > Hemiprocne > Hemiprocne comata. The sequence continues at coordinate 79,863,010 of CM036586.1, forward strand.
ACACAACGACATTTGAACAGAAGTGATCAGGGTTTTGGAAAGTTATGAGCACATTAAAAATTAATAATGGAAGCTTGTAACACCTGTAACTGTAATGGATGTTATGAAATGCGTACTGAAATAAGATAAACTTGGATCCAAAAATGATACTGACATCATCCATAACTAAGTCTTCAAGTAGGACTGAAGCCTTTGACCCGTTTGCAAAACAGCATGTGTTCCTTACCTGTTAACTGATTGCTCAGCAGGACGCTCACTTTTAAAAGCAGTCAAACCTATCCTTAATTACAATGAGTCTTCGGCTACACTTGAGTTTGGCTTATCACATCACTGATGATGTGGCACGGAAAAAAAGGAGCGGGTGGAGGGCCTGGGACGTGTACGTTAACAAGCAGTCCCCACCCTGATTCGATGCTGAGTATCTCTCTAGCAACTATTCTGGTGGATAAGGGGGAAAGGGGCCCCACTTTGCTGGCTGACTCAACCTTCCCCTCTGCAAGTTTGGAGTATGCCTATGTGGCTGCAGAGCCTGGCGGGATGGCTGTGTGCCAGGGAGGCATTGCAGCCCCAGCTTTGGTCCTCAGCTTGTGGCTCAGGGAGCACTGTGAAAAGGCACTACTTTTAGCTTACAACACTTGGATGCATTTAAAATTGTTTGTCTTTTTTTTTTTTTTCTACTTAGAAAAGCAGTAGCCTAAGTCAAAGAAGCCAAACATTTTCAGTTGAAAATAATTGAACCAGAGGAGGAAAGAAAGATTATCAAATCCAAAGCAACTTTGGAAATTATCCTCAGGGATTCTTTTTCTTTTATTTTTATGTATGGCTCTGTTTGTTAAAAGCTTGTGTTGGCCACCTCAGACCTACTCTTTTTCTTCTTCTTTTCTATGGAGTCTGATAACTTTCAGCTTAATGTGCTTTGGAACAGCCAGGGAATATTTTAAGTGAAAAACAGATATGGAAATGGACCCTAAACCCAGGAGACGTTACAACTATTCCAGGCCATGCTGAGGCACAGCTCAAGTCTCAAAACAAACCTGTTATCAGTGTGATGCACCTTTTAGTCCAGAAGAATTTTTTAATCATTAGAGTTCACTTCAGTGTAGAGACAAGGGGAAAGATTTTATTCAGGCAGTGCTACAGGATGGCTGCAGATAGTGGAACGTGCACTCCAGGCTGGTTTTCCTGCCATTTATTCAGGTGTTGTGAATTAGAAGAGTTATTCAGCATAATGTAACTGCTTTGATCATGAACTGTGGAAAATAAAGGCCACTTCAGCAAGGTCAATTATACCTCTCTGTCCCAATTTGCAAAACTGGTTTGAGGATACACACTTACAGTACTTGGATTACTGCTGAGCTCCAGTCATTTGTTGCATTTTGATTTCTTAGAAGGAAAACACATTTAAAGTCACACTAACTCTATTTTAATACTGGCCATTGGATAATATTACAACTCCTGCCCAGAGTAAGATACAGCATCATTTATTCTGAAGTTGATCACTTGACATTAGTTTCCAAGCCAGCACAAACAATGGCTAGGTCAATGATGGCAACTGAAATGTAAAGGAGTTATTTGAGAAGCTCAGCTCTCCATGTGCCTTTTTGTTTAACCATCACATTTGATTATTTACTTTCTGTCTCTGTTTCTGGAAAAGAACTTTGATTCTCAGTCATAACCTTAATTTTTCTCATGTACATTTATCTCATATGGACTGATATTTTGTTAGGTAAAATATAAATAAAGCAAGCCTTATTTGCACTGAAAGCATTACTAGAATCAATACAAAACATGAAATGCTGGCATCACAGGCTATTTTTTGGCTCCAGATGCATGTAGCACAGGCTGTTCTCTTTCAGAGGTGAGATTTGTCATTGAACTGCAGATTCCAACTGTTACTGAAGAGCAACATTTAGCAAAGATAATCTATATTCAAATGTAGCTAAACTGTGTAATTATCCCATCATATGGACAGCATTCACCAGTAGTTGTTGGAGGTGAAGAAGGGTGGGAAAACAGAAATCATAAAGGACATAAAATTAGAGAGTTTATTACAGACAGGCACAGCACTTAGTCCATATGCAGTCACATGCATTATGTGGACCTTCTATTGATGGACAGATGTGGTGGACAGATAATTCTCAACACAAGAAACATAAAGAAGCTTATCTAATGTTTTAAATACTGAGGGGAGCTACAAGGTCCAAATTAAAAAAAAGATCATCCTACCAATAAATGAAAACAAAATTAGCATTGCCTTCAGCTAAGCAAGGCCAGACAAAATGCCTCAAGCATTTTAAACTGCTCAAGTTAAGAGAAGGCTGCAGCTTGAATCTGACATGCAAACACCTGGAAATGTCAGGCAATGATTCTGATTCCAGAGCTCACCACAAGCCAGGAGCAGCAAAGAAGTACAACATAAATATAACAGGTTTCCACTCCTGTAACACTTCATCAAAGCCTTGTGAAGAACAGATACTTCTGGAGAATTTCCACCACTTACATGATGGAAATTTTATAAGATGCCATTTGCACTGCAACCTGAGAGAACATTTCAGAAAATACTGGCACAACTTTATTTTTCCCTTTATTCCTAGTCACAATCACACCTTAAGCCTACCTCATCTCTATTCTAACCATATCCTTATCTGAACTTTTTCTTTTCAAGCCCGTGTTTGGCTCAAAACTATAAATGAATTAGGATTGGCTTCTCTCAAAACAGAGCACTCTGGAGGCCTATTTGGCTTCCCCAAGCTCTGCTGACAGCCCCAATTTATGAAGGAATGCTGCAGATTCGGCAAATCCTTCCTCAGCAGGTAACAGGACCCAGGCAAAGCAGAAAAGACTACAGAAGTGGCATATTTGTGGGGGGTTGCATTCTGGCATTTGCTTGTTTTGCTGAAGATTTTGTGGCATTTTTTTATTTCCATCGATCCATCACCATATACATTGCTGCCTCTTTGAATTAATTCCAGAATGCAATTACCTCTGCTTCTATTTGCCTCCCCAACCTGATCTTCTCTAAAGTGAAGGATAAAGAAAGCAGATGCAGATTTCCTACAGCAGTTCTCCTAGGGATTGGGGCGGGAAAACAGACAGTGCAGGGACAGAAGAACAGTTCTGAGAAGAAATACTGTTAGATGAGGAAGAACTAAGACATCATTTATAGGGAGCAACTGGTAAGACAATATATCGGCAAAGGAAACCCCATTGGGAGAAGAAGCTGGGCAGGGTGTTTTCTTGACGTCCATGAACAAAATAAAAAAAGTAGAAAGCTCCTGAAAATAATTGGAGGTAGATGTAAACCTGCTCACTGAATGTGATTTGACAAGGAAGAAAACCTCTTGAACTTGTTTTTCTCAACCCTAGAGTTGGAGTTTTCAGTCACAATTTTTTTCTGTAATATTACAAAGTGGGTTTATTGAGAAAGTAGGAGAAAAGCTCTGTGTTAGTCCCTTGCTAATTGAAATGCATAATTAAAATGAGTAATTAAGCTTACTACAGAATGCTCTTGTGTCTGGGAGCCCAACTGCCCTTGAACAACAATTCATATGCTGAACTGTCTCTGAGAACTCAAGTTACTATTGGATATTTTGGTTATATCTTTCCTCTATGTTTTGTTGGCAGCAAAATAAAAGTGCCTGGTCTCTTTTCTGCCATTTTATTTCTTCCATTCTTCTTGCAGTGTCAGAACAAACAAGATGATGTCATAAGGATGTCTTTTCAGTATGGAAATAAAAACACAGAAAGATCTTCTTCTTCTTCGTTTTTTCTTTTTCTTTTTTTTCTTTTTTTTTTTTTTCTACAATAACTTCCTGTATTAGTGCTGTACCATGACTACTTCTGGTCTCAGGATAGGTGAAATGTCCCTGTCTTCATGCCAATTCTCATTTGCTTAGAAAACAGACTCTAACACAACCACCTTCTCAGGAAGTGGACAAATGCCAACAAACAATGACACATTTTACCCCACATGTTAGCACAGTTGCTGATCCTAGAATATAAGGGTATGTTTTCACTTCTCTCTCCTTAAGACTTAGTCTTCATCAATTCACCTTTTAAAAAATGCCAACAGAACTGAATGCCAAGCCAGTAAAAGGCAGCAGAGAGACAGTCATCACCAAGCCCAAACAACTACCCAGCAGAGGAGATGCCTTTCTGGAATCTGAATAGCCTTCACAGAGGTGCAAGGGAAACTAGCACGATACAGCCTTATTCCATGGGCTCTGGTTTGCTCACTTTAAAAAATGCCACAACCCAAATTAATGAACTTTAAGACTTCATTTTCCTCTTTACTGTATTCAGCATTTACGGGAACAACGTGGTGTTGTTAATGTACACCAATGACTGACCACTGTATTTATGCCTCAATGATTTTCTGTCATGAGAATATAATGCCTGGCAAAGACTGATTCTCTGAAACACCAGTTTGTTTGGGGTCATTAATCTTAATTCCTATCTTGCCTAAATAGGAACTGGGTAACAGTCAATTCAGGGAATAGTTCAGAGAATTAAAACTTCATTGACTTTTGGGCTGCCCAAGGCTCTACATTTAATTTAAAAAAGAATTAATTAATTAATCTGCACCAAATACTAGGGAGAGACCCTGTGGTATTGAGAAAATTGCTTCTGTGGTTTTAAAAATCTAGAAACACTGTCTTTTGGCAGGATCTTTCCTTAGTAGCTGTTGTGATTTAGTAGTTACAGCAGGGGCTATGGAAACACAAGTCCTGGGTTCTTGAATTGATTGATTTAACTGGCCGCTGTCTTTCTGGGTGATCTTGTGCAAGTCCTTTTACCTGCCCTATGCTATAGTTTATTGTATAAACTAAGTATAAAACTTGTCTAAGCCATGGAGGTGTCACGAGGCTTGCTTCACTGAGGATTTTAAGACAACTAGCAGTCCCAACTGAAGACGTTATCTATAGAATGACTCAGCAGAAAGAAAAGAGTAGTGACGATATGTTTTTCCCTTAATGTTGTTAAGGAACAAGGAAGACTGATCTACAGGCTTGGGGTGAACTGCCATGCCACTGCCCACTAAGCAGAAGCCATTTTCCAAAGCATTCCCCCCTCTCCACCTTCACAAACTCTGCTCCTTCTCTGCTGAGCACCTGAACAATCTGTTTTGGGAATTAGCTCCCCATTCACCAGATTCTCAGCAATGCAAGACATCCACAGCATCTGAAGCCAAACAGGACCATTAGATCATGAACACGACCTGCTCAACAGTGCAAGGGATTGCATTTCACACAGCTGCCCTTGCCCTGAGCCAAAAACCTTGTGTAGGACTAAAGTAACTTTCCAAAAAGGCATCTGGCCTTGATATAAAGACTTCTATATAATGTTTAAAAGTGCCTTATTTTTTATTTAAATTTGCCAGTATGCAGCTTCTAGGATCCTCTCTCCAACTGGAGTAGCAGCAATTTTAGCTTTTTCCAGCCCTGTATTTCTCCCAGGGACCTTCAGTGGTGCCAGATGTCAGGGTGTAGAGAAGAGAGAGTACTGCTCTCTGGGGAGCTGCAAGAAGAAACTGAAATCCTGAAACATTTTTATCATTATTTTTCTGCCTGTGGTTTAAGTCATGCTATCAGTAATTATAGAGATTTATAAGGCAAATGCTTAGACTGGCAGGAACAGAGAGAGAATGAAAAGGTCTGTGTGTGGAAGCATCAGAAAGGGAAAAACAGCACAAAAAGCCCTATGAGGACGGCAGGTGCTTGTTGGACCTACACTGTGGTGGGAAAACACAGAACAGGGCTGGAGTTTTACGTCACCCTAATGAGGAGACAGAGGACAGAGAATAAGTCCTAATGATTCACAGAGGTGGGGGAGCATGGAAAGCTAAAACACTGTGATTGCTGTCAGGTGCCAAAGGCAACAAAGGTTCCTTGGCCTCTGGTTGCCATCCTGAGGAGATCTCAGCAGACACAATGAAGACAATGGAGCATTATGTGGCCCTCTGCACAACTGCAAGAAATCCTCAGCAGCCCACCTGGATATTTTGTAGCTGTGATACAGGCATGGTGGTCAGACTGCTTGGGAACACACATCTTTGTATCTGTGAGTACGTGATTACGACAGTGTGGATCACTGAAGTAGCCGTTTTAAAATAAAATTACCTTGCCCTTCCCCACTTTCTTATACTGAATTTTGGTACACAACAACTAGCATATGCCAGCAGAAAAGTTTCTCAAAACCTAGCTCTAAAGAGCTGTATCACCTTAAATTTGTCTTTCAAGGGTCTTGTCAAAAGCACATACATTCTCACAATGGCCTTTCGAACTCCGATCACCGAGTCATAGGCCTCTTTTGAGCTCCAACACCAGTTTCTACAAACCCATGTGCCACGAAAGAATATCACTGCACCGTTAGATGAACTGGCATTTCAAAACCAGAAAAAAATAATGTTCTTCCTTTTTTTAAATGTTAGCGTCCATAAACTATTTTTGCAGACAACAGTGATCATACAAAACCTCGCAGAGACCTTAGTGTGGCCACAGACACTATTTTTCCACCTTGTTATTTCATATAAGAACATGCATGAAAATCTTATAGGCCTCACTAGCCTTATACTGAAAGTAAGCAGTGCCTAACAGTGGTTTACTACAGAAATAAATATCTTGCTAAAAGTTACTAGCATCACTTGTGCAAAACTACCACTGAAACCAGAAGTTTTGCTGAGCTACTTATTTCACAATGTTTCACTGACTCATTGAGAAATTACTTTTTGTTCAAACCTTGTGCATTTTTTCTTTACCTTCAGGAAAAGATGCTATCACTTGGCTTTTTTTTTTTTTTCCTGGCAGACTTTTATCTCAGGCTGTGGATGAATAGAATGAAACTGCTCATATACCACTTGCTTGTGACTTACTACTAAAGAACAGGAAAAAATCTTTTTACAGAGTAAGTGAGGAAATCTGTGTCTTCATGCACTAGAGAATTCTGATTTTCCTGTCTTTGTTTCCCTCCTAACTGACAGGAAAAATATTTTAAAAGTCATTAGGAAAAAAAAAAAAATCTTAAAGTATTTGAGCCTGAAATAATAACCATAGAATCATAGAATGGTTTGGGTTGGAAGGGACCTAGAAGATCATCTAGTTCCAACCCCCCTGCAAGGGCAGGGACACCTTCCACTAGACCAGGTTGCACAAAGCCCTGTCCAACCTGGCCTTGAACACCTCCAGGGAGGGGGCTTCCAACCTCCCTGGGCAACCTGTTCCAGTGCCTCACCACCCTAACACTGAAGAATTTCTTCCTAACGTCTAACCTAAATCTCCCTCCTTCAGTTTAAAACCATTACCCCTCATCCTATCACTACCCTCCCTGGTGAAAAGCCCCTCCCCAGCTTTCCTGTAGCCCCTTCAGAGAAAGGAAGGCTGCTATAAGGTCTTCCCAGAGCCTTCTCTTCTCCAGGCTGAATAGCCCCAACTCTCTCAGCCTGTCTTCACAGGAGAGGTGCTCCAGCCCTGGATCATCTTCATGGCCCTTCTCTGGACTTGCTCCAAGAGCTCTATGTTCTTCCTGTGTTGAGGGCTCCAGAACTGGACACAGTTCTCCAGTTGGGGTCTCATGAGTGAGGAATAGAGGGGCAGGATCACCTCTTTCGACCTGCTAGCCACACTTCTTTCGATGCAGCTCAGGATGCAGTTGGATTTCTGGGCTGCGAGCGCACATTGCTGACTCATGTTGAGCTTTTCATTGACCATCACCCCCAGGTCCTTTTCCTCAGCGCTGTTCTCAATCCATTCTCCGCCCAGCCTGTATTTGTGCCTGGGATTGCCCCAACCCAGGTGCAGGACCTTGCACTTGGCCTTGTTGAACTTCATGAGGTTGGCATTGGCCCACCTCTCAAGTCCCTCAAGGTCTCTCTGGATGGCATCCCTTCCTTCCAGTGTGTAAACCACACCACACAGCCTGGTGTTGTCAGCAAACTTGCTGAGGGTGGACTCAGATCCACTGTCCATATCACTGACAAAGATGTTAAACAGCAGCAGTCCCAGTACCGACCCCTGAGGGAATGTCACTCAGCTTTCATTTTCATTTTCATTTCATTCAGTTTCATTTTGCCTCATTATAATACACATTTGTTACCAAAACAGAAATATTTTATCCTCTTATAAAATTAATGCATTTTATCTCATTTATGCCTTTTCTCCTTCCAGTAACTGGGACTCTACCCTGGAAACATACTCTACACTGTATCATCTGGTGCAGAATGAAGACCATATGCCTTAGAGAAGATGTAAACTGGTTTCCAGGATACTATTAAAGAATGGCACATCCAATCCTATGAAACAGCAGACCATGCTGGGCAGATCCAGTTCAAATATTGATACAGACTTAACTTTGACAATTTTCCACTAACCACAGTGTTCTGAACTCTGTCTGCATAAAATGAATTTTGTTTTAACTCCTTCTGCTTTAAAATAAAATTAATGGAACTCCCTCTCCCCCCCCAAGTTTTCTCATGGAAAAAACCTCAATTTTAAAGACTTTTTTTCCACTTGAAAGCTCTGTGTACATTGAAAGTTATTAGCAAGTTAAGATCTGATAGAAGCAAAATATATTAATATAATATTGAGTACATATGAGGTGATCTAATTAACAACATAATACCTATTAGTGCTTCAAAGTCTCAAGCTTTTGGGTTTTCTTTTTTTCTGTGTTTTGTTTGTTGTTTTTTTTTAATTGGGCCTTGAAGATGCCAGTACTGCAATCAAAAATGTTTCTAAATAATTATGCAGTCATTTAGGTGGCTAACCACCTGAACTGCTGTAATTAGAACACTTAATACAAGCAATTAATTATGTCAGCAATGATGAAGTCTGTTTTTAAGACCTAGATACAGAAATATGTTCAAATAAAATCAAAAACAAACAAACAAAAAAAAACAACAAAGGTATCTTTATTTCATTTGACACATTTCCACTGGTTGTTTTCTGACAACAATCTGAGATCTCCTCTTGTAAGTTCTGTATAAGAATGAAATAAAAACTGAGAATGATGCTATCATGACTCCCAAAGTTCATTTTATCCAAGAAACAGACATCCAGAAATTGCCTCAAATTACCTTCATCTTGTCCTTGAGCAACTGGTTTTATTCTGGATCTGGAGGAACTTACTGCAGAGTTCAGGCATTCATGTACTCAAGTCCAAAATTTCAGTGCTCAAAAATGTGAAATAGGTCATGACCATCTGTCCATTTGAAGCTGAAATAAGAATGCTTCTTTTCTTCCAATAAAGTACTGTTATACTGAAGTTTCCCAGTATCCTCCCATCCTTCAACAAGTCCTCACAATATTGACCTGGTTTGATAATGAATTGCAGGCTTAGTTTTCTAAAAGTTCATAAACCTGTAAACTTCAACGTCATTCCAAAACAGCCTGAGACAATTTATCTTTTTGCTCTGAAATTATGCAGAAAGAAATTATGCAAAATCAGAGGTTTGGCATGGATTGAAGCAAAACCACTTGAAACACTGCAATTTAAAGTGAATTTACTTTGACAATTTCAGTTTGCCCAAACCTGAAACTCAAAGCAAACCTCAGGGCAGAAGTGTAAACCAGAACAGATAGAAATCAACAAACGTTTTCAAAACACTCCATGAATCAAAGATACTTAGTTTCACATGACATGAAACAGAGACTGACAAACCAGGATTTACACACGAACATTTTTTGAACATAATCTACTTCATTTGCATTTAACAAAACAACAGTTCATCTCTCGTACTGCCAGACTTCTCCATCACAAAGACCTACTAATCTCAAGTTTTAAGCTCACCTTCTCATCTTAAAATGAATATTAGCATCATTTTAATCTTTCTCAAATTTTCGAGTCTCATGTTGAGAGAACTATAGGGGAAAGAAAGACATTTTATGCTACACAAAAACATCTTTACATTTGTTCTCAGTAGAATAATCTCATGCATCTAACAACCTGGTGAACCAGCTGATTCTGAGTGAAAGCCTATAATTTCCCTGAATTATATAGTGTCACAAGTGATAATCAACCTTACCTGATACTATCACTTATCTGAAGCAAAATACCTTTCTTCAATGGAACAGATCCAGGCAAATAGTTCATAAATACCAAGGTGGGTCTTTTCCTTTTTTTTATGTGGCAGTTTTTGGTCAAAGAGATGAAGAGTTTCAAGCACAGAGTCTTTAAAGCACCTCTTTCTCTGTTACAGAAAGAGTGCTTGTCTCACCAGCACATCAGGGGAAATGTTCAGCTTGATCCACAGCACCATAAACCCCACTCCATTCCTGGCTGCCAAAGCTGGCCCTGTACACCTCAATACCATACACTCCTCAGGTCTCTTGTACAGACTATGCAGAGAGCTAAGGACAGAATGACACAGAATCATTTTGGTTCAAAAAGGCCTTTAAGATCATCGAGTCCAATCATATCCTAACTCTACCAACCATTAACCTAACTCTTAAGAAGTCCAGTGCTTAAACCATGCTCCTAAGCAGCACATCTATATGTCTCTCAAACACCTCCAAGGATGGTAATTCAACCACCTCCCTGGGCAGGCTGTTACAGTGTTTAATTCCCATTTCAGCAAAGAAATGTCTTCTAATATCTAATCTAAACCTCCCCTTGTGCAACTTGAGCCCATTTCTTCTTGTCCTATCATTTGTTAGTTGGGAGAAGAGACCAACCCCCAAAGAGAATAAAGGACTCATTTTTAGGTTCTCAAAGATTCATGGAAGATAAGAAAAAAGCTCTTCAAAACCAGCATCCATACATGCTTGTACATTAGGATATGAATATGCTACATCTGTTATTAGCTCATATGCATTCTTGCTCTAAAAACCATTCATGACAGAATGAGAAGCATTCTACTCAGGACATCTATTAGAACTGGATGATATTATCAATGCATCATGAATTTTATAAAGTAACATGGGTGAGCACACAATTATTTTCAAATTCAGAAGGTAAGGAACTGGGATACATCAGGGAAAATATTCACAGAACAGTGAAAGATTATTTTTATCTAAGAAACCAGCACATAAAATACTCATCCACCTAGGACTTGTTTAATGTCCTTCTGTAGAGCTCTCCTTTTTTCCTCTTTCTCCTACTTTTTCCTCATTTGCAATGAAGAGAGCCTTGAGAACTAAGGCTCTGCCATTCTCCTATTACCTAGGCTTGCCCCACTTTGCAATGGAATAACTAAATATTCACCAAGCCAAACAATGTAAGCAACCTTCCAGCCTTGTGGTTAAGGCATTCACAGTCCCTGTCTCTGTAGGTTTTTCCTTTCAAACTAGAAGAGCATGAATGGAATGCTGGGTGTTAAGACTCCAAACCCAGAATATTCTGTGATCTGGTGGCAGGGAATGCTTCTGGGAAACAATATGCTCAGATCCCTTAAAACTAAGGAAATAATTGAACCTAAGCCTCTGACAATGTGGATCCATCATGATACCAAATGACAGAAGAATACCTGCTTTTCTAGGAGCTTCAGGATCCTTATCCACTGCTGTTTTTGCATGTCTACAAGAGAAAAAGGTTTCTTTTTGAGTAAAATAAAGAATTTAATAACTAGTTTTTTGTTTTGTGAAAAAATTGAAAAAATGTTCATTTTCATTTAAATGGAACAGAATTTTTTTTTTCAAATACTTGGATTCGAAGCTGCAATGGAGAAAACAACAATTTTCTGCTGAGCTCTCTGGTTGACAGATGAAGTCAACAAGTATCACCCAAACCCATTTCAACTAAACACATGCAAATTAACCATTAATCTAAATTATGTGATAAATCATGTGTAACAGTCTTTCAATCAAGACTGCAGCATCCTGTTGAAGACTGCATTCCTGGCTGACCAGAATGCAACTCCAGTCTATGTTATGTCAAGATCTAAGATGGTCTAAAAAAATAAACTGCACTTAAACGCTGAGCTTATGAACATAGTATGGAGATGCTTTCTCCTGGCTTAGAGACTGCAAAAGAATTCATGTCTGCCTGACATGACAGAAGTTTTCAGAAAGCTGCCACAAAGACATTTTTTCTGAACAAATTAACTCCCATCAACCTGTGTTCCTTTATAAGGCATCCTGGGGACAAAGCCATCACAGACTATGGAGACTCTTGAAAACTTTGCATTACTGAGGTACTGAAAATATACAGCAAGTTTTACAATATATGGTCTCTCTGTGTATTGTTTTTCAAATATCTCAGGTCACATTGTGAAACTGCAGTTTTCTGGTCCTAGCAGCAATAGCATTAAACCCTGGAAGTGTTTCTGCTCCTACACACATCTTCTACACCTTCAAAAGTACCTTTTTCATGGAAGTGCCTTAAGAAGGAGGAACTAGCTAACTTTCCAAATGACTGATGAGAAAAACCTGCATAGGCTAAAATCTGATTAGAATTAATGAAGGGTTTGAGTGTACAAACCCACATCTAAGTAATTCCATACATGAGTTATTTCACTGAACTATATATAGGCTGCAGCCAGGTATCAAACTACGTTCAAAATTAAGGTTTGCAAAATGGTACCCTAATAATGCAATTAAAAGTGGTGTTGAGGGAATGTTCTTCAATGATTTATTCTCAGTATTCTTGCATGTCTGCAAAGTGGGACAAATACTGTCATATGCATGTTGTCAGCAACACATACTGCTCTGTACGGTCTGCAGAATCCCTCAAGCAGTAATAGGCAGCTGGCATCATCCTACAGTGTTCTTACTGCTCCACATTATCAACTATAACTTGCTGAGCTATGTTATATATATTCATTTTATTCACAGGAAAACTGGATTTTTCAAAGACACACATGTATGTGTATAAATAAACATACTTAATACACTTCCATGAATTAAGTTGAACTGTTTGATAACTTTTAGAAAATTATTAAATATGCATTAAAGTACATGCTTAGTTCTAGGTTGTGAGCATAAATATGGAAAAATACAAACTTGATTTATAAGCTCAAAGTAATCTCAACCATGATTTAGCTATAGTTTTAATAGCATGAAAATGACTAATTTAAGGTCAAGAGTAATTTAGTTTTGACTGACTTGGCAATCCTTTGTTCTCTGGGTCATGTAAGTGTTGAGTAAATTATAAACCTGTAATTCTATCCTGAGGTCAAGGGACTTCAGGATTGATTTGATATATTGGTCTCCTGGAAAGTTCCTCCAAGGCCAGTACCCCCTAAACTGTGTTTATGAGCTGACTGCATTAAAAACTAATAGGGTCATATAATATTAGCAGAGGTCAAATTAACCCTTTCAGAAAAGAGTATGCTCAAATGCAGGACTTTAAATGAGAGACAGAAAAATCAGATGTATCTGTAAGAAGGCTAGTTTCTGTAGTACTGAAAAAATAATATTAATGTAAATAGGTGTAGATATCTGACTTCACAAACAAAATCAGACTGCATCATGAACATTATCTGGGATAATCCAGAGTTTGTGAAGCAAAACCCATTACCTTGATATTTTACATGGGGGAAAAAATAAACTAGCAACTACTCCAACAGACCATATAAGAAGCATAAATACATAACAAATTAAGCAACTGTTCAATTAAATCAGACTCTTGTCTGTTTCCTAACATTTGCCATTGAACACCTGAGATGAGAAGTAAAACTACATGTTTTCCATACAAGATTTAAGTGTGCGTTATAGCAGCACTTAGTAATTTTGAACGTTTCAATGTTGCCAAATGAAAGTCATCACACTACTAAAAAAAAATACACCGTAAAGCCCAGACACATGGCCTGGACTATTCTTTCGTCACCAGGCAAACATTAAAGTTAATGGTCCTCAAAGTGTTTAGGGTTATTTCTTTTGCCCAGCGTCACAGTCCTGAACTCATTAGTAGGAGGTATATTCAGATTAGCCTGATCAGTTCTGATTTAAATGCAACTGAACAGTAACACAATCTGAAATAATGAAATTATTAGTAATAACCTAGTGATACCCTCAAATAGTCCTGTGAAAAATTAGAAATAGGTCCCCACCACCCCCAAGGCTGCAGATTTCATGTGAATATTAATATTTCATGGTATCTATGGAGCACCAGTTGTTTGTCCTGGCCAGTCCTTGGCTATCTCCTTCCACTACTTTAAAATCACTAGTAAGAACACGAACTTAGTTGTATACTTTTACATTTACAGTAATTCCTGTATAAAAATCCAACAGCTGGTTAGAGTGATGATCACTAAACACACACAGAATTTAAAGAAATATCAGAATCAGAACTAAAACTTCAACAGCTCTTACTTCAATGGGTGACACCATTTGACCTGGTCACACAGTAGCAACCAATTCGCAAAAAAGAATTCATAGCTACTTGGTAAAAAACACAACACAGGCCCATACCCAAAGGCCATTGAATATCGCAGAATATGTTAAAGTAGCCTTTCTCTTGTAACTTCAAGGAACTTTTGAACAAATTTTGGTGAATATTAAAAGTACAAGCCAACATTCAGCTGGGCATTTCACAATTGTGTTATATCAAGCTTTGACCACGCCTCCTGAGAGGAGGCCATCTTACTCCTCCTGTGGTCAGCAGATCTCACTGCCTGCTTGCACCTGGGATCTCACAGCTGCATAGTCAGATCAGGCCATCCATTTGTCAGAAAATTAACCCTGAGGGGAGGAAAAAAAGAGCATTTTCTGTTGGGTAAAAATCACCTTTGCAGGGCAGGTGACAGCAGTGAACGGTGGGGGACAGAGAGGGGAAGGAGGGAAGAGCTGGTTTGTAGTGGCTCAGATGAAGACTGATTGAAGTTGTCAGGTTTTGTTTCAAGGTCTTCTGTGTCCAAATGTGTATTTCAAGGCTGAGTAATTAAATAACAAGAATGCTAGCACACAGCAAAACCCTCCTAACTGACTGACTGGCCCTAATTAGCATCACTTCATGAAGGCTGTCACTGTTTCAGGGCCTTGAGGACAATAAGAAGCCTTAGTGGCCCTGACAAGCCTCACCTGGACCTCTCATTACCCCTGCCCACAGGCTCAAGAACCCCATTTCAGCCCAGACCCTGCCAGAGCTATGCTGTAGGTGTATTTGTCTCTGGCCCTGTCTCCTGGACAGACCTTGGACTCACTTTGTAGCCTTAGACTCACTTCTTAGCCTTGTTCTTAGTCCTGCCTCCAACCCAGTTTCCTTGCCTATGGCTGTCAATGGAGACCCATCATTAACCCCCAGTTCTGCCCACTGTTTTGACTGTTTTCAATAAGGCCAAATGTCAGGTACTGCACCTCAGCAACAACAACCCCCAGCAGTGCTACAGGCTTGGGAAAGAGTGGCTGGAGAGCTGCCCAGTAGAGAGGGACCTGGGGGTGTTGATTGACAGCCAGCTAAACATGAGCCAGCAGTGTGCGCAGGTGGCCAAGAGGGCCAGTGGCATCCTGGCCTGCATCAGGAATAGTGTGACCAGCAGGACCAGGGAGGTGATCCTGTCCCTCTACTTGGCCTTGGTGAGGCCGCACCTCGAGCACTGTGTGCGGTTTTGGGTGCCACACTATAGGGAGGACATTGAGGTGCTGGAGAGAGTGCAGAGAAGGGCAGCTAGGCTGATAAGGGGTCTGGAGAACCGGTTGTATGAGGAGAGGCTGAGGGAGGTGGGGCTGTGCAGCCTGAAGAAGAGGAGGCTGAGGGGAGACCTCATTGCTCTCTACAGCTACCTGAAAGGAGGTGTTCAAAAAATGGGTAGACATGGTGTTTCAGGAGATGTTACGGGTTGTAGGGCGGAGGGTTGGACTTGATGATCTTGAAGGTCTTTTCCAACCTTGATGATTCTATGACGCTGAAGGTCTACACCCTGTCAGTGAGGGCACTGGAGTCACCCATGGATCCCAGCTCACCCTCCCTTAGGGAACAGCCAGACCTTGGTGCTCTGTGTCACATGACACTAGTACAGCCTAATTGGTCTGTAAGATGGAACAACAGCAAATTTTTTTGCTTGGCTTTGTCAACACATTGTTCTTACTCTTTTTCCATATAGCCATGGTCCTGCTCATTCACAGTCATCTACTAGTTATGTACTAGAGTTATGTTAAAACTCTACCAAAACTTCTTTTTTTCCTTTAAGAAAGGCAATTGCCTCTCACCTTCTCAGGCTCATTAAGACAATTCATTGCGCTGACCTGGCAGAAATAGTTCATAGGGCTGATGTAGCTATCTGAATTGGCTCCAAACAACATCACACGATGTTTGGTAGAGGAGGGAGGAAAGGGGTGTGCAGCTGGAGCAGGACCTGCCCCTGTCAGTAGTGGCGAGTTGTTATGTTGGCTCAGCCTCAGACTGACTTATTACTTCAACTCGGTGACTCTGCATGCTACAACAGGCACTTGACAGCTTATGAAAAAAACAGGTGAAGCTTGGCAGGTTTGAGAACCAAATGTTGTCTTGTAACTGCATCTGGCAGGGAAGGAGGGCAAATTAGCAGTGAAAACAGCCTGCACTGATTTGAGAATGAGGGTACTTGAATTGGCTGTCTGTAAGCTCTCTTATCGAAGTATTATTTACATTACGTATAAATTAATCTCCCTGTGCTGAACTCAGGGCTGCTGTCTAGTTTCTAGTTGAAGGGTCAGACGGACTTAAACTCAGGTTTAGGTTTTAACAACATTAGGTGGCAAAGGCTTGAATCAAGGACTCAAAGCTGGGTTTAACTTGCATTACAAACCTCCCCTCAAATACCAAGTAAATAGCAGCTTATGACTTTACATTATGAAAACCAATAGGTTTGAATGGATTATGTGTGGGACAGAAGATTTAGTTAGTAAAGGCAAAGGCTGTCCCCCCTGTAACACACAGAGTTCCTACAGCTGCAGTCACTGTGACATTATCTAATCTCCATCAAAAGCATGTCCTTAGGCCTATGGCTAGGTTTGTTTTATCAGTACTACAAAATGAAATTCCTGTTTGCTAACATTTATCAGCTGCATTTTAAATGAAAGCTATTTTCTTGGAAATACTGAAAGAAACTTCTCTCTTCTCCCATTTCAGATACTATATACTGTACGGAGAGTATATGCTGTATTGTATATTTTCTGTAAAAACATTACATTTTTAACTTCCCTGGGACCATGTATATAAATATTTGTACATGAAATTATACGATAGGCTTTGAAATGTATGCCATACATTTCTGTTAATGTTCTAAAAATATTTGTTCAGGCAAACGAAATTGCAGTAAAATATTTTACTACAGATCAGTCAAAGGTTCTCACAACTTTATCTTCCTAGAAAACAATATTTCAATCTATAAAACAGAGATCCATTTCAGATATCTAAAAGGAAAATGTAACCAGCTTGATTTGATTAATACCAAGTAGTTTAACTTTTTTTAAATTCTGAGGTTTAAGGTGAAATAAAGTCAAGATGTAAGCATTTTCTTTTCTAACTTACAGGATTCAATTTTGCTTTCTAGAAACTTACACTGTTAGAGGCAAATTGCCTAGGCAGTAAACAGGGGGTAGTGTGCATATTTCCTATTGCCATTAACAATAATGAGAGCAGGGTGTGTTGCCCAGCACACAAAGCTTCAAGTATACAAATTGTTAATAAATCTGACTCCTCACAAAACAGAAAATTAATGCTGTATTCAGAATGATGTGTGGTCCAAGATTTATTTTCGAACATACTCCTTTGGGTGTCCCAACACCTTAATCATAAGCTGGGCAAGCCATCTGGCGACTCCCAATGGCTTACCACCCACTGTGGAAGCCTCCTGGGTAGCTGAGTAAGAGCCCTGTTCTGCACCACCATTTCTGCTCACACAAAAGTCCCTTTAATGTCAGTAATTTGGCCTCAGAAAGGTTCCAAACAGCCCCCAAATTGTGTGCACAATATCAACAGTTTTCTTAGGTGGTGTGCAAGGGAAGAGCCTGTGTGTCTTCATGAAAAGTGTTTTTTCACTCCCCTCTTCCTTCTCTACATCCCCCCCAAAAGACCATGCATGGTCAGGTGAGCTTGAATCACTGCCAGCTCATGCTTAGTTTTACCACATGCTCAGCATACCTGCAGACACCTCTTTAGCAAATCTCACACCTAACTCGCAGCATTTTGTTCTGCTTGGATAGATCCCAGCTCCTACAGGAGTGAGCTCCATGCTGTGTGTCTGCAGCCCCTGTTCCCTACCCTGTTCATGTTGGCTGGCCTCAGCCACCTCTGAATGCCAGTTGCCAGAGCTTGTTCCCTCATCTTCTCGGCAGGTCTGCTCTGCAAAAATCCCTCACATCTGGTTGATAATCTCCCTTAAAAGGTGTCGGTGGTGCAGAGGGTCAGTTGCTGCCCATCAGTGAGTGGATGTTTCTGATAATGGGTGCCAGGGGAACAGCACAGAGAAATTAATGGTCTATAGGCAGAGGCTCAAGTTTGGGAATTCACACCAGCAATTTACTAATCCTCATGAATCTTTTAGATGTGCCCAAACACTTTTTCCCCTCACAGCATTAGCATGCTGCCCAGCAGATGGAAATAATTTTTCTTCCTCTCATTCACATGTCAGCAGCAAGCAACAACTCAATACCTACAGAGCTCATGTCAATTTTACAACATCTTTTTTTAGGAGGAGAGGGGCATATATTTGTTCTTCTTTTCAGATTTAAGACTATTTTTTTTGTAGTCATCTCTAAACACAGCAATCAAAGGGTCATCTCAGTAGTTCCTCAAAACAAAACAATCAAGAACACCAGCAATCACTCTTACATTGCTGGACTTTTAGACAGATCTCTAAATAACAGAGCTCTACATAAAGTTCCCTGTTTTCCAACACAGTGGAGTCTGGTGAGCCAGGAAAGAGAAGAGACTATGATGTATTCAGCAATAAATGTTTATCCACTTCTGATTTGGGCTATATGAAGCCTACCTATTTCCTACACACACACTCCCAACAGATGGTAGGGTATTTTGTTTGTTCATTCATTTTTTTTATATTTATGTCCCTGGGAAATACAGAGTAGGGACATTTCTCTGTCAGGAGACTGTGGGGGCATAAAGAGAGAGATGTAGTGTTGAGAATTAGAGGTTAGAGACATCTGATAAAGCAAACTAGACCAAGTCTGAGGTAGAGAAGATAGATTGGAACCAGCAATGGAGAAGATGCAAAAATAGTTGCAGAAAATCACAGAATCATAGAATGGTTAAGGTTGGAAGGGACCTTAAAGATCATCAGGTTCCAATCTCCCTGCTATGAGCAGGGACACCTCACACTAGACCAGGCTGCACAAAGCCTTAACCAAACTGGCCTTAAAAACCTCCAGGGAGGGGGCATCAACAACCTCCCTGGGCAACCCATTCCAGCACCTTACTACCCTCATGGTGAAGAATTTCTTCCTGATGTCTAACCTAAATCTACCCTCCTTCAGTTTAAAACCATTACCCCTTGTCCTATCACTACCCTGTCTGGTGAAAAGCCCCTCCCCAGCTTTCCTGTAGCCCCTTCAAGTACTGGAAGGCCACTATAAGGTCTCCCTGGAGCCTTCTCTTCTTCAGGCTGAATATCCCCAACTCTCTCAGCCTGTCTTCATAGGAGAGGTGCTCCAGCCCTTTGATCATCTTTGTGGACCCCCTCCAACAGCTCCATGTCTTTCCTGTGCTGAGGGTTCCAGAGCTGTACACAGTACTCCAGGTGCAGCCTCACCAGAGGAGTCCAGGAGGAGAATCATCTCCCTGGCCCTGCTGGCCACACTTCTTTTGATGCAGCCCAGGATGCATTTGGCCCTCTGGGCTCCACCACACACTGGCGGCTCATGTTGAGCTTCTCATCTACTACCTCCCCTAAGTCCTCTTCTTCAGGACTGCTCTCTAGCCATTCTCCCCAAAGTCTATATTTGTGGCTGGGGTTGCTCTGATCTGGGTAGAGAAGCTGGGGAAAGGGAGTGAAAACAGCCAGTAGAAAAGTTGTTTTACAGGACGTGTCTGCACCTCTTCTGGTGCTGGACCATTTAACAGTTTTACAACTGAGGTCTTAAATAAAGAATAAAATCTCACTGTGTCATTACTATTTGGGTTATTGAATGACAACAAACACATTCCAGAAATAAAAAAAAATATTTATTTTTTTAGAAATAATATTAGGGTGGTAGCATCATCAATCAAACATCAGTCCAGAAAGATTAGGAAATGCCATATGTTAGGTACCTTCACAAGCTTAATTTAGGCCTCTGTGCATATGCTTTTTAACTGGATTATTTGAGTTTTCAGGATGAGTGAAAATATATTCAGATATTATGTACTGCACTGTATTCAACACAGAATGGAGAAAGTTTACACGTTACAGTGTATTCACTAATACTGTCTCCTTTAACTGCTTTAGCTTGCCTTTTGCAATACATTTCAGGTGAATGCAATTTTTGTGTTGTCTTTTTTTTCTCTGTAAATAAAACAGAGTGCAGTAACACAGCATCACAGTAGGGAAGCTTTAGTTATTTTATTCATTTATAATCTGGTTCACTGCAGAGCCATTAAAATAATCCTAAACTGAATGGACTGCCCATTCTTAGAGCTGAAGAAAGGTGGTGGGAAAATTAACTACCTGGGTTGAACTAACGAAGGTGGGAGAGTGAAACACTTAGAGATGGACTAGCCACATAGTTCAGCTAGTAACCAGCTTCAACTCTGCAGGAAAACCTGAAGCAGCCAAGGGGGTGCTTTTCTTCACACATGGTAGTACATTGCAGTGTCAGATCCAAGAAAACTGAAAACTTGTGTTTCTTAAAGCCTAACCTAATGTGCGCATGGGAAATTCAGTGTAAGAGTAAACTTACATTAAACTGACAACTTAGCAATTTATTTTAATGTTTGTGCAACTTTCTCAGTGATCTTGGCTATTTTGGGTTTCTTCTTCTCTCAAAGGCCTCACTTTTTTCCAAGAAACTGAACGCAAACAAAAAGCAAAAAAAAGAAGTTGCAAGGAACTACAGATTATATACTTTCTCACTACATAAAAAGCCAAAAGCATTGAAGAAGAATCTTTGTGCAAAAGCTTTCTATTAAAGCAATGTCATTGCAGATGTTTTTTAGGCCTGCAGAAGTCAGATAGCTGAACACAGAGTTCCCAGAGAAACTTCACTTCAGCTTTTTTTACATACACATGCTCATAGTTTGCCAAGTTAAGCCATGGTGCTAAACGGAGAGCGATTTGTGTCAGAAATTTAGAATCTAAGCTTTAACTTTCTCAGATGTTAAGGGTCAGATCCACAGTAGCAAATCAGGATAGGAGATAGACACAAAAGCTACAAGCGTCATGAAAAATGCAACATGACAGCCAAGTTTAGAGTTGCTGTGGAAACCCTACTGCTGAAACTTCTGACTTTTGTGCCTTTGACTTCTTGATCATAAGGTTTCACTAAGGGAGTGTTTGCATTGAGTATTTTTTCTTTTTCTTCTTTTTGGACACAGATTTGCATCAGAATGGTATCTTTGTTTCCTGGGATTCCATCTGCTCCCAGTGCTTGTTGCTCACCTGAAGAAATAATCTTCTGTGTGAGACTGCACAAATGGCTATTGTGGACACAAATAAGAGCTTCAGGTGGGGAACGGTTACCAGAGTAAGACAAACTCTTCAGATAAAAAACCATTTCCTTTTCATGCAAAATTTCTTGATAATAAAGAATGAGAGAGGGGAAAAACGCAGAGTACAGAATACATGACAGTGACAGAAGTGTTTCTGAATAAAATGTCCTTCTGAAATTTCTCATCAGAAAACTTCCTGCTTACATGGGAAGCTGCCACGCCAGCAACACTTCACAGGAGACAAGTGGAGAAGACTGCAACTGGCAGACAGCAAACCCTTGGCAGGCTTCAAAATTGCTACTTAAGCAACAAGTTTGCAAGTCCCGAAAGACAAGGTGAGGAGCATTAGTGAGCCTATCAGAACTCAGCAATGTGAGCAATGTCAGAGCTTTCCCTATTTTGCCAAAGAAAAAAATCAGTGCATCTACCCAGCAAGTTAAACTGAAGGACTTGCCTTGAGTTTGCTGCTATCTCTCAGGCATTCTCTACTCACAAAAAGGGCAAAGTAAAAACACATCTTAAGCTGCCTCTGGATGTTGTGTTGAAAGAGCTGGTAACACTAAACTCTCTCAGAATTAGATGATGTTCTGCCAAAGCTGTAAAAAAAGTATGAGAATGAAGCAGTGTAGTCACCACTAAAAACAGAATCATTGACTCATCCAGGTTGGAAGTACAGTTAAATCCCTTGTTAGTACGGGGCCAGTGTCAAAGTTAGGTCATGTTGCTCAAGTTTTGAAAATCTTTGGTACAGAATCTCCACTTAACAGGTAATAATAATACCAGAGGCCTGGCAAGCTGTATTCCAACATCATATAAATGAGCTGAAAATCATAATTAAATAGACACATGGAAAATTATCTGTACTCTGTGCACTCACTACATAATCCCAGTAAAAACTTTTCTGAATTCCTGCCTAGAATCTTTTTCAGAAAATCAACAAAATGGCCAATGAAATTGTACCAGTGAACAACACAATCTTACTGGGGGTGCTAAGGGATATTGAAGATGGTTCAAAATCAGATAATAGAAGTTACTTCAGTTACCACTGCAAGTTAGATGCACTGAGTTCTATCACAGTTCCAGACATCCTAAAAAAATCAGCTCCTCTACCTGACCAAAAATACCACTGGCCACATCTGTATGCAGTGACATTAGAGCAAGGATAGAAGAAGGAAGAGCTTAGTTGGCAGCATTATCTGGAAACTGTGCAACAGACACCAACAGTGGCAAAATATTCTTAGGTATAAGAATCACTTATTTACAAAAGAAAAGCTACCCTTTTGATGAAGTTGGATTTTTATGATAAAACTAATGTCACCTTTACAATTTATTACTATTAATATATAAAAGCAGGTTTGTGGCAAGCAAATCATCAACACACTACACGAGAATCCCCACTACACACGTAAGACAAAATTACAACTGTAAATGTAAACGAAAATTTCAATCACCATATGAGAGGTGTTCATAAGAGATCTTGGAGTGGCAACAGAAAGACCAGCTTCTTTCCTGAAATCTACTAATGAACTGTTGTGTGACCTCAGGCAAAATCACTTCAGTGCTCCATGCTTCTGCTTCCTTTCCTACTGTGACTATTTAGACTAGGAGTGCTTTAGGGATAGGGACTGTCTCTCATTCTCTATTTATACAGTGTCTAGCACAGCAAGCCCCTGATCTTGCATGAGATCTATAGATTGTATTGCATTACAAAAAATAACAATAGAAATAATGAAGATGTAACCAAATTAGATAAATATGAGAGGGATTAGATTCACTCATGAGAAAATTTACTGGATCTTTTATTAAAGAGTCTACTATGACAGTCAATTTTAATGCAGTTAATTCAGCAGGAAAACCAACCATGAAAATGTATGGATGTGGACAATTCTACAAACTTAAGACTGAAGAGCAACTTAAGTCTGTTAAAGGGACTTAGAGTCAGCCTGTTATAACAAATTTCTGTTATATGTGCATTAGCAATTTTTTTAAAGTTATTTTCTAAATGGGAAGATGTTTTGCAGATGTGAGAGTCAGAGAGAAGTTACCAGTGACTGTGCCTGTAAGTGAAATTTCACCCAGTTGTCATTCATCATGACACCAATAAGTTATTAACTTTTTATTGATGGTTATCTTCAAGAGGTTCCTCTTTCTTTTTCAAGCTCTAGTGAAATGTGTAAAGACTTCACCACTATCCTGGCTATCTTTTCGAAAGGGGTTCCCATTACAATCCTATATGAGCTACTAATCTGCTGAAGTCCATGATAATTTTATTGTTGATGCCAGCAGAATTTTAAGCTTCTTCCCAGGGATGCTTCTAAGAAGGAATAATCTACTGATGCCTGGAGAAAAATTCATTTATTTTTTCATGTCAAGTCAGTCTCAGAAAGAGGTGGAAGACAGTAAGCAAACAGATTAAGTGGCCTTGCTGGAAGTATTTCCACTTTCTTCCTAAAATACATTTTAGGACAATATTATTTAGTATACAAAATACCATTTGAAATAAGAGGTAAAGAATGATATCTGGTATTTCTCTATGGGGAACATTTTTGGAGACACCTGATACCTGGGACAGTCAAGTATTTGCTCTTTAGAACTAACCTCTGATAACGGGTTCAAACCTAGCAAGGCAGCAAGATTACTTCAATCTCCCTTTCAAAATGGTTTTGGAATTCATACATTGCCAGGGAATGAGTTTCTTCTCATGGAACATGTTGAACCCTTGTATTGATTATATCCCCGGATCAACAATTCTAAATGGTACCATTTTAGACTTGTTTCTCTTGATACAGTCCCCAAATATGCCTTCACCACATAATTATTAAAAAGATTTCCAGATCCTTCTCTATTCTATTCTAATTCAGACAGCTATTGACAGGACTACTTCAATCACTAACATTAGTCACTTCCTCAATGTAAGTTTTATAAACAAGAAACTGTGCAGAAATGGCATAATTTGACAGAGCATTTATTTATTTATTTATTTATTTATTTATTTATTTTTAATATTGTACATCATGTCAAAAGTTACCAATTTTTTAAAAAAATTTGTACAATTGAGTGTATGTGAGTGGATATTTGAAATGCTGGACTGAAATGCTGTAGCTTTTAATACTATTAGATTATTCACCCACGGACAAAGTTCTGCATTGTTTCAGATAAAAACAGCCAGAACACAGAGGAATTAAAGTCTGAAATACTTTGTGGACTTCTACTACCAGTTGATGAGGAAGTTTATATTCCTTGCTATATGGACTTCTAAAATCTTAGGGAAACAAACTCAAAAATACCCCACTATTTGGAATTTGTTTGCTTTGTATTTTTTCATTAGAACCAATTATTTTTCTTGTAGTGCTCTTTTGCCTGTATTTACACAAGCCAGAACTGAAAAGCTATATTCAGTGAGCTTTTTATCTTTGTAAGATCTCTTGGTATAAATATTTTCCCCACAGATTTAATCTTGTATGCTGAGTTTTTAAGGATTTAATAAAAGAACAAAAGCAATAAGGAACAATGGAACATTCAAAAGCCATTGACAGTACACTAAATACCTTGCACTAAAACAATTGCTTCGTACCCATTGAAGAGCCAGTGAAAATCAGACTGCACTAAAAAAGTTACAGCTCAAAACACAGACACTAGAACATGAACTCTGGAGTCTGGTCTCCTGCTTTTATACAGTTTACAAAGGTCAAAGATAAAAAGCAAGCACACAAAACGAAGCATTGTACTAGCAGTTTAAAAGGTGAGAATTCAGTTATGTTTTATCTTTGTTTTGCTTTCTAGTCTTAAAGCTATTGTTATTAGCTTGTAACCCATGTATAATAACAAGTACTTATCCAAGAGAAAGATTAATAATAATAAATACAGGATTACACAATAATGTGATTAATTCAATAAAGAAACAAACTATAACTATCTAATACACTGTGTATAATTACTTTAAAAGAAAGTAGAGTAATTAAATTATGTATTTTAAACATTACTGGATATATGACCAAGTCATATAATATACATCAAGATGAAGATCTGACTTTCCCTGTTCTTGATTCAGATTTTGACAATACCATTGAGCAAGCACAGTTTGACTTTAGATGTGAATTTTAATGAAAAGAGTAGATTGTGAGTTCTGACTGAGCCCATTTTGAATTGTCACATAGACTGTGCTTTCCATTCTTAATGAATGTTTTGGATGGTATTTAAAATATATTTTATTATTTTATCTAGACAGATGGAGTCACATTTATTCAACCTGGACTGAATGTAACTAATAGGTCTTCTCAGAGATGTAATGTCACCCAAGCACTGGCCAGAAGACTGACTGGTAGAAGCAAACTAGCCTGTGGCTTAATTTTGAATCGTCATACTTAACACCTTTGAGCTAAACACCATATTCACCATGTTTGCTGAATGGGAAGGGAAGGTAAATTCTAAGAAATACCCATACAAATAATTGGGTACTATAAACACAATTGTTTAAGGAATTTGTATTTGGGAAAAAGAGAAAAGGCAAAGTGAGCTCTCAATGTTATGACTGTAAAAAGAAAAAAATTAATAAAACTGAATGCAATACTGAATTTCTTAGTGTTTTGGAAGAAAGGAAGAAGGAGAAAAAAATTAAGGTGCAATATTTGCATTTTTTAAGAGGAGAGAGCAGACATTTTTCAGAGAGTGGCTAAGCACCTCCAGAAAATAACATGCATCAGGAAAAGAATGAAAGAAACGTCACAGCTTCTGCTTGCTAATGTTGCTCTGAAGGCACTGTAACTCAAACCTCCCCCATCTCTAATGGGTAGAAAGTGGGACTGCTGCTGGATTTGCTGTTGCCTGCTGTGCACACCACCATTTCCCAACGTGTGCAAAGGGAAACTTGCTTGTCTAATCAAAGACAGGAGCAGTAGTGCTGCGTGTGCATAGTCTCCAAGCACTGACACATGTTGACTTCAACTGCAGAATGCCTTTCTACGACACTGTAGAGACACTTGACTTCCTATTGGGGAAGTGCAGCTTTCTTTCCTAACAATGGGCCAACTGGTTTTCATAATGGAGATAAACGCTCCCTGCTGTGAATTGTAATAGAAAAACATGTCAAACAACCAACAATAAAGTGAAGCACAGCCAAAAGACTGGCTTTTCCTGTTTTTATGTGCAGCTCAGAGGAAACTAAGCACGTGAACTGCACTTGGCTCCTTACAAGTCAAAATATCACTTCTTTTAAATGAGAAGAGGAAAAATGCAACTCACTTCTGACCTTTTTTTCACTCTGAAGTGCAGACATGAAAACTCAAGCCATTAGTACTTATTTGCCAGAGGTTATGATGAAGCCTCTGAATGTGAAAGTCAGATGCTTTATTAAAAAAGAGGAATGGTTTCTCAGTTAGGATTTTTCCACCTCCTTAAAAGCTGTTACGAGTGATAAGGACATCCAGCTGCCATTCTGACAATCCCATTATATTCTCTAGTTTTATGTTCCCTGCTTTTGCTGACAAAAAATTTCTTGCTTAAATCCCCCTTCTCTTCCATCCATAATCTTCTTTTGCCTGCCCTCCATGATTCTCTTCTTCATTGTCTTACTTTTCCCCCAACTACCTTGTATAGCCTGCTAGTTTTATTTTGACGTTTCTCACTAATGATTCTGTGAATTTGCACTTTAAGTCTTCTAGGAAAACCACTGTTCCTATACCCTCATCTTGTCCATTTGGCATGTTCACAATGTATCTTTGAGTTTCTTGCTGTCCTCCTCTGCCTAAATGGGAAGAGGCCAACAATGAGGACTTTTCATGAACATAGATGATTCTGCATATTACTGGTTATTATCAGATCTTCTCGCTTTGGGTTAGATGGTGCAAAAGGTGGTAAGGAGACTGTGGTCATAGTTGTCAGAACCTCAGATGCACACATCACCATTGCTCAAGACATCATTAGTTTAAGGTACCCCGCCTTTGGTAATGGTTGATGACCAGGAATCTAACGTGACATCTGTAGACCAAACAGCTGCCTATGGTGCTGAAAGTAATTTTGATAGGAGTGAACTTTTGACAGTCCTGCTTTGACAGGAGTAAACCTGGCTGTTCATTAGTACCTTTGTTCTTTCCTCATGCAGAGATATTTTCAATTATCCTTTTCTGTTTCTCTTGTTTATTACCTGAATCAGACTCCTGGAAAGAATTATTGATACATTACCAGGAACACTGAGCTTCCTATGCAGCAGACCTGCAGTATTTAACTTGTAAGCTACAGAAGGACCACCAGCACACATGCAGGAAACGTGATACCTCCAGGATGCAAAAGACCTATTTGAATATGCCTTGACTAACTACACAACGTGTATTTGGATGCATCTGACTCACTGCACCTATAGAATGAATATTTGCTTGGGATCTGAAGAACTTTTAAGCCACAGGTGCTGGGAACCTGAGCAAGTATCACTGGGTGCCTCTTGTTTTTTCTCAAAGTATCCACACCACTGGCAGATGAATAGGCTGGTTAGACTTATAATGCAGTATGTTCTTAGGGCTTCAGCAGTCCTGTTGGTGTGGATCATGCGGGTGAGAGGTGATGATAGAAGGGCCAAACCCTCTTAGGTCTCTCTGACATCTAGCATTTCAGCCAGTCAGTGTGGTACGTTTTGTTAGCTGTGATTCTACTACCATAAGCCTATTGCTGTTTGATTTTAAACCAAGCATTTCAAAAGGGCAAAGATAACAGTGATGTTGTGTACTTGGATGTTCAACACTACCTTGCTCCACAAATGAAGCCAGAACCTCACACCTGGAAGTTATTGTTATCTTAATAATGAACCCTAAATCTCCTACAGTGTAAGGGGATTCTTCTCACCACTCCCATGGTGGATGCCTGTGGTTTGGGAACAGAAGGTGCTGGAGTCTGTCTGTGTTTATAAATGCAACATTCTAGACAAGTGCAAATCATGAGATTAGGAACAATAGATTAGAGAATGCAAGATGTTTGTTACTGTAATAAGGATGATTAAACTGTGGCTGGGTTGTGAGTGGAATGGGAGAGGTCATGGAAAAAGCAAGGGAGAAGAGTCAGAATGAGAGGCCCCAAATGTGTGGTTATCAGGAAGGCTGCTTCCACCCTGCTCTGGTTTGTGTTAGTGAGACCACAGCTTGGAATCCATGTGAAGACTCTGAAATATAAATGCATTAAGGTACATTAGCTACTATGGCTATAAAGAACCGTAGAGTCCTGACATTATCAGATATGCAGGACAAAGAACAGATTTTCAGAGCAGCCAGAGAAAACAAACAATTAATTGCAAGAATAGCCTGTCCACATGTTGTTCTTTCCACACCTAAGCTCAACATCAAAAATTCAGAAGAAATAAATTAGATTTTAAGACGCTCCTAACCAAGGGATATGCTGAAACTCACTTCCATTTGATATAGAATGACGTACTCTACAAAGGACAGACATATACCCTTTGTGCAGTGTATTGAAAAAAAAGAAACAATACACTTGGAAGGATAATGATTATCCGTGTCACTGCGGCACTGGAAAAGATCCTGAAAAAGGGGCAGATGCTGGAAGGATCTCTTGAGTCAATATACTTGGGAAGGGGAGAAAAAAGGGGAAAGAATAAAGCACAATTTATAGATAGAGGAAATTAACTCTCTCCTCAAGTAACAACTGTCAAATATTCCACATAGAATCTTAGAATTTATGTGATATTTGGGACAAAATTTTTGCATCATTAGATCAATTGCGTAAGACTGCTACTAGGCTGAGTAGGCCTACCTGCTCTCACAGTTACATCAGTCAATGTTAACCCCCTTGTTGTTCACATACCAGATTTCTGACCTTTGGAATGAAAAAGAAACACAGACTGTCTTTCTAAGGGTTTATCATATCAAAGAGGCAGTGGGTGATATGTTGTAATGGTGGGATAGTTTCCATCTGCCATTTATGAAGAAAAAGAAGAGGTTTTTTCCAGGTAGAAATGAAGACTTTTTTTGTTCCTAGTGATTGTCAGTCCTTATTACCATCTTTTAATGAACTGGGGCCAAATGGGAGCTGTAGGAAATTGGAAGGATCAGTTGGAAGGATGTAATCACCTCTACCATGAAATTTAGTTTGTAATTTTTAAATTCAGTGCATAGATGTAAATAAACATTCCTCTGCAAAGGAATGGAAATAAGCAGCTGGCTGTACTACATTATACTCGAGAATAGAAATGGAAATTCAGTGACAATAAAGAAAAGGAGAACTGGCTGATCTGGATTGTCAATTCTTGAATGCCAACAAAGAGGAAAACTTAGATTTGAGATTTCTTAAATATATCAGACTTTTAACAGTCAAATTTAAGCAACTGCTTAGGACTTAATTATTAAGAAATCTTAAAGCTGAAGGTAGTAGAGCTGTTTATTAATTCAGGTTGCCCAGGAGCCCCTTCTGCCAGAATTTACCAGCCGGGTACATGGCAGAGTTGAAACTAAACATGATACTGGTGCAGCCTTGCCCAGGTGAGTATCTTCCACAATACTTGACCAATGCCACAAGCACCATGCTGGACAAAAGACAGAAGAGATGTTTAACCTGCTGTGAAACTGGCCCTAGGTTTATGTTCTGCAGAGCTGGTCCATGCAAGTCATGACAAGCTCTAGCTACTGGAGGCCCCGAGGTTTAATGTTTTGCCAGTATTAATCACTTGCATATCTCTTAGTAGAAGTTAAATTTTGATCCATGTTTGCAGAGATTTTCCTTTCCCATCCCATGTTTGAACTACTTAATTGAGCTTTTACACAGTGTAAAAATGTACCTACAAATGAAAAAGGGAGAGACAGCTCCTACAGACAAATATAGGTGGAGTCACTCATTCAGGAGCAGACCTGCTCACTCCCAGTTTCATGCACATGAATAACATTACTGCCTTGAATGGCACTTCTTGCAAAGCTAGGCTGAGGTTTGATGGATAGAGGCCTAAGCCTTGTAACTATAAATTCCCTACTTAGATGAACAAAAGCCTTCTGAGCTAAAATAAATAAATCCTCTATATTAATAAATATTTTCCTCTTTTTTTAAGAAATACTTTTTCTGATATTAATGTCTTAATTGTGGCACAGCTCTGATGATTAATACTGTAACAAGAAGCATCACTCCAAGGGGTATAACTAGTTTTGTAACAAAACATGCCTGTTAAATGTTGAAAAGGATATAAAAATATTAAAAAATTGTTTAGAATTTTAATGAAAGCCATGTACAATATGTGGCCTTATTTTGCTGCATACTGCTTTTCTATTATGACTTACTAAAATCTCAATCTGTCAAAGTTGTGATTCTTACCCAGTCTGAAAACTGTGCAGTAACACTGTCTGTATTTTGTTTCTTTTCAGAGTGGAACCACAGGAGAAATATTTATAATTTACCGTGCAGTGACACAGAGTTGCCGTTCCTTTGTTTTAGTTTGCGTGAGTTATCTATGCTCTATACTATTTCCTGTTATGTGTATGTTTGCATTCTACTGTTTTCATCTCATATCTGCTAAAAAAGTGCAGAATCTGTTGATATCTGTGCTGCAGGGACTATACCTATAGCTCAGGGTCATAGTCAGTAGTTCAGCAAGGGACAAGAATAACCTCTTTGTTACTCAGCAAAGCAATATATTTAAGTATGCAGTTGAGCATTATGCTGAAAATGGATGGAATTATTATTACTTGGTGCTACAACTGTGTTTAATTTCTTGCCTAGGCAATCAGGGAATTAGAGGATGACCCCATAGCTTTTGCTACAGTTAAAACGGTTGGTGGAAATTTACAAAGAAAACAGAGTAGTTTTCTCAGCCCTGTTTTCTTCTGAATGGTGAGCACAATAAACTGTGCTGTGATGGCAGACACAAACAATTGAAGGAAAATGTGTTTGTAACCCAATACACCATTTTGTGTTTTCAAATGCAGAGACACTTAGTGTTTCAGCTGTTTATAAACAGGCATTTTATGGCATTTGTAGTGAACCTGGTGATTATGAATGCCTATATAGCTTATTTAAACCTGTCCCTCATTAACAGCACATATTAAACAATAGAATCTCTGTATTTAATAGCACATCCTGCTAAGCATGTGAACACATTAGAATTATGCCGATGTTCCTATTTCAGTAACGTTAAAATTTATTTCCATCACAGTTTGCCCCTCTTTTTGCTCTTACAGTCTTCTCAACACTGGTGTGTCTTTGAAAGAAAGTTAAGCAGTCAAGTGACTTTCCACTTCCACTGCTACTTCTGTAACGTGGTTGGTTTTGCTGTCCAACATGCCAAAACCCAGGCACTCAGTCTTCTGGGTGAGGGAGAAGTTTCCAAAACCACAGTTCACCAACATCTGCACTCTGTGAGAGATTCTGTACTGGTTACAGGGATCCAATCTCACCTGCTGTATGCGGTCTTAAAGCCATGCTTTTTTAAGGCAGATCAGTCAAGCTATGGCTAAGCATTCCTATTGTGAGAGCAGGATTGTGCACAGGCAAAAGGGAAAGAGCCCCACGTAAAGACAAGGCTCAAATACCAAATACCCTCCAGGATAAATCTGTATGGCTCATGCTTCTTCAGAGCAGATCCAGTGATGATCAAAAGGGAGATGACATTTTTATTGCTGTGAGTTATCACCAGAGGGATTCTGAGAAGCAAAAGGATCTCAATTGATGTAAGCGAGGAGAGGAGGATGGGAGCATGGTGAAACAGAGAGGAGGTACCCAGCCTGGAAAAAGCAGATGAAGCATCATGCAGAATGAGCTGTTTTTGTAAAGTGAAAAAAGCAAGGACGGGAAGGGCAAGAAAAGCCAGAAGAGGTGTTTGGTAGGTGTTTTTCTCTTGAGGATGAACAAATTTGCACTGAAGCGTGCAAGAAAGTGAAAGCAAGAACTTCAAGCGTTTATCACACAAGAGGTGAAGTGACTATAAGCATTTTGATGAGCAAGGACCAAAGAGAATTACGAAGAATATGTCACCATATTAAACAACCGCAATGGGAGTACATCTAAAACAAGTTGTCTACTTTTGACATATGGCTCTGCCTAAAAAAGCGCCTACTCCTGCAGTGCCTCGCATTTCTAGATGGTCTGAAGTTGCATCAGGGGAGGTTTAGATTGGATATTAGGAAGAATTTCTTTATTGAAAGAGTGATAAGGTGATGGAACAGCCTGCCCAGGCAGGTGGTGGAATCACCATCCTTGGATGTATTCAAGAAATGTGCAGATGAGAAACTTCAAGGCATGCTCTAGTGGTCAAGATTGTAGGTTGTGTGTTGTGGGTTTTTTTAGGGTGTGGTTTTGTGTGTTTGTTTTTGTTGGTGGTTGTTTGGGGTTTTTTGTTGTTTTTGGGGTTTTTTGTTTTTGGTTTGGTTTTGGTTTTTTTTTATGATTGGACTTGGTGATCTCAGAGGTCCTTTTCAACTATGACTATTTTGTGATTCTGTGATTCCATGAATGGATCATTGGAAATATTATGGTAGGACCTTGTATATTGTTATGTTGAATGTTGTTACACAATCTGAAGCCTTCAGTCAGAAAATGGGGCCCCTCGGCTAGGGTCCAGTGATGCATTTCGGCCAGGGGACCAGAGCAATTTCTTGTCTCTAGCAATGTATTTACATGCACCCACTGACATTTGCAGTGCAAGCATTTATTGTTGATGGTATTAAGTAGGAAAAGAAGGGAAAGAAGAATTTCCACCCCATGAACAATGCAAACCAGAAAATTTATGGAGTGAAATCTCAGATACATCCCTGAAACAGGGCAAAAATTAAATTAATTCAGTTTTTTCTCTGTGACTTTTAAAAATATAAATTCGGGGATTTTTTTCTGTGTGCTAAGGACACCAATTTAGTAATTCGAGATAAAATACTACATTTAGATACACAGATGGGCAGAAAATATGTTACATTACCTATTCTAACAGAGTTCTAATCTCAAGTGTATCCTCTCACCACTGTAATGATTCTATTAGTACTTTATATTTATGCTATTATTCTTACAGCAGATGGTTCACAAAATATTTAACATGCCTTTTGCATATGAGACTTGGATTTCAGCATTTTAACTATGACAGAATACAACAGCACGCTCTTAAACCCTTAATGAAAAAGTAAATACCTAACACATAATAAGATACCTAGTTTTCAATAGACACATATACCAACTGTGAAGTTGCAGTACTTTCTCCTTTTTATTCTTTATTATTCACATGAAATTAAATGTTCCTGGAGATAAATGTTTGCCACTGAACTATGACGGAATCAATATAATCTAGGAGAGTTTACTATAAAACTTGAATATTTCCCCAACCGTTTTTGTCAGGGGAAAGAGTAAAAGGAGGAAAGAGAAGAGAGTGGAAACAATTTAACCAGCTCTAGACCTAGCCATACAATCTTTAACTCTATTTCTTTTTAATTACATTCTCCCCCATAAGCAACTTTCTCATTTTATTTTGATGAGTAGTTCAAACAAATATTCACAAACGCCTAATATGGCAGGGGAAAAAAGTGGTAAACTTCACGCTCTCTTAAACATATATTATTGGAAAGTACAATGACCTCATTTAAGTGCACGGGAGTAACCTCCTAAAGAGTGCAAATGCATTATTATAAGAGTTAGCAGATTACAGGCTGATACCCAAGACCTCAGTCTGTTTATTAGCTATTGCTTTGAGCCCTTAGGGACCCTACACAGCGACTTCTTCTCCTGTCATCTGCAGACTTTGTGGAGTCTCTTTAGCCTGGGAGTTTGGTAAACCCAAACCTCTCAAGATCCTTGGAAAACTCAGTTTTGCTTTGCTTTTAAATCAGTAATTATTTAACAACACAAAATCTGATCGCCGTTGTAGTTTGTGATACCACCTCTCCCCCACTCACAGAATGCCATTTAAGACTGTAGAGCCCCAGGCTTTAGAAAGAATTAATTCCTGTATTTAGCGGTAAATAGAGCACTCGTTAAAGAGGAGGAGTACCAGCATTTCAGCTGGAGGGAAGGCGGGCTCTTCTGCACAACTTTCTCCCACGCATCCCTGCCAATGCCAATGACCTGCTTCACCTCCTGTTATAGCAGTCCTGGGCCTCTGTGTAACTCTGCCAAAACACCTCAGTACTGACCTGTGACGCCCTTTGCTATTCCAGTCCTGGGGCTCCCAAAAGGTTCTGCCAAGATCTCCTTTCTGACCTGCACTGAGCTCCCTGCTATTTCTCTCCCTGAGCGGCTGTGCGGCTTTGTGCAAGGGCCACTGCAGTGCCCTGCAGTACCTCCTGCTATCTTTACAGTCCCGGGGCCCTCTGTAGCTCTGGAAATAAGCCTCCACCCTGACCTGCAGCAACCCTTGCTCCTAGGATCCAGGGGTCTCTTCTGATTAGAGTCTGCCAATCATTCCAGACCACTGCCTAGGGGAAGTGAGGGGGATTTTTCTTTCTTTCTTTTTTTTTTTTAGTTGTGGGATACTGAGGAGAGAGGGAGGGAAAGGGCTGTTTTTAAAGCTTAATAGAATCAATGAAGAATTTAAAGAATACAGTTTAACATGTTATGAAAACAAAGGCTTTGCTCTGGTTCACTGCAGCAAAAGCACATGGAATGACACTTTCCTACTTGTGGAAACACAACGTGGATTGAAATAGAAGGAAAGAGCACATAGGAAAGGATTAGTCAGACTCAATCAAAGATCCTGATAGACAAAAGAAAAAGATAGATTTCTTTGTGTGTAATTGGAGGTGCACAGCTCAGCCTTATTTCCTTGTAGCATTTGCTACTGCTTTCCTGTATTCAGCATTTTTGTTCTCCCTCATCTTTTTGTACCCTTGCTCGTGTGGGCTGGAACCTAGCAAATGCTGATGTGTGCTGAGTCTCGCCACATTCCAGGGGGATTGGTTCACAGATCTACCGTTACTCGTGAGTTAAAAGACTGGCAAATTTTGAGAACTCAAACCATGAAGTGTTTGAGATAGAGATCTGCCTGTAAGACTTAATACAGATAGATGCACCAACAGTAATACTGTCTTGAATCATATGAATGTACAAGATGTCAATCTAAATGCATTAATCTGCTTTTAGTAATGAGATAACTCTTCTAACTCTACAGCTTAGGATGCACAGGCAGCTTTCTTCTTCCTAAGTCTTTTGTACATAGTTGTCCTACAATATTAAAATCTTAGCTCTCTCAACCTGGATTTTTTTCCCCTCTGATCAATATCAGCATGCAGAATACTTATTAGGTGCTCATTTCTTACAGCTGTAGTATCCTCTTTTCTTGTTTCTGAAACAATATCATTTTTTGCACAACCTCACTCTTCCTCCCACACTAACCCTCCCCTCCAACACATTAAATGCATTTCGTTTCCTCATATCACCAGGAAAATTTGTTTGCTGCTAGTCGTTAGGTGGGCTTGGTTTCTTGGTTTGTTTCTTTGTTTTTAAATCTTTAACTGTGTACATTTAGGAAGAGAGATGAAAGTTATAACTTTTTTTTTTCCCCCTGCTATTTCAGAACTCATTAAATTATTGTACTTCCCAGATTTATGAGACTACTGTGATACATTTGTTGACTGGTCTATTTGATGACTTACTGGAAGGATCATCTCATAGTTTAGATAACAGCTACAAATCATTAGAGACAAAAATGTTTATTCAGAAAATTCAAGGATTTCTAGGGTAACTCTAGAGTCTACAACATGATACATTGGGTGTAAAGTTGTTTTAGACATGTATGAATATTGCTGGGCTAAGCAAAAAAAGAAAAATGTTTCCTGTCTCTGAAATTACTTCTAAAAATAAAATTTACATATATTTTTTAATAGGAACCTGTTCAAATTTTAAGTAAAAATATGTTATTACTGATATAATTAATACCAACCTTAAAGAAATAATCTTAGTTGGTTTTACTTTGGCCAAAAGAAATAAATTCAGTCTGATTCCAGGAATAATTTAAATTCAACAAAAAGACATGTCATCTGAAATATTTAATCAGAAATAGCTACAGCTGATCTTCCCAGTACTTAGAGTGTAATTCTAGCTTTGGTTTAGGTTCACTTTGAGTTCACAGGTCATCCACACTGAAACCTCAGGGTCTCACATAAATCATCACTGAAAAAACTGGCCTTTGCCAGTCATTACTGAACACTAATTTGTTCCACCCTCAAATCCTGCTCTGCCCAACCAAGCAGTGGTTGCTTGAGGAAAGCAGGCATTTATTTTCCCCATCTGCTCCACACCTCTAATTGTCTTTCATAGTGTGATCACACCCTTGATGATCCAGTAGCACCTGGGAAGCATCCAGTCTGTCCAGAGAAAGAATCAGCAAAGATGTTCATAGGACAGCCAGTCTCAACAGGCAACTACATAAAGATATATGCTCAGCTACATTCAAAAGAAGGAATTTAGTACCTTCATAGTGCCACAACTGTTTTGAACCCTGGCCATTGGTGGGGAAGGGCAACACCATAAAACTAGAACATCATGGGAAAAGACTATTTTCTAGATGCAAGATTTCTGGGACTTTCTGATTGTAGTTTGAGGGATTCTACCCTCCATGTTCCATTTTCGACAACAAAGAGTTTATTTGTTTGGAGAAAAAATATATCCCTTAGAAGCTTGTATTGGATTTTATAAGGAAAACAGAACTCTCACAGAAAGACAATTTTTTAATATATATTGTAGGTAGGGGAAAATTTAGTCATTAAAAGAAATTGAATTTTTTATTGCATAAAGCCCTAAAAAAAAGAAAATGGAGACACAGGCATGACACAAATGTGGTCATGCATTATAAATGAATTCTCTTAAGAAGGTTTAATTAAATTAAATAGACTTACACACCTTAAATGGTATTTTGAGATAGCAAGATGGCAAGACAGATGGCAAGAAAACAAAACAGATCCCAGACTAGATATGAGATATTTATAGCATATATTCTGAAACACAAGCTTTAACATTCCCAGGTTTAGATTTTAATTTTATGACCAGAGGCCCAACCAGGACAGAGTAACAAGAATCTAAGCTACAGCAGGAGAGCCCTGAAGGAACTCCAGCAAAGCCAGCTAGCATACCTAAGAAGGTATGGATGATTTCTAGCCCCAGTGACCTGGCTGCTGATGTCTTGTATGCTGTCCCTCACCACAACATGCCCAGCAGCTCCAGGTACATTTAATGATCTTTCTGGGACAGCCTCAGGGAGCTCGACTTGGCTGTATTAAATCCTCGGAGTGTGAGGGTAAAGTAGTATGGTTTCCTCATGTTTCCCCCTCCCTGCCTCTTGCATCATCAGGTCCTGCCTGACTCACAGTTTGCAAAGGAAAGAAAATGAATATAACTTAACCCTGCTCTTATTTAGCTCGTTTTCATGAGGGTTTTATTTGTTAGAAAACTCTCTGTGCCCCAGTTCTCCTTCAGCCCTATAATGATCTTCTAAACGTGGTCTCATGAGCTTGACACTGACTGTTGACTTCCACAACACTGTCTGAAATGGCTCTACCTAATCTCTGCTGCTGGAACAGTAACAAATCTGCGGACCACAGGAGAAACTGGAGAGAGGTATTGCCTGCTGGGAGCTGGAGTTTCTGCAGGCTGCACTACCACATTACCAAAGATAAAATGTTAAGTAACTTCATCTGCACTATGCAGATTTGATGCATTTCAGAACTCCCTGAAATTTGGTGAATGTAGGGCTTCAATGGTGAAAAATGTGAGCATCTCTTGAGATTTACATTTCACAACACATGTAAGGGGAAAACTATACAGATACACTACAACTATGGGTGCACCTGAGACAAAATGTGACTTGACAGATGTTCATGACGTTAAATTAACAAGGTCTTAAATCTGTGTTGCATTGCCTTCCAAAAGTGCACAGTGAGAATGTAGGTACAGAAACATGTAACCTGTATTTTAAACAGGCTAATGCTGTTTTTACTTTCCTCACCAGTGTTTGTAGTGGGCGTAACTTAAACCTTATTGAGCACAATCAACATGGGAGGAGTGGATGGGGGGAGGGGGAAAATCGGTCGTGCTAAGATTGTGTGACTAAAATAAGGTATTGAATTTCTGGTTTTCACAATGAAACACTCCAGGACAAATGAGGTGCTGAAGCTGGATTTATAATTCATTGAGTAATAGGATTTTGTACTGTTTAGCAGGATTAGGCATGTTAAAGAAAGACCTATTTATTTCAGTCTGACAATGGATGAGAAAAGCGTATAGTGCTCTTTGTTGTTATTTTAAGCAATTTACAAGATTACTTAGTAGTGGAGGCCCCGTGCTCCCCCTATCTGCAATGTGTCACAGTAATGTTGATATTTGTATAATTGCAGTTTTCCTCATACAGTCTCAGAATCACAGCAATTGAGGGATCAAAGGTGTGAAGGTTGGTGGAGGGGAGGAGGGAGGGAAAGGAGGGATGTCAGGGGAGAAAAAGTTGAAACCAATTAAAACACTCCCTTATTAGGACCATGACCTCGGTGACCTCAGCCCTCTGAGTCTTTGGGACAGCATGCTCTGTGACTTAATGGTTTGTTTCAGGGGTTTTATGCTGAAGTGCTGACTGCTTTCTCCAACCACGTCTGCCATTGACGCAGCAAGGGACTGAAACCTCTCTTGCAAAGAGGTTGGGGGGGAGGAAGAAGTTGTTTTTCACCAACACTTGGATTGGGATTTCCTGTTACAGACATTATTATTTTGTTCCTTTGTGCTCCACTCATTTTTTATTTTTTTTTTTTTTAAAGAGCAAAATGAAACAGCTGTACAGCTTTCTTACGGTTTACTTTCTTAATATTAAATGGTTTTCATGCAGTTGTTTACTTCTGTTGGCAAATGGGGGAACAAAACTATCAGCACATCTAAGCTACGATTTCAGAGCAAAAGGCAGTGCAGGGAAAGTAGGACTTTTCCCAGTGGAGCACTCATTCTAAAGCACATTCATGAAATGGAAGCTCGTGTCAGGGAAGTGCTCAGGTCAGGAAAGATAAGCTGAGAGCCTGGATTCTTCCTTGGGAATCTGAAATGCAGCTTAATTAAACCAGTCTTACAGCCTTTTTCATAACAAAGTTGTTAATCAGGGCCATTTTCTTTCTGAATTTAAAACATCTAAGGCAACTTAAAAAATTAAATCCTTTCTCTCCAGAAACTCAGACGGCCAAACTATATGGCCAATTAGTTTACAGGATTCCTCTGGAAATCTGCATAGGCTGCATAATGCATAGCTCTAGGCAATTTTAACCCAGAAAATAAGCTACAGTGGCATGATCACTTTGCTCTCAAAACCCTAGAGCTCTGCTGTGAGCAACAGAATGACCAAATTCCTTCTGGCAACACCATTATGACTGAAGAAACTGGAAAACTAGGTGCCTAAAATAGGACGACTTTCTGCTAAACACTGAATTAAACCGGATTATTGCTAGGCTCCAAAACAATAGGTTACCCAGCAACGAATAATAAAATAAGGTAATAAAAAATTATATTCACACTATCTGGCACCTAGCACTAATTCAAAAGATGGGACAAATTATTTTGGACCACAGCACTGATGGTCAGAATCATAGTTTCTCTCAGAAAATATTTTATTGAGATGTGAAAACGATTTTAAAATACTAATTATGCCTCAGAGAATTCCTGAGAGGTAAATACACCACATTTTAAAAGTAGTCCATAGGCTACCCATGACATAGAGAAGTACATAAAATATTGCAGATAAAAAGCAAATTTGGGCACTCATTCTGAACATGCTTGTTTAGAGGCATGAGATTATACCTCTGAAGTAATTAAAAAACATTACTTTTGTGACTTCATAGAGAGTCTCATGGTATTTCATTACTTTTTTCTCAGAACCCCATGCCACTGTCAGCAATGGATTATGTTCGAATTAATGCTTCTTTAAGGGAAACGTCCAGTTACCAGGGCTCTAGGAAAACTTGTGGGCATGATGTCTGAGATTCAAAACTTGGAATGAAATGCGGAAGAATTTAAAATTAATCATAATGATGTAATGTTTTGTGATTTTTGCAGCTTCTGACTTGCACTTTTGGAATGTCTTGGAACAGCAATATTGGCTGAACTTTTGGCTGTGATGCTCGTTAGATAAAATAAGAGGTCTATAAGTAATTAAAAGAGTCTGAAGAGCTGCAAGTATTTGCTTATCTGCTGTTTCTGTGGATAAACTTAAAATTATATTTAAAATCCAAACTGACACCATGTCATATTTCATTAGAGGGTATAGTTAAAATGTCAATTTAGAAGTCATACTATGAGATCAGTCATATTATAGATTTTTAATCTATTTCAACATGTAGAAAAACATTATTACTCTATGCTTCATGTTCTGAGAAACATCCACATCCTACTGTTCTATATTGACCCATTTTGACCAGTAAGTAAAAGTGGTTAATGAGCAGATAACCAAACCAATCAA
Source organism: Hemiprocne comata (assembly GCA_020745705.1). NCBI lineage: Eukaryota > Metazoa > Chordata > Aves > Apodiformes > Apodidae > Hemiprocne > Hemiprocne comata. The sequence goes on from CM036586.1 coordinate 79,903,883, forward strand.
AATTATGTTTAAAAATAACCCCAAAAAATTATTCACATTAGCCCCATTTATGCTGTCAGTAGTTTTTCCTCAAAAGCAGACTGAGAGGCCACATCCCAAATGTATTTCAACCCAGCTGTTAGGAATAACAATTATCAATGACACAGACATATTCCATAATGTCAGAATGCTGTGAAATGTGCTTTGAGGGGGAATAAGGTGATTTCCAAACTTCACACAGAGGACTTAATCAGAAATGAGCTGATGTATGTATGCTAGGCAACTGCACTGGAAAACTATTCAGTCACAGTCTTTCCATTAATTGTTTTTATACCATTATACCTCGAACTTTTCTAATGCACTGGTTCTTCAACTTGCATTATATTAGGATACATTGGATAGCTATTTTATTTAAAATTAGTTTGGGATACAAGGCCATGAAACTTTGTTCCTCCTAACGATACACACGTTGTCAGCAATTCAAAGCCTTACAAGCAAACCTTCCTAGGATCAGAAGATAGGCACGGTTATAGGTTTTTCAATTAACCAGTTTAGAACGCATGTTTGTGCCTTCTACTTTTACGCTTTTTGAGTTGATGTCACACTTTTCAGGATTTTTCTCCCTCAAGTAATTTTACCTGAAATATATTAGAAAAGACAATAAAAGCTGAAGATAGAATCTTACCCGTTTATCCCGAGTATTACCAATTTCTACCCGTATTCCCTTAGTAGAATATAAATATTGCCCAGGTCATAATAAAAATATTTGAGAAAATATTACAAAACAACCATGCACCACAGTACAACACAGCCTAATCTGTGGAGTCTTTTAAATCAGTAACTTTCAGCCTGTGATATGCGTATTTTTCACTGTCCCTGAACTTACTTCTGAAGAATCTGTGAAGAATACCTATAGTCAGTACATCTGAATTGCTCTGCAGAGTTCTGCCTTTCCACTAAAACAAACTACCAAGCAAACAAACCCCCATACTCTCTAGTGTCTGCAAAAGCATTGGGAATGAAAACTACTGTGCCAGATTAGATTTGGATCTGAAATGTAAACTAATGCATGGCTTTGCACTCTTCACCTTCCTCTGCAGACTTCTAAATCTAATCCATCAGAACAAGTATATTTGAAACAAATTATTTGGAGGTCTTATAAGTAGATTTCCTATTTAGTAGAGTATTATCTTTAGTTTCCTAGAGTCAAACCTCAGTTACAGAAGCAGATTCCATTATCTTACGCACACACAGCATGTAAGTAATGTTTGCAAGATTTGGCCAGTCCTCCGTAAGAAAAGATACTGCTATTCTTAACAAGTGTGTGGTAAGATTTTTCAGTATATCTTTGAGTAAGTAAACCATAAACCATTGCTGAGCTCAGTGAAGTATCAAATGCATCTTTTTTATTGATAAAACAAAGAAATAGGGTGCGAACAACTGAAGAATGACTGCAAATGTTTCAATTAGTTCTGCTTAGATAATATAACATACATGCTCCTTTGAGCCACCAGAACCCAAGGATTAGTTCCGATAGATACATGTTGCAGTACTTGTTCAAATTATTTGCTAAATAAACTAGTTGTTCAGCTCCGCAAACTCAAAACACCTGTCTATATAGTCAAAGCAAATTCATTACAAACGAAATTCTACTGCAAGGTGACATGAGATTGAACTGCTGATTTAGAAAGGTATCTTTAGTTTTAGGAAGTAAACTAGGACAGGCTTTTGAAAAGAACATTGAACACAGCTTAGAACAAAAGCAGAGTATACTTTAAACATGGATATTAGAAAGACATTGGGTACTAAATAGTTGCTATCTTCTTTCAAAAGATGTAAAACATTACCTTTCCACTGCTGTTAACAAGTAATTTAAAGCTGGACAATGATCCAAAGGATGTGTAATTCTCTATCCCACTACTGAGGAAAAGGAATGAAAATAATGACACAGCCATGGCATAAGAGCATAATCCCACATGTGCAATTTGCCATGACAACATGGTGACATGTCCTGCATGCTCTACAGCGAAGCTGAGAGCTCTGCAACAGAGGTGGTGTTATCTATCTTGGTCAAATACTGCAATGTAAACAAGTTCTCAAATACGAAGAAGCTTAGTTCTGTGATGCCACGAACACCTTAATTCTATCAAAGTCTTGGTTTGTGTGAGTTTCAATAGGCAATTAACATCATAAGTGTAGGCAGCTCTGGGACTGCAACAATATACTCAACGACTCAATGCCTTCGCTGTGAAACAGAGTTCATATTTAGTTTCTAGTGTCATTTATCAGACTTATACTCTTTGGTTTTCCATTATGCCTAGCACAACGACATCTTGACGTCCAGTAACTCAAATGATAAACCGTCTAATATGATCCCTATTGAAGGTCATGTATTTACTATATTCATTTTTTCACTGGTTACACATTAGAGTTGGTTTAACAGGAAACATGCAAGTACCAATGTACAGCTGAAACAGCAGTTCTCCCAAAACCATGACATATGTTAGTTTTTTCCATCTCTTGGAAATACAATGTAGGATATTTTTTCTAATGACAGATGACCCACACTTTACAAATATCAGGTTTCTTTGAGATGTCAGCTTAGGTACTAAAGAGCATTAGTAATTTTTGAAAATGTCAGTCCTTTTCTGAAGGAATCTGATTCCCTGTTTAAATTAAATATACTGCATTTCTACAGTAGTGACATTGAACACTGGACTGTCTTTCCTAAGTGTAACAAATACTTATTCATTTAATAAACTGTAATGATTTGACCTTCTTTCCCCTCAGGAATCATAATTCCTTGTTAGCTGACCATGAGACATTTCTGACATCTAGCATTTAAAGAAAAAGATCTGAAGAAAACTGTTGCAGTTTTGATATTATAGCATTTTACAGCCTCTGGAAAAGAGATGATGCCAGGCATGCTGAAGAACACACAGTTCCTACTTCATAAGAATTTATAGAGGTAACACTCCAAACTGGATTGTATCACAATGTTATATGCAATAGTGGAAAAGCAGATTTCATGATCTGAGACAAGTTTTCTGGCTTTGCAAAAGAACAGCAGCATTCATGCATCATAAGGACTGCACCCCTTCCAAATGAAATAGCCAACACACCCGATTCAAGTGCTATAATCACTGCTACTACGTTCTCTTCTTCATGTTTAAAATCACTGAAACTTTATGTTGAGGTTTCTTTGTGGAAAAGAGGCAGTTCAATTTCAAGTATTATTTCAAGGAAAAATACTGTACTATTGTATTATGGCACATACAAACAACCCCTTAAAATAATTCAATATAGGAATTCATACACACAAAAAAAAGGCATTAAAAAGAAGAACAAGAAAGGGTATGGTTATAAAATAACACTTTCCTATTATTGCTTTTGATTTATTCCTAACTCAGATTGGATTCTTTTTTTCACAACATACAAAAAACACTCCCGTAATTCTGCCCTTAATTTCTGTTGGGGAGCAATATCCAGAGACATTCATTCTTACTACTTTTCACAATGTGACTAACATGGATAAGGATCTAATATTTTTACTTAAATACTTACAAGCATATAAGCCTTCACATAAACATAATTGTACCACTGTAAAGGTTTCTTGTACCATTAAAGTGGTAGTTCCCTTACACGTCTATGAATGTGTACATCTCTCTAAATCTACATGAGGATTGTTTATACTAAATTAGTATTACAGCCAAACTAAACTACTTGACCGTATGAACTGGGACCATTGTTTCCTCCAATTTCATGGTATTAAACTAAGTAATCATGAGAGTGAGAGAATATATTCATATGTAACTTCTCAGTGACTGTTCTGAGCACTGCACCCTCCCCCCACACCCCCCCCAATTATTTTTACATGTGTGGTGCTGCTCTGAATATACCTTCCTGATACTGGACTGCTTTTCATTTCAGATTTTAAGCACTAGTGTTATTGTACTAAATTCAATTTCTGGAGCTATGCATATGAAAATTGCCAGGTCTAACATGCCAAGCTAACAAACAACATGTGACAGAAATTAGTCACATTGCATAATGCAGGTCTGGCAGTGAATGTGATACAAGAACCTGTACAGAATGGAAAACTGAATTTTACATTTTGCAACTATAGTGAAGTCCAGCTGAGGAAACAGCTATCAGGAAAAGAAGATTTGGAATGACAGGTTCTTTTTGTTTGTTTTTTCTTTATGTTTTTGGTTTTTTTCTCCCCACCCTCCGGGACCATTTTCCTCAGCTAACTTTCCAATAAAAATCTTTAGAGATATATTTATCAGAAATGAGAATGTTGCCTTCTTTTAATGCTGTCCACACACATTAGCAGTGAACTACTATTTTAAATGTAGCAAAAAGTCTGAGGGTTTTTTAAAATTTATTTTCTGTTTTTAAACAAAGCAATTATGTGTGTGTAGATTGATTCTTTTGCCATCTCTATTTTATGTGTGTGCATGGTTTGAAATGCAGCAGGAACTCACTTTGTGTCTCTGAACTGAGGAACAGCAAGAGTTCTTCGGGCTTTTAATTTTAGAATCTTATAGGATTCATATAAACACCCCATGTAAGCACTAGGTCTTGTTCCACAGAAGCACCTACCAGTCCCCTTTTGGTGTGAAGACAAGGATGGATGCAATAGTGTAACAAGGGACACTGGGTGTATAATTCTGTTCTCTAAAACTGACTACAGAATCTTTCTGGCTTTGTTCCCTATTCTAAAGGCAGCATTTTCCCAATGTGCCAAAGAGCAAACTAAAGCCATGTACCCTCAGGTTATCAGCTCTACACCTGAGTACCACCTTCTTTTAACTTGGTTCAGCTAAACTAGAAACCTTTTGGCAGTCTACTTTGCACTTGAAATAGCACGGACTCTTTTGTCTCAGTAATCTGTTTCACAGTCTGGAGATTAGGTGCTGACAGACTTAACAAGTTACATTTTGCCCTGTCTGCTGATGAGGCAGGGAGCTGGTTTCGTGCACTGAGCACTATTCGTGCACTGTTCTGGAGATATGTCCACATCTTTTATGTTACCCAGAATGAAGGCAGGAAGATACCTAAGTCACCTAAAGCCATTTAAAGCCTGGCAGATACAAATTTCATTGCAGTCACTTGGTTCTAAACAGTTCCTTCACTGTTGCTTACGTATCTGAAACAAAGCCAGATGATCCATCCTCCAAACCTGTCTTACTACACGCGAGAACATTTTTCTGGTAAGGTAAATCTCAGAACAAAGGGAAATGCACTGCTTCAACCCCTCCTCCCCCCTTTAATTATCAGTGGCTGGAGACACAATTAATTTTGGAATTAAGACTGTCTGCTTTCATAAAAACATATCATTCCTTGTCTGGCTACATTTTTTTTTTTCCTCCGAGCAATGTTGGTAATTATCTTCTGGGTCACCTCTCAGTTGTCAATAGGCTGTCTGTGTGCAGTGCCGTTTCTGCAGTGTTTGTAACAACAGGCTGTTTGTGGCACAGTGTGGCACAGCCAGAAAGCTGACTGAGTGAGGGAGAAAAAAGAAAAAAATAAAAATCCTTCATTAGGGCTGTAGAGGCTGCTGTTATGGAGTAATTACAGATGTCACACAACCTGATAACATCTTTGAAACACAGGGCCTCCTAATGAGCATGATAAAACTAAAAGCAATTGTTTCAAGTCTTGAATGTGGCATAATTATAAAAAACAAAACCCCACCTCTGAGCTAACTAAATCCATTACTAAAGGGCATAGATTTCACAAGCTTCAAACGAGGGTTAGAAAATGCCATCACTACCCACTCTGCATGATCCTAAGGGAAAGCATCCAGAAGATTCAGGAATGTATGGTGGTACAGATATGGATAAAACTGCATGTGTCAGTAAAAGCGGGGATTTCCTGTTGCTAAAATGTGCTGTGTTGGTAGCTTTGGAGACTGGAGCTCTTCCCACAAAATTGCTGCTCAGACTGGAGGGAACCACACCTAAGCCAGGTAGTGATAAAGTAATTTTGTCTTCATATGGTTGACTTTGATCCTTCATTTCCCCTTAAGGGTGTGCCCAAGACTGACACAGTAGCCTGGCTCTGAGAATAAGATCCAAAAATGAAGACTAGGACTGGAATCATAATAATCTGTATAAGTAAACTGGAGGTGTGTTGTAAATTGGTAACATGAGACAGACTCAGACCACAATGCCATAAATGAAAATTTAATAACCCACTACCACAGGCCAGCCAAATCCTTTCTCTCTTGTTTTAATCTCAGAAATGCCACTGCTATATCCTAACTGTGCCTCTCTGAATGATACCTTCAGCAGCAGACTTCTACCTTTGAATGAGGACAAAGGAAGGAACATTTTCAGAAGACAGACAAATAACAAGCACATCCTGCTCATGCTGGGAGCTAAAGCAATACAGGTCCAAAAAGAAAAACTACTCTTCTCCTAGAAAATTAGCATTTGGCTAGCCTAGGAATCCCATACATTTCCAAGTCAGGGTTCCCATCAGCCAGCACCTACTATCGTCTGACTATTGCCAAAGTGAAGCGTGTGTGTGTGATGTAACTGCAGTGAGAACTTCATTGAGGGTCAGCAACAGAGAGCAGAAGCTGAGCTTGTATGGTTGAAAATAAGCCTGGTTACCTCAGGGTGAACTGGGGTGAGCAGAGAGCACCTCCATCAACATAACCCAGCCTGCCTAAGTGCTATCAGTCCCATTACCTGAAATGGTTTATTTATCCTTTCAGTTACAGTTCTGTTCTAATCTGCCAAAATAAAGCCACTATCATTTATTTTCCTTTCAAAAATCACACACATTTCACTTCTAGTTCCAGCTAACAAAAATCATAATTATCTTCAGACATTAAGGAACTATATAAAATTGGTAGGTTTTATTATCTCTGTTTTGTAGGTGAAAAAAGAGGTTACAAAACTTTTCCTAGAACAGGGATAGAACAGGGTCTAACGTAGAAGTAAGCTGTCCATATGTGATATAACCTCTTGATCACTGTTAGGCTATTTTCTAAAGATAAAGCAATATGTATACTGTCAAGAAAGTATGAAACTCAGAAGAGTATTAAGAACAACAGCAAATGAACATGTCTCTGAAAAAACTCATCACAGGAGGAGCCATGATTCCCTGATCTATCAGATGTATTTTCTTTTTAAACTTTCCCACCAAGGAAAGCCTATGCAGGCAAAGATGACTGATGATGCCATTAGTACCTCTACTTGTAGATCTGCCGTGTGACAAGTCAGATTATGAAGTGGTTAAAATACTGAAAACTAATAATTTACAGAAACTGTTTTCTGAGAACCTATCCAAATGAGAAATATGTTTTCATAAATACATGTTAAACAAACTGTTGAAAACAATTAATGCATTTTAATATTTTTTTTTTTAAATTAAGTGATAGAGATAATTGTAAAAACCAACACCAGGAAGCAGGAAGAAGGACTAAGTATGTTATACTTAGAAGGCCTAAGGAGCACATATGATTAGAAAGACTTATGCCACATATAATAAGATAAGAAAGATAAACCAAAGAAAAAAACATGTTCAGCACATAGTAATGTGTCTTTGGGGGAAGGGAGGCAGATGGCCAGAAATAATTTACCAAAGGCTAGCAAGAACTGACAAGTTTTAGTAGAGTATGTGGTAGATGTACATCTAACAGACATTTTGGAAGTATTGACGCAGTTAAGCCAGCAGTACCTTGAGGGTAACTGTACATTTTTATTTGGGATGGTTTTACAGCTCCAAAGGCAGTGAAAAGCAGGTAGAGAAGAACACATTTTGTACTAAAATGCCCACACTATAACTGCATTGCAACACTAGTAAAAGCGCATGGGAAAATCTGGAGAGGAATGTGCCTTGAGAAGCAAAAGCTCAAGAGGATCTTATCAATGTGTATAAATACCTAATGGGAGGGTATAAAGAAAATTGAACCATACTCTTTCTAGTGGTCTCTGGTGAAGGGATGAGAGGCAATAGGCACAAACTGAAATACAGGATAGTCCATTCCAACACAAGGAAAAGCTTTTTTACTGTAACGCTGGTAGAACACTGGTACAGGTTGTTTGGAGAAGTTGTGGAGTCTCCATCCTTGGAGATATTGACAACCCAGATGGAGAAGGCCCTGACCAACCTACCCTAGCTGACCCTGCTCTGAGTGGGGGATTGGACTAGATTATCTTCTGAGGTCTTTTCCAGCCACAAGGATTTTGTGATATCCAAATGATGTGCAAATCTGAGGTAACTTTTTAACTAGGAGTCTGATGAGACAGCTGAATTTGATGTTTCCATTGGGAGCATCATGGAAATTTTAGAAATTTCAGAAGCTATCCAAAAGGACCAGCTGAAGCAGGTTGTTTCATCCAGCACTCTAGGGAATGGGGGCTGCCTGAGCAAAAGAAAGCATTTCACCTCATTCAGCCTCCAGTTTCCACAGTACTGCTCTTCTCTCCAAATTCTGTGTATCCAGGATCTAGCCTTGTTAACATGATGAGACAGTTACCTTGTAAGTAACATATGGCCCATCTGGGACCCTCAGCATGAGAAAAACTGGTCAAGTGGGTCCAGATGAGGGCCATGAAGATGACTAGGGAGCTGGAGCACCTCCACTCTGAGGACAGGTTGAGAGAGTTGGGGTTGTTCAGCCTGGAGAAGAGAAGGACCTAGGGAGACCTTATAGTGGCCTTCCAGTACCTGAAGGGGCTACAGGAAAGCTGGGGAGAGACTTTTTACAAGGGCTTGTAGTGAGAAGACAAGGGGTAAGGGTGTTAAACTGAAAGATGATAGATTTAGGTTAGACATTGGGAAGAAACTCATTACCATGAGGGTGGTGAGACACTGGAAGAGTTTGCCCAGAGAAGCTGTGGATGTCTCCTCTCTGGGAGCATTCAAGGCCAGGTTGGATGGGGCTTTGAGCAACCTGGTCCAGTGGGAGGTGTCCCTGCCTAATGCAGGGAGGTTGGAAATATATGATCTTTAAGGTCCCTTCCAACCTAAACCATTGTATGATTCTACGATCATATGATCCTATGATTCAATTCTATGGCCTCTGTGGAGACCACTGTCACTTGACATTTACCAACCATTTTAATCATAGCAAACAAGGAATAAATTTCAAAAAAGGAGCATATATAAATATAGAAAACAACAACAATAAAAAAAAAATTCAGTCTGTCTGCCCCTCTAAAAACTGAACATTGTAATGAAAATGTTTCTTTATAAAAGGCATTTTTAAAAATATTTTCACATTTCTAATTTAAGCTTTTTTTTTGAGGCCATTCAGTGCTGAATTTCTGAGTTGCCATTCACGTGTTCTTCTATCATTTCCGTGAACCCAGGTGAACTTTGACCATCTTTGTAATTAACTTTATGGTAGGTGGATTTAGGTTACGGTTGGACTTGATTTCAAGGTCCTTTCCAACCAAGATGATTCTATGATTTTGAACTGAAGATTCCACTTGATTTTTATTAAAGCGCAATTCTTACATTGAACAGATATAAGAGTTTGCTTCGAATCCGAATTCATACTCTCTGGAGGAAAAAAGAAGATAGCAGAAATTACTAGAATACATTGCTGTCAAAATGTTTCTTTACCAGAATTACGAGGCTTTACTTCAGTTTTGATTATGCACTTGCAATCAATAGCAACCTGTTTTCCAAAAACCTATCTGCAAGAAGGCAGTGGTGACATATCAAAACTTCCTCTCCTTCAACTATGCCTAAGAGACAAACTAAAAATGGCTGGTATGGAGTGCAAATGATGCTAATAATTACATAGAGAAAAAAATACTCCACATTCCTGAGGAACTACACAAGTATATAATTCCCAAAGTGCTTAACATTGCAATGTAAATCCAGTTAATTTCAATTACATAGTCCTCTTACTAATAATTTACACCTGAAATTATTACTGTGGTAGATGGTTATTTGGCTGCTGCTAATAAAACCTTCAGTTGTATCTGGAAACCACCTTCATTAACATGGGTGGCCCAACTTCTTAACAAAAACTGTGTTGTCTTGGTTAATCAAGTCTCACACTTTGCTGTTAAGACACTGAAGTGTAAAAAAAAAAAATAGTAAAAAATGCAATCGACTAGGTCAGCACTAAAAAGATTTTTTTACGTAATGACAACAGTCATGCTTAACCAATTGCATCTTCTTTTGTATCATACCTCAAAATAAACAGAGGCTTATAAATGACAAGCTGAAATGGAATAATGATTCTTAAAATCAGAGCTTAATTAGCCCAAGGGAGAACAAACAATTGGGCAGATTCCTCCTGCAACTGATTATTAGCTCTCATTATTTCAGGCTGTCTTTGAGGCCATGTAGAAGTGCAATGGAAGACAATAAAGGAAAAGGTTTACTTCAGTAAGAGTGCCTGCCAATGCAAGTCTTGATTTAATTGCATAGGACAGCATGGGTTATTTAAATTCCAGCACAGTAAGATGTGAAATGTAGACAGTGAGGGTCAAAGAAGTCAATCAAACAAATGTAAGTGGATTGGGCACTTTCAGAAAAAGGGAGAGGAAGAGTTTAGCAATCATTTAGTTTTATGTTTTTTCAAAATTTTGTATTTGTTATTGTACAGAAACACATTTAAAAAATAAACACTTTTTTTTAGGCTTGGAGATAGGCAGAGGAGAAAAAAGTTTCTTTCACCAATGATTTCGTAAAAGTATCTGACCTTGTACCTGGAGTAACAAGGAATCGCATCTAGTTGCTGAAGGCGTTCCTTCTGATTATTAAAATACAACATAATAAAACTGCTCCTTTAATATGGACAAAACTATTTGTTCTCTGTTATTCCAGTTACGTACTGATGTTAAGTCACTGCTACAACAGATTCCTGGAAACAGAGTTGAAAAAATGTGTCATGGTTTGGCTCCGGGTTGGCAGTCAAACCAACAACAATAATGTTCTTGGTTCACCCCTCTCCCCCAAGGTAGGGAAAGGGAGAAAAAATGAGAAAGAGAGGCTTTCTGAGTTGAAAAGTGAAACAGATTGGTTTTAATTATTAGTGATAAGAGAATATGTATATTTATAAAGGGATGTGCAACACCCGATCCCCTCCCTCCTCCCCCGCGACTCTCACAGCAGCTCTTCTCCCTGGTGCCTCCCAGCTGAAGGGGGGAGTGTCCGGGCGCACGGACGGGGCCCTCGGGTGTCAGCTGTAAAGAAAAATTGAAAAAAGAGAGAGAGCCAAAGAGAAGGCGATAGAAGCAACAATAAGCAGAAAAAGAGAGAGAAAAAGGAAACTAAAGGCTTGACTTCCGTGATGTCTTAACCTATACTGAAAGCCAAAGAGAAAATATTATGAGAAGGGAATATTCTGATTTGCTGATCCTGCCTTCGGTCTAATCTGCTCCCCTGTAGGGGGGGAGGCTGCACATAATCAGAAGTGACCTTGGTTATTATCAGTCCACTGGTGCTGCTAAAAAAAGTTCACTGAAAGAAAAAAAAAAATCCGCAAAGAGAAAATTCACTTCACCCTGGCTCAAACCAGGACACAATGTAATCAGGTTCAATGACTAGATTTTAAGCAAAGGACACTGATTTGCCTATCTAAGTGGGACTGTAAATTCCCAACTTATAGAAGAGTAAAATACTTCAGCACAAAGTCCCACACAGTGAGGAACTATCCAGGCACAGGAGAGATTCTCTGTGACTGGATGGTATACCTACATGTAACTGAAATACAGTTTCTGGTATTTTCAGCACTAGGATATTTAAGTGATTTAGACTTTGCACATGAAGATCAGCTCAAAGAACAGAAAGCACGCCCACCAAAAAAGTCTTGCTTTAGCTCCACTGGTATAGGAAAGTATGGAAGAATGGTTATTATGCCACATCTACAGGTCCAAGCTGGAGTATTTGAGCCTCGAATACATGGAGAACAATGAGCAAAGCAATGCAGTATCTTAGAAAACTCAACAGCATTATACAATTATTAAGGCTAGGAATGAATTTCCAAATGCACTTGCACCAGACAGGAAGGAAAATATACACTGCAATTGTTCAAGCAACAGTTTGGCCAGGTCACCAGGATTAACACCTTCAGCTTCTGCAAATACATCATGGGAACTTTGAGGACCACAAGAGTTCAGCGCTTTGTTTTCATCTCTTGGGCAAACATCCTACTTTGTGAGTCAACAGCTGAGTTTTGCATAAATCAAGTTCACCTATACTGTCTTCTAAAAGATCAATAAACAAGAGTTGCCATAGTCAGCCCTAGATGTTATCAAAGGAGTTCAAGTCAATCCTTTTAATTTGCAACCTTTGGCATTCAGCCAAATAGTTGTGACTTAATAGGATCTGCAAGTTAAAATTAAAATCCTGCATGCCTGTCTGGTTCAGTTCTTATCCCACACTTCCTCTTTGGGGAAAACACTCCATTATCACTGCTGTATCCAGGGCCTGTATTTTGTCTCTGGTCTCCTTTAACTTGTGGCAAGTCCTACTTAACAAAGACCCAAACATACTATAGTAAAACTATTTGGGAATAGTTATATATTCTTTTAAGTTTCCAAATAACTTTGGTTCAGGACCTTAGAAGAGAAAAAGAGACAATGCACAAGCTCATCAGACATAGAGACAGAGCCTGGGAGGTACACAGAAGACATTACATACTGTATGCCTGAATACATTAAAAACCCCCTTAGAGAAAGCATAGGCCTTAAAGGTCCAATATAGAATTATGATTTTTTTGTTGTTTAAGAAATTTCATTCACTTACTTCAAATAACAAATGTAGGGGATTCTGATACCTGTTCAATTGAGGGATTAGAAATAAAGAACAACTGCTTTGTTTATATGTTGTTTTTACTACATGGACAGGAAACAATTTATGTTATGTAGCATAGGCCAGCACTTAAAAAAATACCCAAAACCCAGTAACTTATATGCACTACTAAAGACAACTCTGAGAAACATTAGTGGTAATAATGTCAATCACAGATCAACTGTGAATTTTTGCTTCATTTTTTTATTTACATTCCTTTCCTTCTTTCAGGCTTTTTCTTTCCTTCATCTTATTTCCCCCTCACATTTCTATTCAAACAAGATGGCCAAATGTTTTAAACAATAAAATGTGTAGTAAATTCAGTATCTGGCAGTTCTTTGTCAGTTCGCACAATGAATATACTGTGTTTTCCGCTGCAACTTCAAGAATTTGCAGACTTGGGAATCACTCTGCATTTGTAAACTAGTAAAAATAAATATACATGTATTTTAAAAGGATCCAATTGTTCTCAGGAGAGCTTATAACGAAAATACTTTCCCATATTATATCCTCTCCAGTAAACAAAACAAAGATTGAAGTTATAAACTGAGAAATGCTGAGACCAGTATTTACCAAAAAAATGCTATTTAATAGTTCTAAAGTACATATGTAACATTTCTTATTCCCTCTGAATGCTGTGTAAGGAAAAACTCAGCAAATATGTTAGAAATTCTTACTTTAAGATGTACGCACTTCATACGCCTCTTTTAATAGCAAAACAATAGGGGTAAGATAATAAGTTTTTATCCTTGATTACTTTTCCGCTTTAGTGCAGTGCTCCCACTGCGATCTGCACAAGACACTTTACAAGACGTTTATCTGCAAGAGAAAGGAACAGACAGAAATTCAGGCCGAGTGATTAAACCTGATGTCTCCTTTCTACAGACACGTGCACAGGCTTAATCAATCTGACGCCAGCAGTCTCCACTTTCCCATTGCCTGCTGGCCTCATGCCTGACAGATTCCACCTACTGTACATCTTTGTAGGCAGAATAAAGATGTGAGATAAAGAAAGCAAAGTGCACCAGCAGAGCAGACTGCATAAATTGCATGCCACTAGTCTAAGCTGCGTGAGGCTCTGATCCTTGAGACTATTGCTGTCTCAGCCACCCTGCAGTGCAAATAGAGTGTTTATGAAGACTACATGTTTGCTCTTGAAAGCCAAAGCTTGCACAAAGTTAGGCTTACTCTCTTTTTTTCCAAACTGTGAATGGTAATGCTTTCAACATTAAAGAGTCTGCCTCCTTTAAGTGTTGAGTTGTCCATCTACACATACTACATTAGTCAAATAGGAAACATACTTTGGTAATGGAGGTTCTTATGAAAATTTACCAATTCATCTTAGCCACGCTGACATGAGAGGATTTTTTTAAGCAACACCTATTTGGCTTGCTATATGAAAGCAATGACTGTTTCAGCCCAGAATTTTCCTAAGGGGCAAAAACCAAACAAAACCTGTAACTAAATCTCTAGCATTCCCTCTCCCCAGTGAAAAGTGCCAACAAAGTTGCAATTTGAAATTCAGTAAGAAAACCAGTTAGCATAATAAATTACTCTGGGCTTTATAAGTCTTTGCTGAGGGTAATATTGGGTTCTCCCCTATACAAAAACACCCCTTGAGGATGAAATGCTAGGACAGTAAATATGTTTTAAGAAGAGAAGAGGCAGACTTGCCAGCTGTCTTAAACTGAAATACAGGAACAAAATTCAATTTCTTCCTCCTATCCATGTATAATTTAATATTTCAAGGCCCAAATGAGAGGCTATATTTGTGCACAAGATGAAAAGAAAGATACTGATGAAAATGAATGACTGTGGGAAATTTTAAATAGCTCAGATAATATATTCCAGGGTAAAGAAAGCAAAGAGCTTCTAGTTTCAGATTTAGAACCTAAAAAATTTACAATAATAAGAAAATTCCAAGAGTAAGAATAAGAGACAAGTAAGATAACTGTAACAGTAAGAGAAATTCCAAATGTGTCTCTTAAATTAAGTCATCATTTTATAATTATATATACAGCAGGGGTATGTTTCATTACTTGCAATACATCTCATTATTATCACTGTATTACATGTCTGTTGGGAAAAAACATATAGACAACAGATCACAGATCAAGATCTTTATAGGTCAGCCATACTCCAAATGGTGTAGGCCAGCATCAGGGAATTATAATTCACTACAGTTCCATAATAAAAATCGCAATAAAATACCAAATGACAAAAGTTCTTTTCAAACAGATATGTAATAAGTTGTAAATAACTTCTGTATAGCTGGAAATTTCCCTTTCATTTCATAGAAGAATATAGTCATGTAGATAGGATCTATCCTCGAAGATAAAACATACGGAGTGCTCTTAATTTAGTAAAAGCAGGATAAAGAAAAAGGCTCCTGAGAATTACACACCTTCACAAACAATCCTGGTATAAAAGAGATCATTCACTCAATTGCAAGAGAAGAAAGATAAGAACAACAGAGTGTCTTGACCTCAGCATTTTAATAGTCATCATATGGAAAGAGCCAGATGGACAATCCCGTCCTAACAAAACCTAACAAAAGGTTCATTTGAATTCTGTCTGTTAGGATTTCACTAAAATTTAAAAGGACAACATCAAAGCGGGTACTGTAAACCTGAAAAACAGACATCACGTCATCCATACCCGTGTTCTGCTCTTATGAGTAGGCAGTCAAGAGGATTCTTGTAAATGCAAGTATTCTTCCTGTACTCACAGTAGAGAGAGGACAAATATCTGAGGAAGAATACTACCTGTTGAGGTCTATGGTTGGGATAGCTATCCACTGTCACAGACAACTCAATAATTCTCTGAGACAAAATTAGCAGTGTCTTCTTAAATGTACCTATTTGGATTGCTGGTGTTTTTTTCACATATTAAGGGAAATACACTTTCAAAACTACACCATTTTTAATTAAATATTATCATAACCTATTAGGGTTGACCAATCTGTATTACAGCAGTCTAAAGAAGGCAAGAAGGCACAACACTTCACCTAAAATATTTTGAATGCCAAGCGATGCTGTATGTAAATAGGAAATATAGCTAGATCTATATACATGGCACATGCTATGCAAGGACATTTCTCAGGTCTCTTTTGAATTCTTTGGACACTGAGAAAATTAAAATAAAACCCAAACAACAAAAAACTCCACATAAAAATCGGGAAATCATGCTTTCCCCTACATTTTTCCTCAAGTCTCAGCTGACAGCTGAGGCCTGTAACTTACAAACTCCTATTTCTGCCTCATCCTGCCATTAAGTAACAGGCTTGGATTTGAGACACTGGAATCTGTTACCCATAATATCTGTACAAATGATATTGATCCAATTCAGAGTTGTCACAAAATGGATCAAGTGGGAAAGCACAAGCATAAAAAGCAAAAGAGCTCCAAGTTTCCACTAATGTTTTCAATAATTAGATTAACAGAAATCTAAATCTTGAAAGACAAACAAAATTATTTTTGTTTAGAAAATGATGCTGACACTGTCAACTGACCTTCAGGAAACTAATTGTGATTAAGGGGGAGGAGAGATGGAGAGATTATTTTCTTTCTAGTCAAGAACTGGGGGCTGGGGCTGCCTAAAAGTAATCACTACACACCTGCTTTCTGTAAGTGTTATCACCACAGGAACATGCCCTTTCCAGACCTAATGCCCTTTGCACCTAAAACATCCTTTTACCCGCTGTTCTTTTTGGTGGTCAAGTCTTTTTGTAATGGGCTCAAAAGAGAGGATGGAAAAGGCATAGTCCCTGTTCTGGATCCCTCCAACAGCTTCTCTGTGGAATCAAGGCAGTTTCACTCGGATATGCATGATGCCATGGTAGCTGGGATTTATGGCTGAAAACATGTCTGAAAGCTTTATTGGGTATGAAAATCCTTTTTTTTTTTTTTTTAAAAGAAAAAAAAGGAACAAAAGGGAAGGAGAAAGAGCTGAGCAGTAGAAACAAACTACCTAAGTAAAACAGGCTGAAGGCTGAGGCATGTGATTTAACTGGGGATCTATTTGCACTAACAGGAAATGCCACTGATAAGTAGTTAAGGACTAAATGGACAATGTCTTTCTAAGGGATTTCAAATTCTTTGATGGGCCTATAAGGCAAAAGTCCTTTAAGATTCTGTGCTGCAACCAGAGTTAATTATGGATTTATATATGTGGAGAAAAGGCTTGACAGTTATCTGTAATAAGCCTAAACTGGAGAGAGACAACCTGAGGTCAGAGCAGTTATTAGTCTGCCACAGAGAACTTGCAGTGAATCCAAGAAAATGAGAGGGGGAAAAACCCTCTCAAAACCATCCCCAAACTGACTCCCTGCTCTGTTTCAAATTGAAGTTACACTGCCTTCATCATCCTCACTTCCAAGTTGACGTGCAAAAATCAAGGCTTTTCCCTTTCATAGTATCTGTTAAATTTACTTCACCTTTTCCATGCAAAATTCTTAAACAATCACTCAATTACCATGCTGTCACAAAGTCACAAAAAAGTATTCAGCTGAAAACATAGCTCTTATCTGGATGCAGGAATTTTTCAGGATATTACCTTCTGAGGATGGTCTTCCTCATATACAGGAAAAGAAAAAAAAGAAAAAGAAAAAAAAAGAGTGGTGGGACACCAAAAGCAACTCTTTGCATTCATACAAGCAGCCAGTATGCTACCTGGCTTAGCTTTTACTGCTCTGCCAGAGGTTACGGTTTAAGAGTGTTTCAGCTGTGACAGAATAGTACTAGGAAAGTTCTGTAGGTAGAGGATTGAATGCCAGTTTTCTACATTGTCATAAACATGAGATATCTACGAATCAACAAATTACTTGCCTTGGGGCTCTCTAGCTTAATTTGCTATATACATATTAAATCAAATTTAAAATCTTGCCTTTCCAGAAAGTTACTTTCCTGCATTTTCAAAGATGTTTGATCAGCTGACTTTGATTTCACCAGAGCCCTATATTACACACATTGTGCCTGCCAAACCTTCACCAAAAAAAAAAAAAAAAAAAAAGTGTTTATGTGCCTGTTTTAAAAGGGAAAAAATAAGTTCAACATTCCTGGCTTCAAATGTTTGATACTCTGCACATTCTGAAGTATAATTAACTTGCATAATGAGATTTTTTAAATCCAAACAGCACTCACAGAATTCATACAAAGGGCTGAGAATGCTCAGATCCTGATCTGGAACCACACAGCCCTTGTTGCATACAAACCCCAACCCATTGCACCACAGCAACTAAAGCATGGGCCTCTGGCTTGCTTGAGAGCACCAAGAGGTTTTCTGAGCCATGTTATGTGCAAGCCACGAACGACTGCAGGGCTCCTTATTGTAGAAGCTGCCTCTGCAGGAATGAAAACTTTTGTCCATGGACTTGGAACAGAGAAGTGATGGGTAGATATCAAGGAAGTTAAACAAAAACAGTAACAAACATTCTGGGTTATTTGACCTGATATCTTATTTGTGGCTTTGGACAACTGTTTTTAAAAGGTTGCCCAGCACAGAGCAGAAAATACCTTCAATGGTATAGATGTAACAAAATAAATTCTTTTTTGAGTATTATTTCTGTTTTCAGATCTGCCTGCTTTAATGCATGTCTGCTTTTTTCTTGAAACACTAGTTCTTGAGATCATATCATTACCTTCATGAAACACTAAAGAAGGCTGAAGATCAAATAATACATGTGCCAGCAAAGTGCCTGCCACACAGAGGGAATGCCCACGGATACTAGTAAATTGTGCCCAGCTTCTGAGCGGTTGGGGTTGCAAGTCAGCTCTGATCCGAAAGCTCTTTGACCAATGTAATGCTGAACAGGATGGCACATTCCTGGCAACATGGTAGAGCCCAACACTGTTCCTGCAATCCAGCGTATTGCATGTAGAAACTGTCCTACATTCTACCATGATTTACAGTGATGAGATCCAGGATCACCCTGTGATTTTGGTAGAGATCATGTGAAATTCAGAAGTGCCAAGGCTTAGGAGACCACAGAGCACTCCGGCTAGGACTAAATTCTTACTCTTGCCTAAATAAAGAGAAACTCGAGGAGGCAGACCTATATTCCATGCTGAGCTCTAGGGCTGTTTATGTTAGGGACAAGTACTGCCCCATCCTGGGAGCTGGATTCTGCCTGCATGTCCACCACTACCAAGAAGACTGAAGTGTGGTCACTGTGGCTCATTTCAGTCCTTTTTTCCTCTCCTGCATCTGTCCACAAGGACTTCAATTTAATATTACCAGCTGAAAGGACTTGTTTGGTTAGAAAGCACAGGGAAGCAAAGTATAATTTTTTCCTTTGCAGATTCCTACTAATTGCTCTTCAGTTTTCCATTCCAAAGGGGAAAGTGGCGCTCCCCTCTTTGCCTTTTAGTGAAGGTCACAATTTCAACTTGACATTTTCAGCTTGAGTTGTGGGTGGGATAAAATATACCTTTACATAAGCAGGTGAGTAGAAACAACTGAAGAGCCCAATTTTATGGATCAAAAGTTTCAGAGCAGTGGGACTGCAAGACTATGTGCTTCCATTAGAAACAGGTGTGCTGGATATTAGGCAAAATACTTGCGTTGCCAATGCCACCAGATACCATTCATATTAAGGTAATTAAGCTAAATGAGGATGCTTACTAAAGACACCATTCCTAACATGAAAGAGTATTCTTTGTAACCTAGAAGCCTGAGTTTTCATTTTCCATAAAAACAGCGTAGCTGTTTATATAATGAGGGAGAATTTCTTTTCATTTCAGGAAATACCTAGGCCTATATAAAGTCTTTATCCAAGACTCATATTAAATGCTGATTTCATCTGTCACTAAGAAATTATACCAAGGTTTGTACAAATCTATTTATAAACCTTGTAGTTCTCGTGATTGAATTTAGAACGCAGTCCATTTAAGGCCTTTCACGTTTCTTATAAAAAATATGGTAAGAATGAATAATAGAAAGCAAATACCTGTTTCAACCTTTGAGTTAGAAAAATCAATACTAAACTGTAGGTGTGTTCTGGTGCATTTTGGACTGTAATAGTTCTTTTTTGGATGAAAAAGATGCCAGTTGGCCTACAAAGGCTTTTAACACATCTGCAAAGATGTCTGGATTTTAAGTGCCTGGAATCAAACAGCAGATTTTTACCATGCTTAACTCAAGTATATAAAATGTTGCTTCTTGTCTTTTTACTGGATCTGTATTTCAAAAATCATCTGAACACTTCCAATGCCAGTATGCATTTCTAACACTCAACCACAGTAATTAAACAAGCACAACTCAAAACAAGGATGTTTAAACCAAAAAATATGTGCAACTTAGTGAAGCAATTAGTAAAACCCTCATGATTTCTCAGCCAAGTAATCATAGGATCAATCCTAGAATGGTTTGGGTTGGATGGGACCTTAAAGACCAACTATTTCCAACTCCCCTGCCATGGGCAGGGACACCTCCCACTAAGCCACGTTGCTCAAAGCCCCATCCAACTGGGCCTTGAACACTTCCAGGTAGGGGGCTTCCACAACTTCCCTGGGCAACTTGTGCCAATGTATCACCATCCTCTCAGTGAAGAATTTCTTCCTAATATCTAACCTAAGTTTCCTCTCTTACAGTTTAAAGCCGTTACCCTTGTCCTATCAGTACATGCCCAATGGCTTAGCTTTACTTAGCTTATAGTACTCAATAAAAGCCATGGCTAAAGGCACAGTACTGGTGCTAGATAAGGCAATTCTCTTCCTCTCTTCCTCTCTTGAGACTTTTTCAGTGCAACAATTTCCTTTCCTCTAATTGATGAATGGCTACATAAGAAAAGTGCAAAGAAAAACAATAAGAAGTGTTTTGCACCTGAGTGAGAATGGAAACTCTAAACCTCTAACATACTGTTCCAGAAGGGCTGTGTTCCAAAAACAACCAGTTTTGTAATAAATGCACAATAGCACTTATAGTAAGAGATAGATTGCTGTTACTGTAAACCTGAAAGCTAAAAAGTGGCATACACAAGAAACAAAAATGGAATAAAAAATATGATTTACAGAGCTTATTTGCTTCTGTGCTACCATACACAGTGTTTTAATTTAAATCAGAAAAAAGTTGGAGTACCACTGGTAAGTCAAGTCTCTGACCTCACTTAAATCCTCAAGCTAATCTTGTGATTATGGTATTTCTACCATATTTCTATGGTATTTCTGCCACTCTAATTTGTGAGTTACGATATCATGATTTTGGTATTTTAAGCTGTCCTTTCAAAACATGTACATGAATTAACTATAATACATAAACACTTCTTCAAATTTAGGAAATGTCTTTGCAATTATAACAAGCATATTGTTTCTTGCAGAAATGTATTTTAATTAAAACAATAATTATCTGTAATCCAGCACATCATGAGAAAGAAGACAAAATGACTGGCACAAAAATTAGCATACAAATAGAAAATTTATTACTAAGATTGCCTGATATTTACCATTACAATATTCTAATTTTATTTCCTTGCAACTTTGACAATTTTGCAAAAATTATGCAATAGTTTCTGATAATTTCAGGAGAAAACAAGCATCTATGTCCATGTAACAAACAAAACTACTTAAAAAAAGACCAGTCAGAAACAGTGCCAGTCAAAAGATCCAATGGTACTCTGCTTTAAAGCAAAAAGCTAATGATGTATTAGAATCCAGTTAAATGTAAAATAAGTAAAAGTTTCAAAGTACAAAGAACAGAAAAGTTACTTCACAGAGGAAAAGGGCCCATCACACCCCAATGCTCTCTTATTTTACAAAGTGACTTATGTATCCCAAGTGTTCCTGTGGCATTTCTTAGCAGCGTGTCTGGATCTTAGAAACACCTTGCAAAAGGCATCATTTCTCAGTGTTACAGAGTAGAAATTGCAAACTATAATACTTGAAACAATGAGGCACACACATCATGCAGATGAATCTTCATCGAGCATATCAGAAAAGGCTGCATATTAGCTGCAAATGGAGAATCTCTAAGTAACTTAAGGGGAACATCCTAAACTTACCTTTTACAGTAAACGACACTGTTTTTAATTTATCAAATGCAGATTAGGGATGGATATATATAGCAATAGATATACAGGCATACAAGAATAATTTTAGAAATGTGCAGAGAGTCTACAAAAACCCAATTATTTGTGACTGCCTGTACTTTTCCCCTCACAAACCTAACCTTAACTAATGCAGCTTAACCATCCACAATCACACAGCTCAATTGCATCAAGGCTTCGTGAATCTCATGAAAGTAACAGTAATATGAGCTGCCTGCTTATGGCCAAGGTAGTGCACTCAGTCACAATTACAGAACATATCTATTATGTTTCCATTCATAATTATCTAATTCAAATATTTAAAGTTTCTTATAACAATACCATAAACAAGCAAACTTCCCTTAAATTATTCACATTTAGCACCTGCTTTGCTGAAGATCTTAGGAGATCCATACACTGAGCTTTCCATTTAACAACAACAAAAAAAAGCACAAAAACCCACTGAAGAAACCATCCCTGTTTTATTCTAAAATATGAATGCAATTCTGAAATTTAAATCAGATTTTAGTTTATGCGGAATGAAGACAAAATGGTGCTTATTAGCAGTTTGATCACTTGTTTTGATGTCACCAGCATTTCCCCAGAACATAAATAATTAAGAGTGGGATAGTCAGAGAGACATGGATAATTTCCAAGTGTTTCTATACTTTGATAAAGCTGGAGTCTTTTAGATACAAAAATCATCATTAAATATTCCTCTCTTCCTCCTAGGTCGTTGATCTTAAGATTCTAAAAAAATTATCACAGTGCTTAATTAGCCTCGGATTTAAGAAAAATAGTCTGATCATATTTATGCATTTTAATAGTGTGCTGAACCTATTAAGATCACCTTCAGCCTGGAGTAATTTGTCAAGTGCAGTATGATAAATGTTTCAATCAGGTCAGCATTACATGACAGACTCAATTTTATCAAATTTTATTTTAAAATTATCCTCTAAATACATATTTTATAGAAAATGTCAGAGTTATATTTTTATTAATTACCAGTTATTCAGAATTACAACTTTAAAATGTTTAGGAAAAAAACCTGGGTTTTTTTACTGTTTGTTTGTTTTTTTTCCTCTAGCTACACTCGACATGGACACAAAATACTTTCAACAACTAACTTTGTACAAATAGTTTTGGCCATACATTTCAATTGCTTTATCTAGGCCATCAGGAGCTAGCTCATATTACTGTTCATTTTTGAGCTATAGAGAAATGTTATGCATTTAAGAAGCTTAAATTCTTAATAGCTCAGTCTTTCATAATTCAGTATTGTGTCAATTATTGCATGCAATTTCAATGCATTTAGTGACTCCATGCTCTTAATGGAAAATCTTTTCAGCCTGTTGAACTGTAAATTCATTTTTTCCTTAATGGGGGGGTCACAATTTGGTACCATTCTTGTATTTTTTTCTCTTTATCAAAGATAATCCAACCCTTCATGTTCCAATGCATCCAGTTTTCATAGACTGCAGATTTCCTAAGGAATGGAATGTGAACTATTTGGGGGTTTCTTGCCCCTAGAAGTATGATAAGATTCTCCAGGTTCCCTGCTGGAAAGCAGTGAGTTTTCAAAAGTGAAGTGTGATGCAAACAATGTGTTACTTTCTAGGGGCCTGTTCCACTGTTACATACAAGGATGTACATCCTGTTAATAGTGTGTTAAAAATGTGCTTCCAGCATTGCAATAAAGCAAGTCCTCTAGATGAGGCAGCCTATACTTGCCACACAGCCAAAATGGTGGGCAAGAAGCCACACTGAGCTGCAATATGCAGGATCACCCCTGAAGGCTGGAAGAGGAGACCTCTGGAGGTTTCCCAGTCCAACCTCTCATCCAAATTACATCAAGTTGCTTGGGGCGTTGCTCACTTGAGATATGAGTATCTCTAGGGATGGCTACTACATGTCTTCTTTGGACACCTATCCCAGTGGTTAATCACTCTCAATGTGAAGAGGTTTTTCCTTCCACAAATTTGGAAATCCCTTTGGCTGCAAGTTGTGTCTGCTGCATCTTGTTTTTTTGTTGTACACCTCCAAGAATTGTTTGGTTCTACACACACAGTGATTTCATAGAATCATAGAACATGCTGAGTTGGAAAGGACCCATCAGGATCATTAACTCCAACTCCTGTCCCTGTGTAGGGCACCCCAAGAATCACACCATGTGCCTGAGAGCATCATCCAAATGCTTCTTGAACTCAGGCAGGCTCGGTGCTGTGACCACTTCCCTAGGGAGCTTGTTCCAGTGCTCAACCACCCTCTGGCTGAAAAACCTCATCCTGATATCTAACCTAAACCTCCCCTGATCCAGCTTCCTGCCATTTCCTCAAGTCCTGTCATTGGCCACAGGAATGAAGAGATCAGTACCTATCCCATCTCTTCCCCTCATGAGGAAGCCATAGACTGCAATGAGGTCACCCCTCAGACTCCTCTTCTCCAAGCTGACTAATCCAAGTGTCCTTAGCCACTCCTCATAAGTCATCCCATCCAGACCCTGCACCATCCTCGTGGCTCTCCTTTGGACACGTTCCAATAGCTTGATGTCCTTTTTATATTGTGGTGCCCAAAACTGCACACAGTACTCAAGGTGAGGCCGCACCAGAGCAGAGTAGAGCAGGACAATCACCTCCCTTGACCAGCTGGCAATGCTGTGCTTGATGCACCCCAGGACACGGTTGGCCCTTCTGGCTGCCAGGGCAGACTGCTGGCTCATCTTCAGTTTGCCATCAGCCAGGACCCCCAGGTCCCTCTATGCTGCGCTGCTCTCCAGCCACTCGTTCCCTAGTCTGTACTGACCACCAGGGGTCCCCCCATCCCAGGTGCAGAACCCGGCACTTGCCCTTATTAAACTTCATGTGGTTGGCGATTACCCATCTCTCTAACCTGTCGAGGTCTCTTTGCAAGGCCTGCCTGCCCTCAAGGGAGTCAACAGCTCCTCCCAGTTTTGTATCATCAGCAAACTTGCTTAGAATTCCTTCAAGTCCTGCATCCAAGTAATTGATGAAGATGTTGAAGAGGACTGGGCCTAGGATGGAGCCCTGTGGGACCCCACTAGTGACCAGTCACCAGCCTGACGCTACCCCATTCACTGTCACTCTTTGTGCTCGATCTGCGAGCCAGTTGCTCACCCACCATATGGTACGCTTGTCCAGCTGTATGCTGGGTATTTTGTCCAAGAGAATACTATGACAGACAATATCAAAAGCTTTGCTGAAATTCATAAATATTACATCCACTGACTTCCCTTGATCAACTAGGTGGGTTACCTTGTCAAAGAAATAAATTAAGTTTGACAAGCAGGACTTTCCCCTCATGAAGCCATGCTGGCTGTGACCAATGACTGTGTTGTCCTCCAGGTGTTTTTTATTACCTCCCAGAATAACCTTTTCCATAATTTTACCAGGCACTGAAGTGAGAGTGACTGGCCTGTAGTTTCCAGGGTCCTCCTTCTTGCCCTTCTTGAATATTGGGACAACATTGGCCAGGTTCCAGTAAACTGGGATTTTGACAGATTCCCAAGACCTCCCAAAAATCATCGAGAGAAGCCTAGCGATGACACCAGCCAGCTCTTTGAGGATTCTCGGATGGATCCCATCAGGCCCCCTGGACATGTAGGGATCTAACTGTAGCAGCAGATCCCACACAAGTTCAGGGTCAGCTAAGAGTTGATTCTTGTTGCAGTCATGGTCCTCCAGTTCTGGGCATTGAGGCCCCCTTAGGCCATCATCAGTGTTGAAGACAGAGGCAAAGAATGCATTGAATACCTCTGCTTTGTCTGTATCCCTGTTGGTGAGGTGACCATCCTAATCCTGTAAAGGACCCATGTTTCTACACTGCGTTTTGCCATTAATGTATTTGAAAAAACTTTTCTTATTGTCCCCCACAGTTCTGGCCAGTTTCAGGTCCAGCTTGCCTTTGGCCTAACAAATTTTCCCCCTAAAGTGGTTAGCAGAATCTCTGTATTCTTCCCACATGACCTGACCTAGCTTTCACTGGGCATACACCTTCCTTTTTTGCCTGATCTACAAGAGCAGATCCCTGTTCAGCCAAGCCAGTCTTCTGCCTCATCTGCTTGACTTCTGACATTTTGGGATTGCCTGCTCCTGTGCCCTTAGGAGATGATGTTTAAAAGAGTGACCAGCGCTCATGAGCCCCAGCACCTGCAAAAATATTTTCCCATGGTACCTGATTCAGAAGCTCCTTGAGCAGCCTGAGGTCTGCTCTCCTTAATGTCCAGTTTTGAAGTTTTGCTGGCAGTTTTCCTCTTGTCAACAGAGATTTTGAACTCAATGGCCTCATGGTCACTGTGGCCAAGATGACCTCCAATCTCCACTTCACTCATGAGATCCTCTCTGTTGACAAGCAGCAGATCAAGGAGAGCATTCTTACAAGTTGGTTCCCTCATGATCTGTTCCATAAAACTAGTCATGCAGGTGGCTTAGAAATCTTCTGGCCTGGGTTGTGCTAGCTGTCCTGAACAACTGCTGGTCAGAAGTAAAAATGGCCATTTCATATCTCATGCTATTTAAGTTACTACCAAGGCAGTCAACACTCACGTATGATATAAAATGTGATATTCAGTGATACTTATACTACAGTCATGAAACCCAGATGCTGCAATCCATGAGGCTACTCTGATGATATCACTGGATACCAATACTACTTGGACTGAAAGCTCATTCCCTTTAAATCAAGTTTCTCAAAATGTTATTATTTAATGAAACAATTCTGTGAAATTAGTTCAGTACAAAAAGTAACTCTGCTTAAATATAACTTCCTTTGACACAGGAGTATGTGAAGGTCATAAATGGATCTCTCTAAACCTGTGTGTGCTTAAGAGGTGTGAACAGTATCACACAGGAGTTTCCATAGTAATTGAAGACTGACATAACTATTCCTTATGAACATCAACTGTGTAGACATATACAGCAACATGGCTTTTGCACACTTCAGACAAGGAACTGCCAGTGTACCGGTCTGGATATAAAACTAAAACCTAATTCAGAGTAAGGGATGCCAGACACACTGTCACCTTCATTTTAGCTGATCTTAAGCCCCTTATGTTAACGTTTGCTTATTTTTAGGGTATATAAATCTTCAGTAAGATGTTCTTCAGCTTTTTCACTTACCAGATGTATTTCTATCCTTCCAGCCATGTCTTGTTTTGTATATGTAGTAATAAGAGGTCATGAGTGCACTATAAAACAGAACTCTCAGGTCAGGAGGCCTTGAACAAAGGCAAATATTGCTAAAGGCAACATACCCTTAGCTGCTAAGTGAAGGGAAATAGAAAAACACCACATTGTCCTAATCAGAATATTTTTTGCATCCAACAGCTGGAATTTGTCAACTGAACTATTACTGGAAGAAAGTGGTATAGTAATGCATTTACCAAGTTCCATGGATAGCTACTCTTACAAGCTGTGTGATTAGGCTGTTGTGGTGTAGGTGTGCTGGCAAGAGGGTTAGTTGAAGCAGCTGGTTATTTGGAAGAGAGACATGCCATGAACAGATGTTTGAGTAAGACATTTCAGTCTCTTTAGCTAGTCTATGCCAGATTTCCTTCATTTTTTAAAAATAAACAATGGTTTCTGTCAATGTTTTTTAAAAAAAATCAAAATTATAATAAACTGTGACAGTTAATTTGATTAAGCAAGAACTACCTATGATTAATGCTTAAAGTACAGTTTATCTTCAGGAACGCTTAGTTGCTCTGGAAGCACATAAGAAAACAGGACTGTATTCTTTCTGATTTCATCCAAGTAAGTTTTCTGGGGAATTAAGCTATCTTGCTGTCTCCTACAGAAGATGTAATTTTGTTAGGAATTCAGATTTATATTTAGTTTTGAACACCAGATATCTTCCAGAGAATTAGAAATCAAGCATACAATCAGCAGTAACAAAAATAAAGACACTGTTTATATATAGTAATTGTCTTTGAAACACTGTAGCCACAGCAGATCTTACCCTAAGAACACACAAATTAAGCAAGATTGTAGTCTTCTGATCTGCAGCCCTAATTGGGATCATGCATATACCTTCTTGTTCCTGTATAAAGGTCCAAAAGGCATTTCACACATTTCCATCATAACTCTCAGAGTTATAAGCCTAATTCCTAAAGCCTACCAAAAGCCATGTTGAAAATCCATTTTGATTACATTATCTCAAAGAGCAATCTGATGCTGCATGCATATTCTTCTTCAAACATGAAATTATGTGACTCTCTCTGGGATGAACTTGGCAGTGGACACCAGTGTATTCAAATTCATTGCTGTAGTCATGACTGAATATCTTTCTAAAGTCAGCATCAAGGTCTCCTCACATGTCAAAACCACAGTATTTAACTGTGGTTAAGGATTGGGGGCAGTCAGGAACAGACACATAATGCAGCTCACCTTTTGCCTATGAGGCTGGTGTTGCCATGAGGGTTTCGGCCTTTATGATAAAGAGACCTTCTATGAGGACTACAACCTGCTGGGAAGTGATGGAATACACCTCTCTAAGTGAGGCAGGGGAATCTTTGGCAACAGGCTGGCACCCTTGGTGAGGCAGGCTTTAAACCAGAGGACCTGAGGGGAGGGATTCAAAATGGCAGTGATCACACCACCATCACCACTACAACTAATAGGGGAATAAACCAGGCCAAACAGAGTAGTGTAAAATGTGCCTCAGCTGTCTCCCAAAATGAGAACCAACAGAGCAGGCACCTGAAGTGTAAGTACACAAATGCACGCAGTCTGGGAAATGAACAGGAGGAACTGGAGCTCCATGCCCAGTCAGGTAGTTATGATATCATACAAATAACTGAAACATGGTGGGATGATTCACACGACTGGAGGACTGTGATAGGTGGCTATAGGCTGCTTCATAAAGACAGGCAGGGGAGAAGAGGTGGAGGAGTCACACTCTATGTTAAGGAAAACCTTGAATGTACAGAAGTCAACTATCGTAATTGTGGTAGCCCTATAGAAGCTTCTGGGTCAAAATCAGAGGGGTCATCTCCAAGGGAGACCTTACAGTAGGCATCTGTTACCAACCCCCAAACCAAGAAGTGACCAATGAAGCGATACCGGGGTCACTTAGGCAAGCTTTGGGTCAACAAAACCTGGTCCTTATGGGAGACTTTAACTACCCAGACATTTGCTGGAGGAACAACATTGCAGCTCACCTGACATCCACCAAGTTCTTGGAATGTGTAGAGGACTGCTTCCTCACACAAATGTTGGATGTGCCAATCAGGAATGGGGCACAGCTGGAGTTACTATTCACTGACCAAGAGAACCTGCTCTGTAGTATCTCAGTTAGTGACAGACTTGGCTGCAGTGACCACAATATTGTGGAGTTTGGGATGCTGCTGAGCATGATGAAGGTGAATTCCAGAACAAAGGTTTTAGATTTTAGAAGAGCAAACTTGAGCTCACTCAGGGCTCAATTGGAAGGGGTCCTGAAGGAAGCTTCCATGGATGGTAAAGGAGATAGTGAGTGCTGGGAGTTTTTCAAAAACACTCTCCTAGATGAGCAAAACTGGTTTATCCCCTCTAAAGGCAAGGGAAGTAGGTGGAGCAAGAGACCCCCTTGGCTTAACTGTGAGCTTCTGGGCCTGCTCAGAACCAAAAGGGAAATGTACCAGCAGTGGAAAAGTGGAACATTACCAGTTGAAAATTACAAGGACATTACCAGGATGTGCAGAGATGCAGTTGGGAAAGCAAAAGCTCAGCTTGAGCTGAAATTGGCCAGAGATGTCAAAAACTTCAAGAAAGGGTTCTTCAGATACATTAACAACAAGCAGAAACAGAGGGATAATATTGGCCCACTATTAAACAGGGGAGGTGAACTACTCGCCAACAACGCTGAAAAGGCAGAGGTCTTCAACACCTTCTCTACCTCTGTCTTTACCAGTGCTGTTGGGTCCCAGGCCATAGGAACAAAAGTCCAGGTTGATGCAGACACCGACCCACCGTCAGTGAAGGAAGAGTTGGTGTGTCACCTATTACAGGAGCTTGACCCGTACAAACCGATGGGCCCGCATGCCATCCACCCTAGGGTGCTGAGAGAGCTGGCTGATGTTGTTGCAAAGCCGCTCTCCATAATCTTTCAGAAGTTGTGGAGATCAGGAGATGTCCCTGAGGATTGGAGGAAGGTTAATGTCACCCCCATCTACAAAAGGGTTCAAAAGAGGACCCAGGTAATTACAAACCCATTAGCCTCACTTCAGTCCCTGGAAAGGTGATGGAGCAAATCCTCCTGGGGACACTCACAAGTCAATTGAAGCATGTGATTGGGAAAAGCCAACATGGATTTACCAGAGGCAAATAGTGCTTGTCAAACCTGATGGCCTTCTATGACAAAGTGACCTGCTCAGTTGATGCAGGGTGAGCAGTGGACATCATCTACCTGGACTTTTCCAAGGCTTTTGATACAGTCCCCCACAGCCTTCTCCTGGAGAAGCTGACTCATTACAGACTTGACAAGTGATCTGTGTGGTGGGTGGGGAACTGGCTGACAGACCATACCCGGAGGGGGATAGTAAATGGTTCCTCTTCAAACTGGCAACCGATCACAAGTGGGGTCCCACAGGGATCGATATTGGGCCCAATGCTGTTTAACATCTTCATAAGTGACCTGGATGTTGGGATAGAGAGCACCTTGATGAAATTTGCTGATGACACCAAGATGAGTGGAGAGGCTGACACTCCAGAAGGGAGGGCCACCTTCCAGGATGACCTAGACACACTGGAGGAGTGGGCTAGCAGGAATCTTATGAAGTTCAACAGGGAGAAGTGTAAGGTCCTTGCACCTGGGAGCACATAACCCAGGAGTGCAGTTCAGACTGGGATCCACCTGGCTGGAGAGCAGCCCTGTGGAAAGGGACCTGGGGGTCCTGGTGGATAACAGGCTCAACATAAGTGAACAGTGTGTTGCAGAGGCAAAGAAAGCCAACAGGATGCTGGGCTGCATCAACAAGGGTGATGCAGCAGAGATAAAGAAGTCATCACCCCACTCTACTCAGCGCTTGTCAGACCACACCTGGAGTATTGCTTTCAGTTTTGGTCCCCACTCTACAAAAAGGATGCAGACAGGCTGGAGAGGGTCCAGAAAAGGGCCACAAGGATGATCAGAGGACTGGAGGACCTGATGTATGAGGAGAGGCTGAGAAAACTGGGTTTGTTCAGCCTTGAGAAAAGAAGGCTTTGGGGAGACCTTATTACCATGTTGCAGTACTTAAAGAGTGGCTACCAAGAAGATGGAGACTCCCTATTTACAAGGAGTCATATGGAAAAGACAACGGGTAATGGGCACAAGTTGCTCCTGACCAGATTCCGATTGGACAGAAGAGGTAAATTTTTCACCATCAGGACAGTCAAACATTGGAATAGCCTCCCAAGGGAAATGATAGGTTCCCCCCACACTGGGCAGTTTTAACTTTCAGTTTGACAGGGTGCTGAGTCACCTCATATAAACTATCGTATTACCTAAAAAGGTTGAACCAGATGATCCTTGAGGTCTCTTACAACCTGGCATTCAATGATTCTATTATTCTATACTACACTAAATTACTGTGCAGTAATTATTGTGCAGTAGCTGAAGTCTACTTTAATATTTTGAGAAAGAAGGATCACAATTACTCTTCAGTAAAAAACAAAACTGTATGATTCACATAAGGTCTTAAGTCAGTCTAAAATTTTTGTCCTATCATAGTCACAGATCAAATATCAAAAACACACACACAGTATGTAGGAAGAAGGCTAGCAGTTTAACTAACTTCTATTCTGAGATTGCCATTAGAATGGATGTGCAATATGATTTCCATATGACATTTTCCAAAGGAAGTCATGACACTGAACTCATTGAGAATCCACAGTGAAGTCAGACCAGAAGGAATAAAGTTACAAAATTATCTTGCTTTATTCAGCAATGAAAAATTCAGTTTACTGGAAGTGTTCGAAATTTTAGCAGGACAATACTCAGAGCCCTTGTAAAAAGACAGGTCTGAACTGTTGTCCCTTGAGGAATCTCAGCACCAAACAAGTTAGAAGACCAGCCAAAATACTATGATGTGGCAATCATAATTCAAGAGTGAATCAGAAAAATAAACTTCAGACTACATTCATATCACCTTGTGTAGCTGATTAATTTAGGTATCATGGCCATCGATATTTAGTCATAGAATCATAGAATCATTTAGGCACTTAGCCCCAGCAAGAGATTTCAAAGAAATGCTGAGAACAGGCTGGAGACATTTCATCACTTTTAACACTTTGAGTGTATCCAGTCAATTGAGCCTAGCAGCTCACTTGATACTGAATGGGATATTCTTGAACTGATTACTATGCTTTCCTGTTATTGACAAATACCTACTTCAAACACCTGGTGATTCTCAAGAGTCATTTGATTTTGGTAGGAGAGACAATGACAGAGTTCCTGCAAGTTTTGAAGACAACCATTAGTGATACTTTGGCCAGCTAGTTCTATGAGTCTGCCTAGGAATACCACATGAAAGCTTTGTCCCCTTGCCAGTTTTCCCAATATGCAGGACAGATGGGTGCTTATATGTATGTGAAGTGGACCACAAACTACTCAGTAGATCCACTGTAACTCATTCATTGCACAGATTCGATCCAGCAGGGACCAAGCCCTGAAGGGAAAGACATGGTTTTTTGTCAAGTATTATGCATCCATCTTAGAAGGGAAGTTTTTACAATAGAAAGACACAAAATCATGCCCAGCTCAGATGTAGCAGTAGAATTATTCATAGAATCATAGAATGGTTTGAGTTGGAAGGGACCTTAAAGATTCCAACCCCCTTGCATGAGCAGCGACACTTCCCACTAGACCAGGTTGCTCAGAGCCCCATTCAATGGATTTGTCATGTCTTAAATACTGACATATTACCTAAGCACGTATTGGATAAAACTTTTCCTCCATTGTCTCTTTAGAGCTGCTCATATAAGACCTGTGGGAGGTGTCA
Source organism: Hemiprocne comata (assembly GCA_020745705.1). NCBI lineage: Eukaryota > Metazoa > Chordata > Aves > Apodiformes > Apodidae > Hemiprocne > Hemiprocne comata. The sequence continues at coordinate 79,936,630 of CM036586.1, forward strand.
TTGATTTAACTGTATCATATCCAGCAGTGATTTAGCTGCAGCCACATTCTCTGCCATTGCAGACAGAAAGTTCACCTCTTTATTTTACTTCTGGTGTACAAAGATTTGCTTATGCCTACTCACGTTCAGAAAAAAATGAGACCCTTAGCATGAAAACCAGAGACAACAAAAACAACAAACAAACAAAAAAAAGTGCTATTCTATTTTTTTTTAACCTTTAACTACAAACAAAAAACCAGCAGGTTTGTTGTGTTTCTGTGATTATCCTGAGAAGTAAGGTCTATGTTCCGGTACGTTTTCCTGAGCATCTGTATTGTAAAGATGTTTCCTTTGAATATACACTCAGAGAGATCAGAAGGGCTGCTCCAGCATTCCCATGGGAAAGTTTAAACTTGTGAAACAAATGTTTTCATTGGCTGTGCTAAATTGCAGTTTAATTTTTTAAACCAAGTACCAAGTGCAATTTACAACCCACATTATTGCTGCTATTTTGTCAAAAATGATGTGGATTCAAGAGAGTAAAAATGGAACTGGTCCTAAGGGTTTGTAGTTAATGGCTGAGGGACATACAGCAGCATTGTTATTTGTTCACAGATGGATAGCTCGAGCACTTACTCTAAATGCTAGTGGTGGTTAAACGTTTAAACAAACAACTTCTAGAAGTAATTGACTGTTCAATTGCTTTTACTTCTGGGTAATATCAACTCACTCATTTCCAGTATTTCTGCCTGTCTTCACAGACCCTGCTGGTACTGGATTTGTTCTTCTCCTTAGAAGTCCTGAGGCACTTTTATCCATTATCATCTGTCAGCCTAATCATTTTTTATGGCTTTGATGGCAGCTGATATTATAATATTAAAGTATTATCTCAATTTCTTACAACATCATGTAAATACCAGTGCTTATTCATGCTTTCCTTAGGAAGAAAACATATGATGCTTGAAAGGCTAGCCCAATTTTTAACCCTGTGCCCTAAGGTAATTAAAGTGATCGTACACTCTGCATAATTTTACATCTTTGTTGGCTTTACATCTTAGTATGTCTGAGATGGACTTTTAAAACCAATTTGACAAAGGAGCAATATCACAATTATGTTTTGCTCTAAAAAACTTAATGAAAGTTAGATGTGAAGAAAGGAAAAAAAAAAGCCCCCATTAGTGGTGCCCCATGAACAGGACAGACTGCAATATAAGCTCCCTTTTTAATAAGACACTAGAGAATTCAGGCACACAAGAGGCCCTGTAAATATCATAGCAATGGGAAAAGCTTCAATTGGAAATTTGATTTTACTGGACATCAGAGAGTCCAACCATGAAACTCAAATCCATAGGAAACCAGGATTTATTAGTTTCACTACTCACAGACAATACGTTAATAAATAGGGATTTACCAGATTTTTAATTCTATTTTATTCCCACTCATGTTTACATGCAAATGTCAATAAATACAATCAGCACACACACAGCCTGCAGGAGATACTGTTTGCAAGAACAAAGCACTACAAATTAGGAAACTTTGGCACTCTTCCCGATTCTTTCGCCAAGCTTCAATGTGTCATCTCATGAAAAAATCAAACATTCCCATGGGTCAGGCTTCCTTTATCCATAAATGTTGGTGTTTATACAGTACTTTCTGATTCCCAGCTTAAAGGTGCTCTAGGAAAGAGAGTGAGTTCGGGAGTGCTGCTCATATAATGTTGCTCATTTTCCTACCAAACGCACCTGACTCTCAGATGTCTATACAATGGCATTCATTGTTACTTCTATAGAACTCCTTCAGCTACAGAACGCCCCTCTCAAATACAAAAGAAAACAATAACAAAATCAAACAAAACTCAAAACAACAACAACAGAAAAAACTTTTTCCCACTCAAGTCTCCTCCTCTCAGGTTTCTCCCTTTGTTGACCTCCATGCCAGAACATTTGAATCCCAAGATTCTTCCTACCTGGTTTTGTCCACCACCTGCTTTATGTCCACCAATGGCAGATGCATTAACCTCCACTATTTCACATCCTCCAAGCCAAGACTCCCTCTATCCCACAGCCCTTTGCAGTGACTCAAGGCTCCGGTCACCCCAAACCAAGCACTTCGTGACTCCCTGTTCGACCTCTCCCAGCCTGGCAGTCCTTTGTATTTCCCTTATTCTCACCCAGTTCCTTTCCACCCCTTCTTCCTTCTCCTTCTGTCTCAGTTGTCCCTGCTATTTGAGAAGCCAGTCCAGCACAATGTAAGAGCCACCATTACTAGATAGGGATGGCATGCAGCTTCTTCGGGGCACCATTTCCATCCTCAATAGCCACAAAATCTCTTTGGGGGTGTGCAGCAGCCTCACAGTGGCCACTGGCATCCTATCTGTATCTGAGGAGGCATCTGGTTCCTGACAGTCACCAAGGCAGCCTTGTATACAGACAGATAACGAAAGGTGAGGGTTTGTACATAGGGAGTGGTGGGCAGCCAGAAGCCTCCCTCATAGATGAAATCGTAGCTTTTGAACTGGCGTATCCTGACAAACCAGCATTTTAAATAAGTTTAGATACCAGCATCTTGTTTAACTAGGACTTTTGAGTTTGCTGCCACGTTCAAAAGCACTGGTTAGAAATTTTAAGAGATGTCTAGTGGACCCAAAGCCACACTAATCCTAAAACTTGTACTTCTGGCACATCTCTTCCAGTAATAGCTACAATAAATGGAAGATGCCAATGGTCTCTATCCTGTAACTCTGCTATACGAAAGTAAAGAATGATGCATGTTAAATTACTTCTCACACATCCTGGAATGCAGAAAAATATATAGGCTGCAGATGCATGAGTCAGAAGCTCCTGGTCATTTTTCCCCCCACTCTGAGTATATGAGAGAATTTATTTATCAAACTATGGGGCTTCTATTTTGGTTTCCAGGCTCAAAAAGGACTAATTTTATTTTACATACTTTCAGTAGACCATGCTGTGCGCAGCTAGAAAGGTTATCAGAAGCAAATTTATTGTCTATGCTAAAAGGCAAAGGTCATGGTGAATGCACCAGAACAGTATTATTCTTTGAAGGATACCTCATGCAACTCCGAGATTACCTAGTCAGTCAAGTCATGTTTTAAATGACAACAGGAGTCAGGTTGCAAAAGAAAGCAAATAGTGTTTTCAGTGTTTTTACTTAAACCATCTTCAACAGTGCCCTTCATAATAGCAGCTAAACTGAATCATACTTGGTGCCACTGTATATTTATAAAGAAATAGTAGAGTTTAACTTGGAAACAGAGAATATTATGGGATGGTATGATGTTTCAAGCCTCTCCTTAGTTCCATCTAAGAGACATATACCTTACAAAAAATCGTTATAATCAAATGAAAGGATGCAAATGTTGATGCAGTGAACTAGAAGATTAAAGGAAAATAAGAAAGCTGGAAAAGGTCAGTACATAATTTTATTTTCAAATTGAACCTGTTCTTAGGAGTTAGTAAATTCCTTACAAAATGTGTCCTGCATCTAAAACAAAGTATTAACTCCTTTGCCAAATTTTTATAGATTTTTTAAAAAATATATTATCTCAGGATTCTTAACAGTATTGCTATAATTCAAGTCTTCCAAGGCTTACTTTAGTTGAAAGTTTATTGATCAAATGAGTAACTGAAATGCAAGCAAAGTTAGTTCAAAAATTAAAGTCAGTGCAACTGGTAAAAAGAACTTTCAGACTCTCCTTGGTGAGGATAATTTATCAAAATGTCCTTTTTCATCCCTCACCACAGTCAATTATAGGGAAGACCTTCTAGTCAGTAAGAAATTTTTTCAGAGTTTGAAATGCTATATGGACTTGATTTCAGTTATTGGGCCTTGGCACCACTACAGAGATGTGTAAAAACAGAAATAAGGGGGTCACATTCACTATTTAATTTGTGATAACATTAATACCCTTTTCCTTTTCTCACAAAATGCTACCCTGAAAAACTGGGGGAGAATGCAGGCACAACCAGAGTACGTGCACAAACATGGAGACATTAATGTGTCATGAATGTGGACTCATTCTACGTGGGATTTAGCTGTGCAAAGTATAACACTGCATCACATCCTGTGTCTGCCCACTGTGTTGTAAGGCTGTTAACAACACCCCTGTTTCCAAGGAGGGACTGCACTTCACTGGTTCATGTCTTGAGACAGCATGGCTCACATTGCTTCAAACGGCAAGAAGAATTCTTCATAAAAGTAAAATAACAATGGACGTTGGAGTGAAAGGAATGATTCTGAATTCACTCTGAGTACATAATAAATTTTAGTGTTTGGATAATACTTGACAGTGGAAACACACAATGTTGGGTTTTTTCTCTGTGAGGCAATTGCAAGATGAACACTTGAAACTGTGTATTTTGTTGCACTTCTTACTAAAAGCGATGCTTCACATTTTTTAGGTAAGGAAGACTCTTATTATTAAAGAAATAAATTATTTTAACATGCCTGCATCTTGCAACTTGCATGACCAACATAAGAACAAATAATCAAGGTCAAAAAATAGAAGGAAAACACAGTTGAATAAATATTGTTCTCAAATGATGAAAGGGTAATTATAAAGAACCATTAAACTAACAATGATGGGACTATTATTTTCTAACAGACTGGCAAAAGGATAAGTTAAAAGATAAACCTTTGGGTTTGCAACTTCATTTTTTTCTTTTTTCTTTTTCTTTTTTTTTTTTTTTTAACTGTAGACAAAATGTTTCTCTGGAATATTTCCAGGTAAGGCAAAGGAATTACAGCAGGGGGTATATTTCAGTTTTTGGCAAGTGATCCTTTCAAAAGTCGTAATATGAAAACAGGAGTTTTATAAAGCTAAACAACTTTATGTCTGGAATGCCTTTCTTTAGCAATCTTTCCAACCCCAGTGAGGAGACCTACCCAATTAAAAGGCAATACTGTTGAACAGACTATAAAAAGTGTAACAACATACTAAAAGCCACACAGACAGCCTTTACTATAAGGGCAGAAAACTATACAAGAGCCAGATGAAAATAACTCTGCTAAATTAAAAAAAATAAAATAAAAAAAGACTTTCAGAATCGCTTTCTTAAAGGATCTGCCGAGGCAGCTGTCCAAGAGGAATAAATTCTACATCTCAAGAATCACTAAAGCAAAGGTTTTACCCTGCCAATCAAAGCTGTGACACTCAAACCCTTTTAAAACACATGCCATTTCAAGAACTCTAAAAAAGCAGGTCTTGGATATCTTCAAGCATCTTTTTGTGCTAAAGACTCTATTCTTAAAGGCCAATTTTAAAAGCAAACCACTAGCTTTTTTTTCATGGAGGCAACATAAAGAAGGCAGAGGGGTAATTTGATCACAGCCATTCAACCCAGTGAGGTAGGCATGCATTCTCAGCTGTCTCCAGCACAGTGGTGGAACCGAGCTGCTACATCAACTACAAAAGAATTGCAATAAGGGAGTCTTGTGGCCACCAGGGCATATGTACTGGCTTTGAGAGGTCATCCCAGGACACACGAGTGAAGTCTGTGCAAACTGCACAGCTGAAAGAGGGATTTCTGCAGCACTGACACATGGTTTTCCATGTGAAGGGTGTGGTCAAGGATAACACCACGTTTCTTAAGTTACCTCACCACTTCTGAGCATAACCCTTTCAGGAAGTGGGAAGAGGCAGGAAAAGAAAAACAGCCAACTCACTCCTATTTCCCTTTCTCTGTACTTTTAAATGCCACCTCTCTCTTGCAAAGTTCTATAACATTCCACTATCATCATTAACACCAATTTATAATCTACACAAAAGAAGAAGCCAGGAAATTGGCTTAGTGGCACGTCCACTTTGTATCCTACAGGCACTGTCATGGAAGCTCATAATTAACAGGAAGTGTTTCAGTGTTATGACTGTGACAGAAAAAGCAAGGGTTTACCTAAAGTAACATTGGCAAAGCCACTATTAATATAGTACATAGTAATTTAATGAGGTAATCTCTACACCATCATAGTGCTTTTCTGTTTGCCCTGAGACTGATGTCTGACCTCAGCAGCCGCCAGAGAGAAAAACAAAAAGTCCATGACAACATGGCTAATAACATACAAAACCCAACAGTTTGTGTTGGTCTTCTATTGACAAAGGTTACATTGCAGCTGACTTCCACTACAGAAGTTATAACAACAAACCAAATACAACCTAGACACAAGCTGAATGGATGTTATGACAGAGTAATGGAACTGAATAATGACTTTAACAGTTCATCAAAATTATTCTTTCTGGCATTGGTAACATATCTGCCCAACTCCAGGCTAATGTTATGATTTCCTATTGTTGGCTATTCCTGAACTGCCTGTCATTGCCGTGTGAACAAAAGCCACAGTCTTTCCAATGTAATGGCTAAGCACCCACCCACTGATAGCTCTTTGTATAAAACTGATAATTGATGCGTTGAAACGTTCCCAAAGCCTTTTATTATATTTTACTGCACAGGGCCAACAGATAACCAGAAAAGAATTTTAGCAAAATGCAAGAAGTCTGCTGGGGCAGGAAGTGCTAATGTATTTTTTACCACAATATATAAATAACCCCCCAAAGTTCCTCTGGTAGGGACATGTGGTAAAAGGAGCATGCAAAGTTTTTTTCACACAGCTCTTCTGTTGCCTTAGAATAATTAATAAAATAAAAGATTCCAGAGCTTTAGCTAATTAAATTCTGTACCCTACATTTGCTTTGGCAGTTGGCCACCAATATTATGTTACTCCAGGAATTGAACTTTAATACAAAATGAGTGAACTAAGCAAATCATGCTAGAAGAAGAAAGATGAGAGGAACAAGATGGTGTTAAATTTCTACATTATGATCAGAGAGATACACTGTTTTGCCTTTCTTTTCAGGAAGGTCTCCAGATTTCTGTATCAATATAAGACCATGTGTGTGGAAATAAACATAGTGCAGAAGTGCTTACAAACTAAAATTTCACCGCCATCTTTTCCACCTACGTTTTTCTTCACAAGAGTTGCTACTTTGACTTGACCACATGGAATTGATTTTTCTCTGACATGACTTAATGAGCTAATTCAGGTTACTTCCTCATCTGTATTCACTACATGTGTTCTCCCAGGTGCCATCATCTAAACACTTATTTTTTGTAGCAGTAACTTAACTACTAAAGATGTGTACAGTACACGAATACAAATTGCATTGTAGGAGTGCAATAACAGGCTGTAAGGTAAGTGGTGGATCATTGGCTGATGGAAAAACCTCAGCTGACTCCCTACACCACAGCTATGCTAACCATGCTGTACCTAAACTTTAATACCCATTGTCATTATTCAAACTTCTTTTCTGCATTGGAAAGTTTTGATATTTCAAACCTACATTAAAATTCTTTAAGGGGACTGATGTTGATATAAGGTAAAGATTATTTAGTTCTTTTATCTCACACTTCTAAGGTGACCTGGGATACCAAGAAAACCAGAAAGAATTCAAATTTTGCATGGACAATTTCTGTAGGCCAAAGGCAGTTTTACTTGCATTTCTATCACTATCAATATTTATATATGTAAATAATTTTTAAACAAAGGCATCTCATTTCAATTTGTTGAGCTACACAAAACAATTCAGATAAATTAATCTCAACATCAAAAATGCATTTCCTGTTGCCATAAAGGAGGTCCACTTCAGATCCTATTTATGTTTGGCTTTTTACAGCTTTCATAATAAATTCCAGTTTTGCAACACAAAGATACACTACAAAGGTGATTGGTTAAAGAGTAAACGGTTATTTAAAAGCAGAAATAGTCCTCTGGTCAGCTCAGACATCAGGGGACACAGGGAGCTTGAATTTCAGGCCTCAGAAGGAAATGTGCTGGTTGGAAAATGCAGGTATAAGAAGTTATTTTAAAATTAAATCTTTGCAATTCATTCAAGTAAAATCTGATGTTCACCAAACTGACCTGAAACAATATAAAGCAATTTGGGTTTCGTGCTGTGTTTTGGCAATATTTCAGACTTTCACATGGAAAAAGGTGACTTTTTAGTCAATGGGTTTTCCACCAGATTCTCCAACAGGTCCTGTCAGTAACTGAAATGTATTCAGTATTTCAGTGTATATAACACACTCCCCCTTCCTCACCCACCCACCCCCCCCTCAAAAAAGAAAAAATCTATTCTTCTTCTGGAAAAGTTTTCCTTTTTCTGGACATCCCACAAAGGACAGTCTTATATCACAGGTTAGTCTGAAAACTAGAAATAATGTTGGCCATGAAAAAATGTGACTGATGAGCTAATCAGTGTCAGTTTCCTACTACTCTTTGCTTGATGGGAGTTGAGAGGATCTGGCCTTGACCAGCTCATAAAGTAATAACTGAACTGCGTCCAGTTTACTAATATATGTAATACCACAGAGAAAACATGAATATGGTCGTATACACATGGTTACATACCTCTAGAGTATTAATTCTGTTAATTTGCAGCATAATGGGGCATTGGAAGCTCAGCTTCCCAACCAGGAAGACAGCCCTTAAAATACAAAGGGAATGAAAATGTCACTACAAGGTTTAGTTCTTGCATCCATTGAATACATTAAATCTGTGTATGTAAATATTCAGTTCCTGGAGCAGTGACTCTAAATCCAGATGACAATTTGTAGCAGTGGAATGAATTGTCTTACTGTCAATGTACCTCTGGTTGCAGGTGGAAGGATGGGAGCAATCTGGCACACACAGGCTAAGGTAAAGAAAAAAGAAATTATGCTTCTCTGTCCCTGTGTCCCTGCTTGCTCCACTTCCACACAGAGGTCTAAAGTAACTTTTGTAGCAGAGAAAAAGGTTAACCTCATTCACATCACTAAAAACCTATCAATAGTAAAAATTAAAAAATAACAAAATCAAAACAGCTTCACCTATCACACAGGCTGTTCAAAGCCCCAGTAAGCATATCCTCCCCAGTAAGACCCTCAAACTTTACCCAGATGTCCATTACATGGCAGCTGACATTTTCCAACACGGTAATTTGGGAGAGGCTGAAAGCCAAAGTTTCAGCTTGGTGGCAAACAGCCTAACAAATACCTAAGGTTTAATTATTATGCCAGTCTTCCAGGTAAAGAGAAACATAAAATCCTTTAAGTAATGTTTTACCTCCTCTTAGGTGGGGGGTTCAGGCTTCATCTCAAATTAACTTTAAATATCCTTTTAAACTTAATTTACTTCAAAAGCAGCCTTACTAGACTTTCAGTTCAGCTTGCCTAGTCCAAGGGTGGACAAAGGCAGACAAACAGACATCATCTACCTCGACCTGTGCAAAGCATTTGACAGTGTCCCACACAACATTCTGGTCTCAAAACTGAAATGTTACAGTTTTGATGGATGGACCACTCATTGGGTAAGGATGGATGGTTGCACCCGAAGAGTTGTGATCACTGGCTTGCTGTCCAAATGGAAACGTGATAAGTGGTGTTCCTCAAGGGTCCGTACTTCGACCAGTACTGTTTAACATCTTCGTCACAGACATAGACATTGGTATCAAGTGCACCTTCAGCAAGTTTGCTGACGACACCAAACTGTGTGATGAAGTCAACACACTGGAGGGAGGGGATGTCATCCAGAGGGACCTTGACAGACACAAGAAGTGGGCTTGTGCAAACTGCATGAAGTTCAACAAGGCCAAGTGCAAGGTTCTGCACCTGTGTCGAGGCAATCCCATGCATGAATACAGGTTGGGAGAGGATTGAGGGCAGCTCTGCAGAGGAGGACTTGCGGGTGATGGTGGATGAGAAGCTCAACATGAGCTGGCAATGTGCACTTGCAGCCCAGAAAGTCAACTGTATCTTGGGCTCATCAAAAGAAGTCTGGCCAGACGGTCAAGGGAGGCGATTCTCCCCCTCTACTCTGCTCTTGTGAGACCCCACCTGGAATACTGTGTCTGTTTCTGGAGCTCCCAACATAAAAAAGACACAGAGCTCCTTGAGCAAGTCTGGAGGAGGGTGACCAAAATGATCTGAGGACTGGAGCACCTCGCCTGTGAAGAAAAGCTGAGGAAGTTGGGGTTGTTCAGCCTGGAGAAGAGGAGGCTCTGAGGTGACCTTATAGCATCTTTCCAATACCTGAAGGGGGCCTACAAGAAAGTTGGGGCAGGACTTTTGGCACAGGCATGTAGCAAGAGAACAAGGAGCAATGGCTTAAAACTTGAAGAGGGGAGATTTAGATTAGATATTAGGAGGAAATTCTTTACTATGAGGGTGGTAAGGCACTGGAACAGGTTGTTTGCGAGTGTGACGGGGAGCGGTCCTCAGCCCTTGATCCCCCGAGGTGGGGGTGTGGGTCGCGGCTTTACCTATCTCGGTCTGCAACACCCAGGGAGGTCGTCGAAGCCCCATCCCTGGCAGTATTCAAGGCCAGGCTGGATGGGGCTCTAAGCAACTTGATCTAGTGGGAGGTGTCCCTGCCCATGCAGGGGGGTTACATCTAGATGATCTTTAAGGTCCCTTCCAACCCTAACCTTTCTATGATTCTATGAAGGGAGAAATGCTCTAAGCCAATGAATTTATATGAAAATACTATGGTGGAGTAGCCCAGTATCCCAGTGATATAAATTGGCAATAGCAGTTGTGATTTTTGGAAATTTTAATAAAACAATGAAGTTTTATTGTGCCAAAAACCCCTTATGTCTGGAATTTAAAAACAGATTTAGTTGTCTGAAGAAGAGCTGGTAATGTAAATGGAAACAGCATATTCTACCAGTAGAGCTTGGAAACAAGCCATTTATAGGGTAAGTTCTGTATGAGTGAGATGTTTCACATTAGAAAGGGAGAATGGAAGATTACCTTCTATCTCAAGACACCACAGCACAAAGTACACAGCTTAGGCTATTTCAAAGGCTTTCAGATACTCTTTTGAGTGCATTGTCCCACTAATCCTAGCAGACTTAGAAACAAGCAGTTTTACAATCTCTTAGTGCCCACAGGCAGAGAAAAGGAGAAAATGATGCCCAAGGGTTCTAAAAATGTCACTGATTTGGGGTACTTCGGTTACTTAATGCCCATCTGAATGCTCCCAAAACATGGCACAGCATCTGAAATTCGCATATTCTTAAAGGCTGTGGAGTTTCAAGACAAGGGCACATTACAACATAGATGTATGCTTCTGAAGTAACTTGCCTTGAAGAACAGCCATGCCTGGTTTGAGCCAGGATGAAGCTAATTTTCCTTTTACTGTTTTTTTTTTCCTTCAGTAAGCTCTCTGTTAACTAGCAGCAAGTGTTCCAGCTAGTGGACTGATAACACTGGAATGTTTATGCTTCTGCTGAGACAAGAAGGTCGGTTTGTTCTACTCAGTGAATCTGCCACTACAGATGCTACTTAAGAGCAGGGGAGTTGTATCTGTGACCCCTCTGTTAGGGGAACTGGACTAGACAGACAGCAGAATTGACCATAGGTATTCCATTCCATATATCTACGTAAGCTCCGAGGAAGGTCAGAGATCACAGAAGACAATTTCCTTCCTGCTTCTTCTTCCCTTCTCTTCCGTCCATGGCCGATATTCAGGGAGGACTCCATCCATCACCATTGGCCCCTAGGCTCAGGCATCGCTGACCTCATGACTCTACCCTTAGCCCCTGTCTGCTCTGCCTTATCTCCTGCCTGTGGGCTGGGACATTTCGGGACTGCTCACAGCTAACGAGAGTGCTGGGGGAGTTGCTGGGGGTGGGGGGGAGGCAAGAGGCTTTTGCACATTCCTGAACATACTTGTATATAATTGTACATATAATTAAACCTGTCTGGTTTACTTTTCAATCCAGCAAACTCTCTCTCCTAATTCTCTCTCTCCTTCCCTACCTGGATGGGAGGGGGAGGGGATCGAGAGCATTGTTGTCTCTGGTTTATTTTTCGATCCTGAGTCAAACCGTGCCACCTAGCAATTAATACTCTGTACTGTGGCTGAAATAAAAGCTCCTTCTATCTTTTTTGGGTACAGAGTAAGTATGTTAAAAAAAACCCCTCACAGATAAAGGGCAGACAGCAGACTGTTGAGATGGTTCTGCCAACACTTTTCCCCTCATAGTGACTTCTCCACCAAATGTCTGACTGGTTTTGAAATAAAATAAATTTTAATAAATTTTTTTGAAAAAGGGAGACTAATGTCCTTTGGAATAAAAACTGGATACTTCTGAAACAGAAACACAAAATGTCTACATCAGAGCAAGAGCAGCAAAAAGGATTTTCTTCCAACTATTGTATTCTTGCTCCATTCCCAGGTTTAATGAAATTTGTGACTCTGAGTGGCAGCAAGCTCTACTCAGTCTCCTCTGATTACCAGGGAGATTAGTCACTACAGTGAATGTTTGCTCCTTGCTTCTCATCACAACCTGTCTCCAAGCAGGGACCAATCTGTCTTGCCACACCTTCCCCTTGTCATATCTCATGAGGTCTCAGACTTTAACATACACATTAGCTTGAAGAAACACAACACAAACTAATCAGTTACTGTGTGCCACTTGAGAAGTAAGCTACAGGTTGCACCTGCCAGTCAGTCCTTATCTTTCTGCAACACAAGAGAGGATTCAAATGACTCTGGACATCAGCTGTGTGAAACAGAAAGAAACCTCCCCTCTAGCAATTCAAACCACATGTACCTACACAGCTACACACTGCGTTACAATAGGGGGGAAATCTCCTTACCATCTATTCTCTTTCTGTTAGTCATCTTCTTTGCATTTAATGGAAGAACTTCTTCAACAATAGTTGACACATTATATTTCTGTGTTGTGCAAATGAAGCAGTTTCTGAGGTCAAGCTGAATGGAAAGGTGCCAGGACTGCCCTGCCTGGAGTTATGAATAGTTCTGTCCTTCAAGTGTGCTTCCAAACAAACACCTGCTTTGTGAGACTGGGGACCTCCCTGTGTGCCACCTGGGCAACACTGACAAACTGACAGGCAGGTTATATTCAGTACCCCAAGGCATTCAGGTTGAATGTGCTAAGAGTAGGTAACTTCTCTGTTGGGGGGTTGGATTGCTTGGATCTTTTAAAACTGTCCAGTTAACAAAACTTGTTAAGAACCTGAAACTGCAGCAATGAAATAAGAGGATATTTGATCACGCAATTCAGAAAAGTTTGATTGGGACACTGTAGTTACTGGGAATTACATTTTAAAGCACACACATATATAAAAACACCTCTGCCAAGGGAATACTGTGGTGCCAAAGCCAAGCCTTTCAGAAATGAGTAATACCTTTAGGAATATGCATTGCAATATAACCTGAGGCAAACATCCAATTGAAAAATATTAAGTGACTGCAACTAAAGGCTCGATTACACATGTGAAGTTGGACATAATGTGACTCCCCAACTCCTGAATTATGATTTTGAACCATTGACATCCTTTTAATGCCAGTTTTGGTATGTAATAATTATGCAATTTCCACCTACATGTGTATGAAAACATTTGTAAAACACACAACAAATAACATTAGTTTGATGCAGTTGACCAGATTTACTGCACCAATAAAAGTTAAAGTCCATGCAGTAAAGAGGTATCTGGAAGAATTTCAAACTAAAGGAATTTGGTCACTTCATGCAAGAGAATGTCTTTCTGCAAAATAAGGGGTAAGGGAAAAGGCTCTTTCAGAAAGGTAGCATTTTTACATATATACATGTACCGTTCTGACTATAATGCATACTGGAGTACAGCGCACCAGTGCTAGAGCAAACAGGAATCACAGGAACAACATAATGTAACAGAAATAATAAATAATACTGACTTTAGTAAGTTTATATTGTTTACACAATATACTCAAGATATGATTGACTCGTAAGATTTTTCACTTCAAATATAGCATTTCTGGGCAATACACTCAAAAGAAATGCACAGCATTTACGACCACATTACTGAATTAAAAAAATTGTATCACATCCCTTGGCAATTGTGAGAACAGGCTGAGAATCCTGGGAGGACAAACTCTGCCACAACAAAAAAGAATCAAGTACAGACAATTAATTGCTCTCATTGGAATCTCTGCAGAACTTCTACCATGTGAAAGCTTATGTGAAAACAGAACCAAAAATGGGTTCAGGAAACACTTCTTATACAAGTAACTTGTATGAAAAAGAAATAATAAGGACTACATCATAAATACTTAGTGAAAATGAGAAAATTAGTAGGTGGCATACTAGAAGAATGACTTAGAAGTTCTAAACCGGAATAGGTAGAAATTTTTATGCCCTCTGGAATTCTTCATTTGTTTTTGCTTCCAGTATCTAAGCACAATTCTCAGGGACTTGGATAAAAGGCATGACATAAGCTACAGATATGTCAGGCCACTGAAAGGCTCTGGCCTGAAAGGATTTTAGCTGCTGGATCTGCCATGAATGTCACTTCACAGTAAGTACACTGTTGAGCTACTACAACCACCCATTCTTTCTGAGATAGTAGCACCTCCTGCTGATCTATGTTCTCTTGACTGAGGTATGTAGAAAGCATTTGTCTCCTTACTGTTAGGTCAGATACAATGAACCTGCAGGCTGGAAGTTGCCAGTTGGAATTTGTGTAGAGTATAAATGATGAAATTTGCTTTTTATTGCAACAGAGTAAATAACTTAGGTTGGGATGAGAAACGTCTGTTTTCAAAGCATAATACTGATGCCACTAATGAGACTCCAACAACCTGACACTTTAAAGGAAAAAATGCATTTTGGAGACAGTGCTGATGAAGCAATTGCTATACTCAATTATTGGAGGACCTCAACTTGCCATGGCATTTTGGTTTTGCTTGTATTCCTACATTTCTTGGTTTTCACTGAACTGGCCCTTCGTGAGAGCTTATGCGGATTAGGCAAATATAAGCAGAAAAAGAGTTTCTGTCTTAATTTGTGGAATTTATTTTGCATTCAAATACATGCCATTTTATTTGGTTTAATAATGATCTAAGCATTATTAATGATGATCTGAGGCAATTTGGTCCTGCAGTTTTCCAAGTCGATTATGGTCAGCTATTGCATGCAAACACACTAGGTTCACATATAATAACTGTACTGAACTGATCCTTTAAAAAACAGGAAGATTGGACTTCTAAGTTCTACTACATTTTGAGAGAAGGCTTGTTGTCCTCTGAATCAGTTATTTTTTAAAAAAAGCTGTCCACAACTTTCCTATTGCTTTTAATTAATGACATCATTACCACTCCCTAAATAATTAAAAAAACAAACACCACCAACCCAGAAGAACATAATCACTCTCTTTCTTCCGAAACAAAAGTATTTTGTCTTGGTGCTTCCAATCAAAATTGTTTTTGCCACAGTTCCTTGGTAAAACACCACAAACACCACTATGATTCAGCCAGCCACTCGAATATCATTTGAGGGAAGAAAAAAAAAAAATATTCTGTCTTTGAGGTCTGACAGTCCTTAAATCAAGTTCTGTAAGGGAAATTAATCTTCATGTCATTAATTTATAATATTAAAAAATATTTCATAGTAGTATTCCCAGGGAGGCATGAGTTGGTGAAATACTGATGATAGATACACTGCTGCTTAAGTTCAGAATATTTCAGTGAACAGTGACTGAAGTGAATATTAAATAGTTCACTGCAGAGTATAACATTAATTATGGTACAATGCTGTTGAACAAATTAATCTCAAATGAAAACCCATACGCTAATCTCAGTTAATTTGCAAATCTGTTAGACACAGAAGACAATGTCAATGCAAATATATAGAGCCTGAAACCTTTATTCTTTGGTGGCTGATACTGATTTTTCAAATATATCTGGTAAATACACACTCAAAAATTAAATACCGAAATACAGGACATATTCAAGAGACAATGTCTTTTTAAATATATTTACTAGTGCTATTTCAAATATGAGTAATGAAAAAAACCCAAATAAACAAACACACACATTGAATCAATAAGAACAGTTAAGGCATTTTCTTGTTTGTTTGGGTTTTTTTTTGTTTTTTGCTTTTTTTCTAAATCACTGGTGAGAACATCAGAAACCCTCTTTGATTCTTTTAAGAGCATCAGTCACAGCAGTACTCAAAAAGTAACAAATCATTCCCAGAGGGAAGCTCTCCTGCATATCTTTGTAAAATAATTTTGCATTTTGTTTTGTGTCATCATATGAGACAAAAATAAAGTAAAATATATTGCTAAATATGATGACAGAACTTTTTCCAAGACATTTTGAAAACCATTCCCCTTTAATTAAAAGCTTCAACCCTTTTGCTGGCACCAGATTCTGGATGTTATGTTAACATATAGCTGTCGTAATTTTATCTGAAAAAGCCCCATCAGCAATGCCGTGTCTAGTAGTATTGGGGTTGACATGAAATAGGTGTTGCAAGAAAACTAGATTTTTAATTGTCTGACTAAAAATACTTTGCCACAAAGGCACTCAATTTCCAATATCTTTTGACAGTATTTGGCAACAGAGATACTAGATGGGGAAGATCCTTATAAATACTGGGCACTTAAGGTCTGGATATCAGAAATACTCACATTTTTTAAGAGCCTGGATTGAACCATACTATTTTAAAAGCCTCTGTATTTAGAGGATTTCCTATGTCTTAGTTTGATTAAAAAGAAAAAAAAAAAACAACAACCCAAACAAAAACATGAAATAAATCCTACATTCTTCCTTTAATCTGTAAGTAGAGAGTTTTCATCATTCATCACTTAAAAAAAGAGAAAAGCAAATTCAGGAGTTTAATGAGCTTCAACGGAGATTTACAGAAAAATAGTATATGCAGCTAAACATCCAAACATGCAGCAGCACAGGTTAGACACAAACAATGAGCCGCAGTTGCAGAAAGAATATTGATTTTTCAGCTTCATTCATGAGTCAGACTGCATACTGAGAATTAGTTGTTCTTGGAGCTTGATTATCACTCAGACTGCCTTCCTGAGTCAGACTCCTTCTAAAGCAGTGTTTCTGCTTTAGAAGTCACACGATTACTGACAGAAATGGGACACTAGCTTGGAGAGACCACTGTTTTGATCTTGTGTGGCAAAATACCTGTATTTTTATTTGGCTGGGAGAAGGGGAGAAAGGTCGAAGTATACATGTTTAATAGTCTTCAAATGAATATCTATTAGAAAACCCACAGTGAGATTGCTAGGGAAGCCAAGACCAGAATTCAAAAGGTATGTGCGGGTAAACCAACAAAAGAAACTCTTTCCCATTTCCTAAAATATGTAAAGCTGAGGAAGAGGAAATAAACATAATAAGAGCACAACTAAGAGTGAACATAAGAATTGTTTAATCCATTACTGTTCTCTGCAATGTACCACTGCTGCTGTCACAGAAAAGGCACGGCATGAGAAGAACACAGAGAAAGAGCCAGCAGGCATTGATGGTAGGCCTCAACCTTTTCATTTAAAAAAGCCTAATAGCACCACAACTTAGAGAAACACCAGCTTAAACAGTAATGTACCCTCTCAAAAAAGATAATGTTTCATCTGCCCAGACAAAAAGTACCCACTTCTTTGCTCACCTTTCATTGTGTAGCTTTAAAGTAAAAACCAAAACCCTCCACACACAAAAACCCACAAAGCAGAATGGCATATTGCGTACACATGTCAAGAAGCAGTGGCATGATTACCAGATGTTTAGGTCCATCTTAGTAATCAGACACCGTGCAGACTTGAATAATAGGTAAAGAACCGGTTTTCCCATTATGACATACGCTTCCTTGAAAGATGACAGACCAGTTCAGCTGTGGTGAAAGTGATTCATCACTTTATAATGACAAAGTAGAAACCTCATGAGGAACATGCTGCGCTCACTGTTCTTTATTTTTCCATGGGTGAAAAACAAAGTGGCATCAATTAACTATTAATTACAAAGATCTTTTTACATGTAGGATGGTAAATTGTTATGCTTTGCTAACAATAGTTAATTTGTTTCTGAGCAAGACTTCTGAAATATTTGAGTAATTTTCTTCATGTTATATACAAAGATTTGAGAGATTAATTGTCCAGATGTTTCCTTGGGTTTTGTTCTCTCTTTCTCACATAATAAAAATCTTTCAGCACATTTTTTTTCCCAGTAAACCCACAGTCCATCTGTTATACTTTGCTGGAGACATAAAACAGCACTACATGTGTGTTACAATCATTCTAAAAAGTAAATCTTCACCATTTTCTTTTACAAATAAGGTGAAAGATTCCATTTTTATTTGTTAGGTAATGTCTTGATATGTTGCCCTTTGCCCTAAAACACTAACTCAGTTCACTAATACCTTCACCTTTGTTTCTAATGTCATGGGCTAAAATCTTCAAATCCCGAGTCAGACCATCAAGTATTTGTCTCTTTCACAACAGAAACTCTGGAAAAATATAGCACAGCAAGTCTTTAATAGTTATCCCCTATCTAAATACAGCACAGGTACTTCAGAACAGTTTAGAACTTATCTACCTCAGGACATCATGAGTAGAACGAATAATGACATTGTGCATTTTTATTTCTGTATGTATTACAAGAAGCGTTTGTTCTGCAAACTGGGCAAGTGAAAACACTGGTTAAAAATGTGTCAAAAACTGATACCTAGAGTGCTGCTACAAAATGACAGTCCTGAAGGAGAACTGATAGGTATTTTTTAGCTGTAGCCATGCAAATTTTTTCGTTTTAGAGCTTGGTTTCCACATATACTTTTGGGAAGCAAAATTTGGAATCTGCTACTGACTTTTACTTCAGTTGGCAACATAAAAAATAAATAAATTCCCAGAAATCTCTCTCATCTCTAGTCCTTCAAAGCCCCACACCAAAGAAAAACACATTTAATAAAATAGTAAGGCAATGAAGACCTATGTCAAGAAGACCTATGTCAGCATGTGTGTTTTAGTCAGAACTTCCAGAGATTTGAAGGAAATCTTTATGTATCAGCAACATCCTGACTAGGCAGATGAGACTTAAAGTGGGGTCTAATATTTGTTGGATTATTTCAGAGCCTTGAATGTTTACTAAGTCTTAAACAGTTTTCACAAAGGGCTAAGTCAGAATTGCTAAAAGTTTGCAAAAGCACTGGTGAATCTCTTTGAGAGAGCATTTCAGGGTTTTTTCAAATCTTGCAAGAATCTTCGTTAAGCCACGTGCAAAATGAGGTAATACTGTGAAGAAGGCTGGTACGATGCATCCCCAGCTGAACAGTCTTCTCTGAAAGGAAGGTACAAAGTCTGCTAACTACAAGGCAAGAACTACTTTGGCTTCTATTGACTTTGAATCCCTCTGAAAGTGACCTGTGAAGACATGGGGGAAACTGCATCAGGAGACTCAAGGAATGGGATGATGCTAGATAGGAATTTGAAGCCAAAGGTATGAAAATGTGTTCTGCATCCATTTGTTGGGCTCCCCAAAGGAAAACATTTATAAATTTGAACAAGTTCAGCACAGGATCACTTAGATGGGGGGGGAGAAGGTGTCATTGGAGAAGAATACGAGAACAGGCCTCTTGAACAAAGCCCTTGAAGTGGATGTTTAGAACATAGTTTCTTCAAGAAAAAGCTTGCCGAAAGGTGTGGGGGAGGCTGGCTGTAGTAACCAAATGGAAGATGTGAGTATCAGTAGCAGGCAGATGCGTAGCGTTGGAGAAGTGTCAGGAGCAGGTACTGACCAGGAAGACGCAGAAGCACTTAGCAGCTGCAGTTGATGTGGGAGACTGAATGGAAAACTTCAGTGGGAGCAGACTTCTGGCAAGCTGTGGGTCAAGTGTTTGGAAGAAAAAGGGCAGCAGATGTATTATGTATAGGACACAAGGTGAGAATGAACCGGGACTACTAAGGGCCACTCTTCAAACTGACAGTTTTAAGTAGGACCTTGAGTAACAGCTTGATATAGGCACACATACCCAGTAGGAACACATAACAGAGAAGACATCCAGGTACTTGATTTTTCTTTTTTCTGCTGTTGAAAATGCATGAATCTAGGCTTGCTCTTCAAATGAGAAAAGCCAGCCTTTCCCATACAAAAGAAATAAGGTACTCTCCCTAAAATAACAAACCATGCTCATCTAAGTAAAACAAGCCATCTGGATTAATTTGTGAAAAATAACAAAAGCCCATTTGTTTAAATGTTTATTTAAACACTATTTCATGTGTGTTAACAATATCATAAAAATACAGTTAACATTAAAAGCACTTCAAAGGGTAGCCAGTAAGTGGGTTTTTAAGTTTGGATTTTTAATCTTAATTAAAAATCTAAGAAATTACTTACATTAGCTTATTTTTCAAAACTACATCTCATGTAAAAATGTTCATCCCGGCATCAACTGTATCCTTCGAGAACACAAGTGCTCTTCTCTATTAAGTTATAGAACTGGTCTTTTTTCAAATTCCAAGGTACACAAATGGTGATATTGTAGTCATGAAGTAGTACCCTGATTTTCTTAAGATGCTTGCCTTGCTAGGTCAGTACTTCCACTGCTCTGCCCTAACACCAGCTGGTTTCAGTCTCTGTTCTTAACACAATGACAAGAATGTGCTTTTAGATATCAAGGAAGACCTGAAATTACTTAAATATAGCCAGAATTTAACTCATGATTACCAGTTATAATCTGATTTGAACAACTATTTCTGAGAAGCCAGTGTTTTAAGAGAAAGGTGATTTAGTTCAATCAAGCAGAACTCTCAAATTCATGGCTATTCTTGTCTACAATGAAACACAGAGGTATTATTATGCCTCCTTGGTCTTCCAGCTGTTGCTGGCAGAAACCTGGAGTCTGTGGACTATTTGTAAGAGACTAGGAAATGTGAGAAAGGAAAGCAAGTTCATCTGTGCTGTGTGTATTGGTGAAATTTCTAGAGGTTTGCATACCCACTGGCAAATGTTTAGGATCTCTAAACTAATAGATGTGGAAAAACCACGGCTCATGTCATACTCTTCTGGAAATCTGGGGGTAACCAGCTCTTGGAAAGTGAGAACACTGTTTCAGAAGGCATTTGTTTTCCTGGAAAGGCATGGAAGGAGCGTAAGGAACAAGGCAGGAGAAGAGGTAAAAAAACCCTGCTTGCTCCTTGTAAGCACAGAGTCCTTCCTCTTGTTCTTTGGAATCAGAAACAAAAAGAGGGTGGGAAAATGAGAAAGCAGGACGAAGCTGAGTCAAAGTACAGAGAGCAAAATTCGAATGTATCTCAGAGCTCAGCCTGATTCTCCTTTTCTTGGAGGGTCAGTCCTTTGGACTCATCATGATGCATTTTAAATGGCAATGTCAGCACTTTATATCTACTTAAGACAACACCACAATGCAAACACTGCAACCTGATATCAGGATGCCAGACTGACCATGACCACTTTGTGCCACTCAGCATTTTTAATCAACACAGCCAGTTCTCAGTTTTTTCAAGGCTGAGTACTACTGCACATTTGAACACTAAAAAATAATTTTAAAAAATGGCCAGAAAGTTTCAGTGAGTTATGCTACTTCCCTTAAGTAGCACAGAATATAATTCCCATCCCCCGTCTCATCACTGTAAGCTAGTTATTATCCCAGCCATGTGCTAAAGTCAAACAATTTCCATTCACAAAGGAAAGAAGAAAGGAAGAAAGAAAATTATTTTTCTGATGAAGGCATTCCAAATTGCAAATGTCACCTGTTAATGTCATTGCTGCCAGAACTCCTAAACAGGCACAAAAATCTTTGCTTATGTATACAGAAGTTCAATCTTTTTATATTATTATAGAAATAACACTATATGAATGCTTACCAAAAAAACAGCTGAGAGCTGGATATTGCCATCTTACTCTGGTTTTTGGTGTCTCTGAAGGGATGCTGTAACATTAACTTTTTAATCATGCTTAATAAACATTTAGCAACATCTATTATAAATGGTGGGTACCATATGCAGAGCAACTCACCATATGGTATCCCTATGAATGTGGCACTGATAAAAGTAATCTTTTGAACCTCAATGATGTGCTCTGCTGCTGTAGTATTGAATTACTTTCCTTCTTCTTCTTCTCCCATTCACTTGCACTAGGAGTAAAGTTGATTCACCTGTCTATCTCACGCTGCAGCTACCATGTTCTCCAGCTGCTTGTATCACCAGGATTTAAAACAGACTCTGTTACAGTTACATTACTCTATTTGCATTTGGTTTGCAGTGTGAGCAGAGAAAGGAACAAAATGCACAGGTCAGTGTTTAAAGAATCAAAGTAAAGGACTGAATCCTATGCCCTTCTCTCAGCTCTCACTACTATAGAGTCTACAAAACCTTCATGTGAGTAAAGATTGCTGGGTCAGAGTGAATGATTAGAATTCACTCACCACTGCATTTTTCAATTTCCTTTTGTGTATGTAGAGCATCTGATTTCACTGAAGGGACACAATAAAGTGCTGCATCTGGCCTGAGATCATTGGAAGCGAACAAAGGAACAAACAAATGACTTCTCCGTATAGGATCTGTTTGTAAAGCAGGTAACTTACTCCTCTTGAACTGAGGCTTACATATAACTACATGCAAACCACCTGTTTCATGGACATTGTCCTTAATAAAAGCTCAATTCCGATCTTCTGTCCTCTATGTTCTCCTTTCCACTGTAACAATTTCTTACCTTTAGGGGCTTTCCATCAGCCAAGAGACACTAGCACTGTAGATAATGTGGATGTTTCTTGGGGACCATATGCCTGCATTGACTTGACTGGCTGGCTCCTGTCAAACAAACTTTAATAGCCACATTTTGCTTTTAGTTCAATAGAGGCCTTTACCTCCAAGGCCTTTTTCCACCAGCGGTGGATCTGTGTTAAACATGCAAGACCAGAGTTCTAGGTCTGTCAGTTTTGGTTGAAATTTACCATGGGATCAAAGTTTTGAAGAGATAATACTAACAGACAAAAGACAGTGATCTCACCTAAGGCTTATATTAATAGCAGGCCAGGATATATTTATCCAGGTGTGTGTATTCTTTCCTCCCTAATTTTTTCTGCTAGCTTTCATATCGAAAGTTACAGAAAATGTTTAATTTTGATAAATACATAAATAAAGTAAATCCCTTGATAGCAGCTTTATTAAGTTTTAACAAAAAGCTTTTAGAAGACAAGAGATAATCCATCTGACTAAAGCCTCTTCTGATTGACGAAAAAAAGCTTAAACCATAAAGAGATTTAAAAGTTCAGGTATCCAGGTATCCCAATTCCATATCTTATTAATAATAATATTGGCAAGGTGATAAATAACAGCTGTATCAGTGCCATTCCCAGTATTATTTTTTTTTCCCCACTACCCATTAAGTCATACCATGGTCAGTTCTAGGTCCTGAACTTTTAAACTCCTTGAACTTTTTAAAAATTAGTGTATAATTTTATCTAGCTGAGAAGTTCCAATGAAATTGGTGAAGCCATGCACAGGACCAAATCTATGTGTGTGTTTGGGTACTTGCCAGATCAAGGGCTTAGATAATGAGCATTTTATGGCAGCAACTTTGTAGTATTTATTTGGACTGCTCAGTCACTAGCGTACTTTTGGGCACTGCAAGATTTTAATCTGAATATATATTAAAAAATACTGGGAAACAGTGTCTGAATCACCAGGAAATTTTAGTTAACCAAAATATAAAATATAAGACTTCTAGAACCATCACACAACTCCTAGTTCTTATATGTCAGACCCCTTTCATTTCTGCCTTGTTTTCATGGATAATAATTTCCAGTCTGAGACAGTCTAACTGTGCAATATGAGTTACTAAATGTAACATTAGCAAAAACAATTAGTAGGTATTAGTGGAAGGTATTTCTGTAAATACAAGCTTCTTGTTCAATGAGTATCTGATGTATGTGTCACTGATACATCATTATTCTTGTGTGGTTTAGGTTCAGAGCAAAATGTATTTTTCCATATCTCTGTAGTTTTAATACTAGGAGCTCCTGCCTAGTATGCAGACTTCCATATTTTTGTAGTACATTGAAACTGAAGAATAATAGTAAGACCTTTTTTTTTTCTTACAGATATTACATTTTCAAATGAAAACTTCTTGCTGGAATATATAAAAGTTATTAGATCCCATAGAAACATTGCCTGTTTAATCCAATTACATGTTCGTCACTAAATTCTATGGGGCAAGTTAGCACACAAAGAAGTAATCAGAAGTAAACCAGTATGTTTTATTACTGCTTTGTATCTTAAAAAGGAGCAAGAAGAAAATCAGAAGGCAAAATACATTAAAGGATTTCTACTGTCTCTGCAATACAACCATGCAGGTACATAGATGAGAGAACACAATACATAGCACACAGAAGACAGTGAAGCTTGACTTGGAGCTGTGATCTCTAAGTGTCTAAGTTCATGGTGGTCAAAGTGATACAACAAAAAGCAGCAGAAATGCTAGAAAGTATAAGACAAAGGATCCCCTTTGCTGAATCAGCATGGGCAACAGTGGGAATTTTTGTCACTTAAATGCCTCCATGCGGATGCAGGCAAAGTCTCCCACTAGAAACGAAGACAGAGCACACATGGGAAAGAGAGAGGACGCTGATGAGGGGAAAAAAGTGCTGAGACACTGCTGTTTTAGCCAGAGCACTGACAACAGGATTGTCCCTGGGAAGTCTGGCTGCTTTTTTTGCTATCTTTATGCCAAGCAAACAGGAACTGAAGATATTGTATATTCAGGGTACTGGCTACATTATCCATGTAGGACAAATGGTGCACTATAGCCACTGCACTGATTCATCTTTTCACATGAGTAAAATAGGCAATGAGAGAAATGCTATATGAGTGTTCACAGATATTAATTGCCTTCCCCATCCTCTGCTGGCAGCACAAAAGATTACTGCTCAATTTATGCCAGCAGTGCTGCACATTACAGGGGGCTCATACACAGAACAAAACAATAATGAAAACTATTAGGGATCCTGCAGATAGCATCCAGGACACGTACTCCAGTCCCTTCAACATTCTGTGCTTTGTTAAGACAATTAGACAGTGAAAAAAGAATTGGCAAGAAAGACAATTTTCTGGACAGTAGAAAATTATGAACAGGTTATTGCATTTATTGTGGGCTTCTTCCATGCTACAGTGGTATGTCCAGAGAATCTCCACACTCCTTAATGCAGGAGGCTTGTTGCATGACTAAACTCAAAGGGGACTTTATATATTGCTTTGAATAAGAATTTTAGTTTTTATTTTGTCCAGCTTTAATGTAGATGTTATAGAAACACGAAATGGGCACTGCCTGAAAGAATTCTCTACGAAGCACAAGTATGGATTAATACACATGCACAAAACCAGCATAGCTATTTGCAGCATTCATGTGCATGTTGCTGATGTATATATAAAAGAGGAAAGCAAGGAAAGCATTAAAATCATTCTATCCTGGTTTAATGTAGCGTACAGCATGAGCTGCTTTTCCCATTCTCTAGGTACTTCTTAGCAAAAGAGAAACTGTAGTGTAACACAACCTTCCTTCTCCTCTATCATGCCTAACCTGAAAATGAAAAATCTTCTTTCCAGTCTCTTTTTGCCACTTCTAGAAATGTGGCAAATGAAAGCTGAGACTCTGTAGCCTGGAGAAGAGAAGGCTGAGAGGAGACCTTATTAATGCCTACAAATATCTAAAGGGTGGGTGCGAGGAGGATGGAGCCAGACTCTTTGCAGTAGTTCCCAGTGACAGGACAAGGGGCAACAGGCACAAGCTGGAACACAGGAAGTTCCATTTAAATAGGAGGAAGAACTTCTTTACGGTGAGGGTGACAGAGCAGTGGAACTGGCTGCCCAGGGAGGTTGCTGAGTCCCCTTCTCTGGAGACATTAAAAACCCACCTGAATGCAGTCCTAAGTAATGTGCTCCAGGCAATCCTGCTTAGCAGGGGAGTTGGACTAGATGATCTCCAGAGGTCCCTTCCAACTCTGACAGTTCTGTGATTCTGTGAGTCACAGAGATTAAACAAAGATTACTCCCTGGGACACACTGTACCTTAGATATTTGACATTAAAATTAAAAGGGATCAAGAGATTCTCTCAAGCAGACTTTAAGGACATTGCTATTGTCCTCTTTGCCAGACTTTGGAAGCTTAACTAAAGCTGTAATACAGCAACAAAGATTTAGACATTTCTCAATCTAGTGGGAGTAGCAGCTGCACTTATTATCTGGTCTCAGACTTCTGCTCTCCCCAACGAAGGTAAACTGGAAAGGAAAAGGCTTAACTATTTTTCACTAGCCAAAACAGGTCTGCAAAGTCTTGAGCCCCAACTGTGACACTTGTGCAGTCCTCCAGTCACTTTTCACTGGTCTTTTCTGTGAAATCATGTGGCAGACTCTACTGCAATCTACCAGCCAGCCAACTCTGCCCAGGGGACTATCAAAAGACAGGGAAACTGTTCTATTGCACTGTGGATAGAAACTACCATCCTGAGATACTTAAATAGGTACCAGGGCCTAGCAAGGGAAGTCCTGCCCACCGCCTGGCACGTGTCATTTGCTACACTTAGCCTTCAAGACTTGCACAATAGGATACAGAGGCCTGCAAATTCAAGCCAAAAGAGAGATCTTCCTTTGATTTTGACAGGGGTGAAAATGGCCATGCTCAAAGAGAAACAGGCCCATGCAGCTCTGTACCAGAGGCCTAGCATGGGACAGGGAAATTTGAATAAGCCATGAGCTGAATACCAAACTGCTTCTACTGTTATTCAGATCTACTACAGTTGAATGCCTCATATCAAAAGCATATTCACAATAATTCCTGGGGACAGCAATCAAGAACATTTATTTAAGATAAATGAATCCATAAAATCCATCAGTATGTGGAATTCTGTCTCCTCTGAAAGAAGTATTATACTTTGTCCCTCCCATTCAGTATACTTACTGTTTTACTGCAGCCCATTGTGTCTGCTGCACACAGTAATAATTTGTTGCCAATTGAGATGAGCTGACTCACATATTTTTCATTTGTGTACGTCACAGAAATGTAATGGTTTGGAAGGAGTAGAGTATCCAAGGATTTTAGGCAATCAAACCACCACCTAAATAAATCTAGTGAAAGAACCATCCAAAGCCAATCAAGGCCTAAACTGGACTATGAGAATCCATAGATACATGAAGATGTCTAGCAGAAGCCTTTCAGCATTTTGAAACAACTGAAAGAAAAATAGCTATAGCATATATCTCCTACCTCCTGCCCAGTATTGCCTCCCTTCTAGATGGCTATACAGTAGAAGGAGAGAAGACGACTAATTTGGACCAGATTTGGGTGGATGAGTTTACTCCTTACAGCAACCAAATGCTCTCTCTCACTTTCACATCAAGCACTTTGGTTCTGCACTATCAGTATATTTTCTAACAGCCATCCATTGACATAAACATAACAGTACAGCTACACATTAGATTAAAAACAATCATTAATTGTTTTAAATAGCAAGGAGAAAGCTTGGTGAGAACAGACTTATTTAGAGCATGGATTTAAGACAGAAATAAATTTTTAAAAAAATAAAATCTATTGTAATTTGCACAGCAGATTCCACTATAAAGGATGAAACTGAAGAGGAAAAAAAAAAACACCTGCTATGAAAGAATTTTGCCAATTCTTCCTCTGATCACATTGGTATGTGCTTTCCTTTTTCAACTGTAAGCCACTTGGGGTAGATTTTTCTTTTACTGTGTGTTTCAGTACTTTCTGACTCTGATGGGAATATAACGTCTGAATCATATTCTCATACAGAAATTTCAGAAGCATTTTTCAAAATTTTTTTTCAAAAAAATTTAAAAATGTAAATGAAACTCTGAGAAAATTTATTATTAATAATACATAACAAAAAAGGTAAGTATTAAACCTATAAAAGCCACAATAGATTATCTTGAAAGAGATTGAAGAACCCCAGAAGAACTACTCAATATCCAAACACAGCAACTATTGTAGGAATAAATGGATTATTACCAACATTCACTGATAAGTGAATACTAATCAATTACTTATCCATATCCACCTTATGAGGTTCAGAGTGGAAAAGCTTGGCTTTATTTTGAAATTTTCCACTAAGTGCATTGCAGAATATGTACTTCCTTTTCACACGTTCCCACATCACACTGAAGAAAATGAGTGCTACCCAGCCTGTGATCTCCCACACTTTCCCAGCCCCTTATCCCTCTCCCAAATAATCAAAAATTCCACTCCTAGTTTTCTCTCACAGTATTTCTGCTGCAGGCCTGCTTCTCCACATGCCCAGGAGATAATGAAAAAAGAGGAATGCAAAAGAATTCCTGTTTGCAATAGAAAAAAAAATGCAGTCATAGTTTTCAGGCTCAAATGTAGGAATTTGATTTCATGAAAGAAGGAGTAGGAAGCAGCATTTGCAATTCACAGGCTCTTCTGAAAGTTCTATAAATCAGGTTTCCTAAATTATTTTATTTTTATAATTATTGCTTAAATGGAGTTTATGAAAATAAAATTATAAACTAAATTTAATTAACAAATTAAATTGAAATTATGAAAATAATAAATACCAACTAAAGTCACAGGAAATCCATCAGGACATCCTCAGTTTTAGCCTTTCTCTCACTATTCTTCCATTCAAGGGAGAGTATGGATTTCAATAGAGGGATGGAAATGGGCAGAGTTCAGTTTCACTCCTATATTTACTAAATTCCAACTATCTGGTTTTGCTACTCCTTAGCTACAGAATTGCATAAAACTACAATATTAAAATGCACAACAATGTTGTAGTGGCACAGCTCTACTCTACTTTAAAAGCAAAACAGCCTGGTAAGAATTAAAGTAATCCACAGGATAAAGTTTTGAAACAAATGGAGATGTATGCCTTAATCTAAATGAAGTGTTTACATAACAATACATATTTAAATTAAAGATACACACATTTAAACATGTATTTAAGCTTCATTTACATTATATAAGTAAAATATTCATCAGAAAGCACATATACAATGCAATTAAGCAGTAGTGATTTAGATGTCCAGTAATTGCTGGAGGTATACAGGATGCTGTATTATTTCTTTATGTTCTAAATTAGTTTTATTTAAAACAATCTGTTGATTAATTAATATTTTTCACTGTAGAGAAGTATGAGCATTCTGATTTGTTGACTGCCCTTTTCAGTCAGGGTCAGGAGCTGAGCCAAGAAAAACAGCAGTGTTCCCTATTTATATGTCTGTATAGAGGAAATACCTCTTAAATGCTGTATCAGCATATTGAACAAAAACATAGGTAATTTTCAGCAAAGAGACCTCAGAGAAACAACATTTAAAGCCAGTGAAGTATACTAAACCAGCCACAAGATCAATCTGAAGTCTTACTAACAGTCACGACCTAGAAAGTTGAGAAAGCTTCTGACACTGGTGTCAGGTTCTGAATGGATGGGGGACTTGGATTTCCTTCATGGCCGTGGCAACAGCACTGAAAAGAGATTTCTCAGAAGGCAACAGAAAAGTACACCACCAGTCACTGCCATAAGGTTGTAGAAATCCACCACAAAGAGAAACCTCTAAGAGCTTTATGGGGGAATCAAAGGTTTAGAGGGGCAAGACTTTTGCTTAGGGTTGATCTTTTGAGGACTAGACCCACGCATCTGCAGTCAGTTTGGCTTGCACTGCTTATTTTCTCCCAAAATTTTGGACTCGAAATTGCTCTGTGCTTTCCCACACCAACCTCTGCACAAACAGTGGAAACATGGACAAGATGCAGGGGAAGCGGAAGCTTGCAAAAGACCAGAAAGCTCTCATTCTTCACTGGAGTAGTCCTTGCAGAATAACCAAAAAGGACTGTCAAGCTGATCAGGGACAGCAGATCATGTTGCACAGTCATATTTCTCCATTCCACTCAGACACACTACAAATTGCTGCCTTCCACTCACCTAAGTAGGTAACCAAGAACATCTGTGATAAATTCACAACTGAAAGCCTGAAAATAAGCTTTTTTTTTGTCAGCAGCACACTACAACCAACTTCTTTTTAACATATATATACACCATAAGCTGAAAGAAGCACATAATTAGATTAAGAACAAACCCGCAGTTTTTGATGGTAACATGAAAAGTTTTAGATCCAAAATTATTTCTTCTTTCTATCCAAATATTACAGTACTTGTATGAAAATAGATACTTTTTGTTCTGTTACACACCTCGGGAAGAATGGAAGCTGCATTTCTGCCTTCTTTTGTATAAAATGCCAACTACGTTCCACTCTGCTCACACCTGATCCTCAAACACAGTGGTTTTGTACTTTTTGTATTGTGACACTTAAAAGCCTGACACATGGTTTTGCAAACTGCTCTGTGTTCAGAAGATCTATGGATGGTGGATACATTTTTACAAGCTTCTGAAGACCTTGATGACACCATCATATATCATTATAAACCTGACACAGCTCTCATTCCTCAACAAATTTAGTTTTATTTCTGAGAGGAAAGAAAACTACCATCTGGGTCAAACTTGGCTGAAAGTGATTAGTGAACAGACACTGAATTGGCAACCTCAGTCTTTAACAGCTCCAGCAGTGAGAACTCAGAGAATAAAAATATGTCCTGAAATGATGCCAGGTCAAGCTAGGTTTAAGCTGGCATGAAAATATGAGAGAGAAGTTGAACAATGTCTAAAAGTGTTCTCTTCAAGAATAAAAGCTGGAAATTACCAGCTGGACTAAAACCTAATATATCCACTGCCCACAGTGTGAAATTACTCTGTTTTACCAATGAAAAATATCTTGGATACATAGCATGTGTTTTAAAAAAAGAACTCTTCCTCAGGACTGCAAGTGTTAATGCAAAATTGCATTAAGAACAAAACCAGCAGACTGCTTCTAGTATCCTGGCACATACAGGAAGTTATAGTATTACAAATTCCTAATGTTTTCAATATATTTATATCTTGGTTGTATCAGCAGGGCAATCATCTCTACCTTACTAATGGCACTGTTTAAGGAATCCTGGCACACATTTCTTTAGTAATAAGCACTTAATTTTGTCAATGACTTCACTTAAAAAAAACCCAAAAAAACCTTAGCTTTCCAAGATCTCCTAACTTCTACAGAGCATGAAAATTAACTTACCAGCTCTACCTTGTATAAATTATTTTATCTGCTTGGAAAAAGTGCTGGTCCAAGCTGTTGCACCATTTACATGTCCTAGGCTGTCTGTGGTTTGTGTATCTGGACTTGTGATATTTTTACTGCTCTTTTTCTTTGTAAATGCCAACTGCAAACTATTTTCTTTGGTCAGCTGGGTACTCCAACCAACAAATCTCCCTTCTTCTGGTACCAGTGAGATAGCTGTCAGATAGAGGTTTGGCATGCTTAAGACTCTGCTTCACTACCCAAGATCCCAGAAAAATAAAAGATACAAAGACAGGCCCATAAATCATATGAAGAAAGAAAACATTTGTATTTTACCAGGAGCCCAATAACACCCCTAAACTTAAGAATCTGGCAGCCTCTATGTTATAACAGAATTTTCAGAGGCCATAAACATTCACACTGGACTGAAACTTGGCATGAAGTGATGCCATTTAACTGATCCACATTTTACCCTTAAACTCTGTTTCTCATTCAAAGGCAGTGATGGTACACAGCACTTTCTATTCATAACAGATTTGTGAGGTTCATGCCACTGCCACAGCAAACTCTAGTGGCTAGTTAAAAGCAGAGCTCTGGGGAAAGGAGTTCTTGCACTCATGTAAGGAAAATTACTGTGATTTGCTGCAGGCTTTGCCATCCTCTTTTTCTTTTTTACAGTAAAAATGACCCCAAACCAAACAACCCCTACGCAACTCCTCTTCCTTCTAGATGGACTCACAAGTAGCAGTGTGCACTAAATCAACTTCTGGGCCTGTCAATTCAAGTTTTACAAAGTGCTGTTTTTACCACCCTTTGATTAGCTCTAAGCTACTCTATGAGGGTGGTACTGAATTTCAAGATGCAGGTGCTTCTCTAATGTACAGTGCAGCACATGCAAATTAACAGACCTACATTACATTTTTTGGAAAGTCAAGCAGGGTTTCTTTACAAGATGCTTGGCAGGACTCTGTTTCTACTACAGTCATTCAGTATAATGTAAAGGCACCGGAATACAGACTGCTTGACATTGCAGACTCCTCACAAAACATACAACCTGCCTCATTTTTAACAAGTGACTTCCAAAAGTGATCTTGGCTCCATCATTTCTAACTATGAAAATTTCTGAAGCTTGATGAGACTATGCTTTAAAGTAAAATTACCCCAGGGACAGCAACTCCCCAAACCTCTGATCCTTGGGATTTATTCCAAAATCGAAAGTGGCAGATCATTTTTTCCTGCCTTTTTCTGCCAACAGATCAATTTGTCCAGTGCAGCCTGAAAAGTCGGTAAATACTAAAGAGTGAGCAGCTTTGCTTCTTCTTCTTTACAGTTTATAATCCAGAGACTGAAAATATTTTCCCTCTTCCCTTCCTTGCTATTTCTCCATCTCTCTATTAGATTCAGCAAAAGTTTTAAGTCAGATAACCGTGACCAAAGGCATCAGTTAGCTACATGAAAGTCTAAACTGACATGGTTTGTAAGTCTGCACAAGTTGATATACCAGGGACATCAGATCCAACATATTGTCAACCAGACTGAAATTCCTGAGACATAGGATATGGGTAAATACAAATTGTTGATTATGTTCAAACAACATACATTTATCCCAAGTGGTCCAAGACTTCCAGCTACCTTTTATTGAACAGCTTCATTTTGTCAGCTTAATAATGCTTCTCTACAGTATTATCTTAAGGGACTTTAAAAGAAAACTAAAGTTTCTGCTGCTCTGTGTGAATGTGACATCCACATTCAATATGCCAAATATGCCTTGCTGTTTTCTAGCAAGAAGCCAAAACTAGATCAATAAATAAGGTGTCTACACTTCTAAGGGTTGAGGTTAGAGTATCCAGCATTTACAGTGAATGTGAGGAGTTTTTGACTGAGCAAATGGAATTCAGCTAATTTCACAGCGAGTTGTAGTTTAGGATTATATTGCACATTGTTCACCAGTAAACTGATGCTTAAAAATACCCACTCTTTAATCAAGTGTATGAAGAAAAAAGTCTGCAGCTGAAAAAGAAGAATGGTATCCTGCTTTTCCCAGAATATCTTAGTATAGCTTTTGGTTGCCTTAGGGAGTAGAAAAAGCAAGAAATGAATATCCAGTTAGATATTACTGGATATCAGCTGAGATGTGGAGGTATTGAAGAAAATGAAGAAAATACCTAAAATGCATAGATAAACTGAGGTTGATGCTGTTTGGAGTGGAAGGATGCTGCCTAGAAAGCAGAGAGAGACCTACTCATGCTAAAACAAACTTGGCTTCAGTGATAACTTCATACTCTTACAGGATGTCAGGCCAATGTGCTGAAAGCAACTCAGGATTAAGAGAGAACTAATCCCAATGTAAAAAAGTCTTGAATGAGAGATAAAGCTTAAGGAGCTATCTCAATAAAAAGCTTTAGAGAAAAAAAGTCATCACACCGTAATGTAAATCAGAAAGTGGCAAGTGAAAAATTACCCATGGTTGGATGAAAAGATCATTTGCTACAAGCTTGGTAGTTAATTCTTGGTGTAAGTAACTGCAGTCTCCATTTCACATCAATGATAGGAAATTAATGTAGCAATATTAAAAAATGTATTAACAAAGCTTGAGTAAGCTCTCATTACACTGAATAAAAATTGAGTTTGATTCAGTAACTACGTATCACACATTTGCAGACCTTCATGAATTTACCTTTGAACTTTACTTCCGAAGACAAGGATGGTTCCAAAAAAACATGTTAAGCTATGAGCTTTCTTGATCTCTTCACATATTCAGAGTTTAAAGATGTCTCAATAAAAGATTCTATTATGAAATGCTGGACTACACTTGGTAAATGCCAGAGCAGAAAAACTTTGGCGAGCCATGAGCTGGGAAATGCCAAAAAGTGCTCACGAAAGAAAGGTGGATTTCAGAGAGGGTCATTGTTCTTTTTCTTCCATCTCCAGAATTTGGTTCAGGTTCTGATTGACATAAAGTAATATTTTTAAACTTCTTTTTTTTCTGTCAGTAAAGGGGATGCACAATAGCACAGTTACTTGTATGAAGAGAAGAACACCTCTCCCAGTACAACATATGACTACATGTGTGTTACAGTTTGAAGCACTTTGCAATGGACTGAAGCTAGGGA
This sequence comes from Hemiprocne comata, assembly GCA_020745705.1. Classification (NCBI taxonomy): domain Eukaryota; kingdom Metazoa; phylum Chordata; class Aves; order Apodiformes; family Apodidae; genus Hemiprocne; species Hemiprocne comata. Next base: position 79,970,672 of record CM036586.1, read on the forward strand.
TTTTAAACTTAACTTTCTATTCCCTTGCTTTTGGAAGTTTAAACACCTATTCTTTACTTTTGCAAATTACTACTATTAACAGTTTGACTAGAGGTTGGCTTACTAATTAATGTCAGGATTGGGGCCAGAGTTCTACAAACATTAAGTCCTTTGCTTGCTAACATACAAGTTAAACCTATTTTTGTTGTGGAATATGATAAAAAAAATTAATTTAGGAACCAAGGTTCCCTTTTATTAACCAACAATACATAACAATGATCTTTTCACACATTGACATCTTAGTGGAGGTTATGTAACACCCCCGTCCACAACACATAATGATGCTTTACAATGCCTAACAATCCATCATATCTTTAAGTACAGTTTGAAATAAAATGTATTGCATTTGTGATTGTGATCTCACATTGAGATTCAAAATATAATTCTGACTGTGCAAAATATAACTTTCCCCTATTTATTAGAAGTTACAAAACTAGACAGGAAACAAATAGTAATATATTGAACAGCTTGCCCAGAATAGTGTCTGGCTTACAAACAGCCATGATATAAGAGGAGTAACATGATTTTAAATATACCACTGAAATATTTAGACTATATAAGCAGAATACTAGAAGTTATTTTATTTTGTAAACAAGCAAGCTTGAGGTAATGTCACAGATGAACTAAAGCAAGCAGGAAATCAGAAGAATAACAGACATGTCATGAGACATTACATACAAACATGCAGACCTGGCCAGCCATGTGGTCATACCCTGTGCTAGCAAACCTAAGAATTAGAGGAAAGATTCCAAGGTGTCAAAGACATCTTTTTCATATTACAAGCTAAATGCAAGTCAGCTTGTTTCAGCTTTAAACACCGTGCATGGCACTGGATTGCAGAAAGCTGCAACTTCTTCTAGCTGAGGACTCCATAACAGCACCACTTGCCACTGCAGTCCCATCTCGTTGTCTCTCCTCTGCTACATGACTACACATGGCATCAGATTTGATGGCTGATGAAAAGATTCACCAGTCACCTACATTTGGATATGTAGTGACATAGAGCAGAAGAGAGGATGTGGTCTTTTTGTGTAAAGGTGTGAGAAGACTGCTTACTCTGTTTTTTCTTATGTGAGAAAAAAACACCTTCCCTTTCATCCTAGACAACTGTGATTGGATACTGTTATTTGGAGTAACTTACTATCTGGAGCTCTGGAGAAAGACTGACTGATTGTCAGAAAGGGAGATTTGAAACAAGTTAACCATATGTTCAGGACACAAAAGAGATTTATCATCTGTCTCTCCAAAGGAGGCCTAAAAAAGGTTATTGAGTCTGCACAGAAAGTCAAATAATCACAGTTACATAGAAACTGACTTAATTGTTACAAAAAACACAGAAGACTGCCGGTTACCGATTAAGTGAAGTAAGCTATTACATAAAAAATGCTCAGAAGAAACTATATCTAGTTCTTTAAAACAGAAAAGGATCACACACTGAAATTCAGACAGACATGTTCTAATGGGAAATCCAAAAAAGACCCCAAAATTCTAGATTGAGAGCTTTTATTTCTAAAGCTTAATTCATGCCCTGGCAGCTGAACCAATACTTTCTTGCTAAGTCATTATTTTTAGCAAGCAAAAGAATACGAAGAAATATGAATCTGACTAGACTAATTCCATCTTCTAAGCTGAAATGAACCAAAAGTTACCTCAAAGCATCAATAACAAAGAATATTGGTCAACTAAAACCATCGGTTTCTTTTTAAAAGTCTTAGCTTTTCTTTTAATGCTGTTCCCTTCTTTCATATATATTAAAAAAAAATAATCCTAAAACTAATTATTAACATATGGCATGAAAATAACCTTATTATATAAATGGCTTCCTACATTAAAAACTAGTGAATTTAATGATTTCTCTACCAGGACACATGTTCTTAACTTACAGCACAGTTGGGAGGGTGGGGGCATCAGTGAAAAAACATCTGACACCTACCTACTGAAGTGAGTAGGGAAAAGGAAGGCTAAAAGAGCTGACAACGTTCTCATCCATAGGAAGATGAGACTGGACAGACTACATGTTCTGGCCTCCAAGAAAGGAATTAAAAATGAATTCCTGAAGCAAAGGAAAAATAATATATATAATATATATGGAAACTGTGTAGGTAATTGTGTATTCCCATGTTCTTCAAGATACTTGTCTAACCTTGAACTATTCTAGTTTGCCCCCACTTAGCCACAAGAGACAGGAAATCTTCTGGCATTAATATTTTCTTTGTGGATATTTTTGTGCACATTTCAGAAAGAAACAATATTTTACAAACAGATTCATCAGGGTAGAAAACAGGTTTAAAATTTTTCAGCTATTCTGCAGATAGCCAATAATTTGGCATGTGGTATGTATTACATCAAGTGGTGTAATGAAGCCTGATAACACAACAAACCTAAAAAACTAGCAGTTAACTAGAGATTTAAATCTGTACACACCTGTTGGTGGAAAACCAAATTGCTATTTTCTTCTACCAAAGTTTATTAGCTGCTGTGTGAGTTTGTTTCAGTGTTATGTAAAATGGTTTCCTTTTGTGTGGTTTTCACAGCTATGAAACCTCCTAAATCTCAATCACCATGTCTATACAAATATCAAATACACCAGGTATCTCTGCCTAGTTACCTGTTGTATAAACGGGCAGTAGACACCTCCTCAGGACAGAATGGCAAAGTTTTCCTTTGATCTGGCCTGTTAAGTCCTTGTATAAATCCACAGCAGAGCAATTTGATGCACTGCGCTGGCAGCCAGCCTCTGACTCTTGAGCCACATAGGACGTTAAGCAGCTCAACCATCCCTCCTGTACAGGAGCTGTGCTGACTCCTGGGCAACACACAACCCAGAGGTGAGCCACTGCTATAAGCTACGACTGACCTCCTGGGTGGACATCCAGGTAGCCCAGGCCTACAGTGGAGCAGTGAAAGAAATCCTCCTCAGTGAAATTTCTCCCCCATTAAATACTCTTCAACACTTCCAAGGTACATGGACTGCATCTCATGGTCCTCAGCTATACAAAGAACATGTACTTTTAGTCCCATGAAGATTGGCTACCATTGGGATAAAGTAATATGTCACAAAGAAAACAGGTAGCAATGGGATTGCTTCTAATAAGCACTTCCCAACAGAAAAAAGAATGTGGTAGAAAGATAGCAACCAGCAAATGTTTAGATATTTCCATTACAATGGTCCGAAAACAATACAGCTATCGCTGCCATTGCAGAGAATGTAGCACACACAATGAATGGGAACAAAATGCAGTTCTAGAAGTATTCCATGTACTGTAGGTACTCGATTTATGTTCCTCCATTAGACAACTTTTTTCCTTTTAGGACCAGCTCCCTGGACCGTAATGCAACAGGTTTCTGGGAAGCTGATACTAGGGCTTGCTGTGTCTTTGACAGAGAGCACCAGTCAAGAATTTACCAGGTGCCTGAGGCTGCAAATGAAAAAGTGTCAAAATGTAGTAAAAAAACTCAGGAAGAAAAAGTTAGGTGTCAGCTAAACATAAAAAGGAGGGGCTGTTCAGTAGTGGATTAGAGTCCAGAATGGCAGCGTGGAGAAATTACACAGCTAATTTCTTTTTCCTTTAAAAATGGAAAAAAACCCCAGAGTTCAGACTGATTTAGTTCAACTATTTATACTAGACAAACTCCCATGTGGCTGGACCATTTATCTTCTTCTCGGTTATCATGATGAGATGCCTCCAACACGTTATTTGGTACCATTTTAAAAGTTAGCACTGAAGGGAATGATTCAGCCTAAGAGTGGCTCCACCCTGAAAACCAGAAATTGCTGTGTGGTCTGAGTCTGCCTCTGTTGTGCTAGAATAACACTGAAGTGCTCCTTTGGGTGTGTGGGGGTCTCACCACAGAGCTCCTAGTTGCTGGAATAAAACACAATATAGTCTAGCACTGGAAGTAAGGCAATTGTGAACCCCCTCCTCAGTAAATGTAACAACTATGTCCTCAATAAAGCCATGAACATCTACAGCTACCTTAGGCTCTGTTCCCCCAGGAAAGAGTAAGATTCAGTAATCATTTGAGGAAGCCAAAACTCTCTCAAATCCTGAAGTTTACCTTTACTCTTTTTGTGCTTAGAGCAGTAAAAATAGGGAGGTCTTAAAAACAGCTAGCAAAAGCTGTTCAAATGCCAAATTCTATGCCATTTATGCCATTATGAAAATTTTTGATAAAACTGCATGTGCATAAATGCATAGAATTAAACTTCAAAATATTCACAGTTAGATGACTGTTAATTTCTAAACAGAGCATAAAGCATCTGAGAAAGAGAAAAAACACCCTTTATACTTCAAAAATCTATGCAAAAGCCAGCCACAATCCCAACTAACAATATTTTTTGCACTAGTGTAATCCCATCCTGGACCTGGTTAAGGCTTCAGAAACGTATCTAATCAATCTTTTTTCCTAAAGCAGAGGGCTTTATATAAATGGAATTTCTGATATATAGCCTCTCTCAGCCTCTGCTCTAAGACCTTTAACACAGTCTGCTTTAGAGCATCTCCTAAGATCAGAAAGTTTTTAATGACATTTCTACTAAATCCATCTTGTTATAGCATATGCCATATTTTAAGTCCTGTCTGTCAAGGAAACGGAGCATGTATCACTTCCTTTCTCCTTACACAAGTTTTGTGTATATTCTAAAAACCTCCTAGTCATTGTCAAGCTTCCTGTCTCTAGGTAGAATAGGTTTCTCACAGGTCATATTGTCTTATCTTGCTGATCATTTTTATTGCTCTCCATTAGAGTCTTTCTTAGTCTGTTCATTTTTCTCTTCAAACATGTTGCCAAAACTGGACACAGTACTCCCACTGAGGCTTTATGTGATTACTCTGTTGTGTCCTAAAAGTTACAGTCCTGTTTATACATCCCAAGATGGTATTTGCTTTCTTGCAATGGAGTGACATTGCTGACCAATGCTCAGCTTGTGTCCTGAACCAACTTCTGTACCCTCTTCTATCAAGCTGCTCCTGTTCCCCATTCTTTACTTTATCAAGCTTCCCTTGATGACTAAAATAGTTTGCACCTCAGACAGCTATTTGCCCTCCCTGATGTAAAAGCCATGCACCATTGCTCCTCTTTGCACATTTGCGTTGGGCACTGGTGGAAATGCCATTTTGACAAAGTCCCAATTCACTTTGCTGGATGCTTATTGCTATTTGTCCACTGTCACTTTTGAAAAACAGCAATTCAGCTCTGAATGAAAGTTTTTTCCACTACTAAAACTAATTAAAGCTGACAGCAATGAACAAAGGTTTTGTTATCACTGAGACACATTTCTAACAGCATTGCCTCAATTAATCTCCTGATGTCATACACAACACTAAATGAAAGTTGCCTGAATATCAAAGAACTGCTGTAAAGACCTAGGAGGCTTATTTCAGACCTGATGGAAATGTAACAAGAGTACATAATTCTTGGTAGAAAACTGGATGGGATTCACATCACACTGCTTTTACTCATCAGAGGCCTAGTGAATACATAAGAAAATGATGTATTTACTTTTCAGGAGGTAAAATAAATAGGTAATTTATTATTACACTGCTAACACTTGGATTTTAAAGAGGTCACTCTCTCTTCATATATATGGTCACACAGATGAATATATACATATCTGCTGGAAGCCTTTTCTAAAAATATTCTCAATAAAAACAAGAACTTTTAAAAAGAATGACAAATGTTTGAGTAGTCACACACTGACACATAGTTTAAGCGCTCTGCATTCCTTTGTCCACTTTCAGCAGAGTCAAGACCTTTTAGAATTCAAAATTTATGCAAGTGAAAGTCAGTTATTTTTAACAAAGAAGCCAAATGTACTAATGTAAAGTAACTGCAACTGTGGGAATACATTTCCACATCCTGCATTTAAAGAAAACATGCATTAGCTAGGAAACATTACCATTTTTCTAATTTAATAAAGAAGTATGGGCATGAAGGGCAAACTCTACATTCACCAGTGCCATGCAATCGTGCTTGGAATAAAAACCATACTGTAGCACAACAGCTGTAATAAAAACAGTTGCCTTTGATGACAAAACCTGAATTCTAGTAGACAGCTTCATTTCTAAAGACAGAAATCTGTATCTCCACATTAAGCATGAAGAATCCATAGACAGAGTGTTCCTAACTAATATTTGACCATAAAGTTTCAGTTTTCAAACATCTTCCTCTCAGTTACCTCTCCAAGGTTATTCCATATAAATGACAGAGCTGTTGTTTGCATACAACTGGCCACAAAGACGTTTCATTTTGGTGAAAGTAAAAATTAATTCTTAGCATATTTTTTAACCAGGATATACAAATAAATACTTTTGTTTTGTGAGACTGATATTTTTGCAAGGCAGAAAACCATAGCATACCACAGCCAAACTGCAGATGACACACTGCTAATGCTTATCCAGGAGCTAGAAAAAAGATACAAATAAAGTAAAAAACGTAAGCAAGCTGAAGAAAAACAGGGTTTAATTATTCCAAATATCTTCCCGTAAAATCAGTTGTATTAATCAGCGTTTTGTGTGTCATAAATGGAAGGAAAAAACAGAGTTCAAAACTGAATGCACTGGTATTAAAAATTAGTTTAAACTTCAAATCATTACCATGATCAGGAAGGAGACTTTGCATTGCATAGTGCATTGTTTTAAGAAAAGTGAATTAAATGAAATAAAAAACCCCCACCTGCAACACACATTTAAAATGCAAAAGTCAAAATAAAATAATCATTTCTAAGCTCAAATCCAGAGTTACACATTTTTCAAGCGCATCAACTTAGTTTTCAAATTGGTGAAAGATTAGATGCTTACTTGAATTAGCCTAAAATGAAAAGGAAAGTGCAATTCATACTTTTCAGGAAAAAAAAAATCCCTAAAATTTAAACGGATATACCCTCCACAAATTAAACTATTTTTCTCTCTTGACATAGTTCCTTTTTTTATCCAGCTGGCTTGCTGACTACACTCATACTGATGTGTCACTTAATTGTATCACATTTTATTTAGCAGCAAATTGCTACAGTTGAGAGTTGGCTGAAATTAAAATTAGATTCCAGACAGATGTAGTTCAAAAAACCTCATTTCAACATTTTCTGCACTACCACTGGACTTAATTCTCTGGCCTATTTTGACTTAAATAGCAGATGTCTGAAATTAATAATCTAGAATGAAAATAGCCTTAACTGAAGGAGCAGTCCATGGTCTTGATTTTTGGGAACTAATTTTGATTTGCATACTCAATATTTACATTTCCAAACTGAAACAGAGCTTTGAAAGTGGAGTTCAGTCTCTTTGCTAAGACTCTTACTCCATTTCCCCTTTTGCAAACATGTAATTCTACTAGAGAATTTAAAACTAACAACTCATTAAATATCCTTCGTAAGAGTATCACACTACCCTAAATTCTCTCTTTTTGTGCATAAGGAGTATGAGGCAGTCTTAATTTCACAGTCATGCATCTGAAATACAATATATTGGAAATTTTTTTTTTTAAGAAAGTTTTTCATTTCTTGGCCTAGTTGCATGGATATACATATTGATTTTTGCCCGTCTTATTTTTCTTTAATGATTTAAGACTGCTAAATTACTCCCAACTCTTAACAAAGAATTACATAGTTTGACTGTCCGAATTCCTGCGCTGCTAAAAACTGGGGACCAATCATAGAAACGAGTAGAAAAAGAATTTAAAAGAAATCTTAAAAATCTTCCTTACAAGAGGAAGGTGAACTCCTGAAACTTGCTGCTGTATGAGATTGTGGCCATCCAAAGTATCAGTAGCTTCAAAAATAGATTACATAAAATAGATAATTGGTTCATACAAAGACACAGAAGATATTTAAAAACAAAACAAACAAAAATATATAAACAAAACAAAAACAAAACAAAACAAAAAAAAAACAAGAACCTTTTACTAAAAATACAAGATATACTTTTCTAACATTTTTAATTCAGCAGTTCTGAATGGTGGGGCAGCACAAAGGCAAAAGGACCACAGGAAAGCGGCCAAGATACTTGTGTGCTGTCTAAACAGCATCACTTTCTCTTGCTCTTGCCTTTCTCAGGAGATGTGATGCCAGGCTGAACGGTCTGACCTAATAAGGAATTTCTAACGTTACGTACTCATTATGGGCATTCTTCATGGGAGAGGAGCAGAATACTGCATGGCACCTTGGACATTTCAGGTTTCTCTTTCTCCTTAGAGGACCAAGGCTGAATTGACAACATGGCCTTTACCTTTTCTCTGCACTGAACATAAATTGTTTCCAAAATATCTATTTTGTCATTGTCTCTTGATACCAGCCTTCAGAAACACTGGTGTCCTTACTCCTTACTGTGAATCAACAATGGAGTAAATGAAGGTGAGAAACCCTAGGGGCCCCACCAGCCAGTCATCCAGTTTAGCTAGATGGGGAAAAGCTGGGCAGCTGCAGATCACACAGCTGGAAGGACGGGTCCATATCCTCACTAAATGATGAAAAATTTTTGTTATCTATTGGAGCAGATCAAAAGAGGCAAAAGTTTTATTAGGAATTTGGAAAAAGCATCTAAAGAGCATTCTTAACGCAATTCACCTCTGCCCTTCCCATCGCCAATGGGATATAGTAAGGCTGAGACAGAGAAGGGGAAGGACTTAGCATCAGGAGGCATTTTTTCCCTACTGTAGATCTCTTGAGTGGGAGATCACAACTGATAAATCCATTAAATTTCTGAATTAACAATTTCATGTACCTGGACCTTGCCCTACTCTGTGGGAAGATAAAGCCTCAAGAGACATGACTTCACACATAATTGGATAAGGCAGTTCTGGAAAACTCTTGTCCTTTGAGCATTTTCTTGATGTTCTGCATTTTGACTCTTGAATTTGCTTTGTTCACTGACTCATAGCTACTGCTCCCCACCATGACTTTCTACACTTAATGATGAGCAAAGCAAAATCATTTTTAAGGATTAAGCACAGTAAATGTCCCAATCAACAATTCAAGAGGACATATTTGTGTACAGATGATCTCTCATTTGTCATGCATACAGTAATTCACTTTTTTTTCTGTCTCTAGCAGGTCATAATTTACTCCTGCAGTCCAGTGAAATAGCTCTTCTTCTTTCGTTAAGCTGGATATGGGCATAGGTTAAGGCTGAACGACAGTATAATGCTTGCTGAAGAAGCCAAGAAAATAGCAATGCTGTAACTCTTGTAAGCATGTGCAATCTTATTTGCAATAAAATGAAGAAAGAATGGGGGTGGAAGGGGACGACCTGTACCATATGATTACCAGCTGGAAGAGAGAATCAATCCAGAACAGTCTGTTGAAAAACAGCTTCCAACAACACTATTGCATCAAATTTAAAGTTATGTATTCAAGGTACACTCACCCCAGGAATTACTGCAATCACATCAAGAAAGATCTCCTTTGGGAAAATTCTTACTGTACCCACAAATACATAATACTGTATCAGATCACAAACATTTTTAAGAAGTGACACAAATGAGTAATTACAGAAAGTGTCAAGTGTTGCTTTTGGTATGACCACTATGAACTGAATGTAATCTAATTTCACTCCTACTGTTTTTAATATGCTCATAGCTCTAATTAGTGCGTTCTGAGTGACCTGACGTGCTTAAGCATTCATGAAATTTCTGGTACAATGATTCACTTCTGAATGTTTCCGAGTTAGCTTTACTGCCTATTTGAATTAAAAATACATGTATCACATGCAATACATGTATACTTGTGTATCCCCACAAGCAGATAAGTACATTTTCAAAAAGAAGAAAACACTCCCTCCAAACTCTTCACTATTCTGTTTTCTCATGATTGATTTTAGGTATTTATTAATTTAGATTTTTTTAGTGTGGCTTTCAACCCCTTATGTCTTACAAAGGAACTGAATCCATGCCCTATTTCATGAATGCTTTAATCAGCAGTCTGTCATATAAAAACTGTACTGCTTTTTTCTATTTCATTAGAAAAATAAGTTGGCTGTCTATCCTTCTGAAAACTTATCTTTTAGTATTTAACTGTAAAAGACTATTCGAGACTGTGTCTGGCTGAAAATAACTGTGTTGTTCTACAACCAAGTTAGGCCCAAAGGGCCTTGGCATGCAAGTTTATGCCTCCCCTTACTCAGTCATATCTTCATTTAAAGTGTCTGGAAGTTATGCATCTTTTCTGAGGAACTAAACTTTTGCACTTTAGGAAGGGAGATCAAGCACCTAAGATAAGTTCTCCTAAGGTGGCAGAGATGGTCATCAGCCCTACAGCACTATTTCCTCTAGACACCAAAGCTTGGACAATTTGCCAGAAGAGACTTCCATGGAAGAAGTTACTGTCCTCAATACTGCCACTGCTTTCCTCCCTGGCCAAGTCAAGGGAGAATCCAGCCAAAAACTCCCTTGTTTATCCACTGCATAAAATTCTTCCTTTGCATTTTTTTTTAAATCAAGCACTATTTTTCAAAGTACCAGACTTCTCCACAAGTAAAAGGCAGGACTTTTTTCACCAACAATGCAATGACACTGTCCTTTAGGGGAAACGCTCTATTTGCAATATGTTCTGTTCTCCAGTGTTACATACACATCTACTTAATTCACTGGAAAGTGATTTTTCCACATTATACAAGCTCATTACCACCATATTTTTCATGTTCAAAGTAAAACTCACAATAATGTGAAACAAAATTGCTGAGATGCATTTTACATTTTAAATTCCTGCACTGAAGTTCATTTTAAAAAGTAAAGACTTGTATCTCAAAATACAAAAAGGAATGTATATAAATTGATAGAAAATATTATATTCCATATAGGTGGACATTTTCAAGAGGTCTCATTCATTATTCAGTAGTTGAGAGAAGGAAGAACCTGGAAAAGGAGAGGGAAAAGTATTATTACTGCATTGCTTTGTAAAATTAACTATTTCAAGCTGTTTAACCTTAGCTCAAAACACTCTGTGTTGGACTGGTGCTTTTATGACGAAGAATCTGCTGCAAATTAAAATCTTGCCTGCTGCTTTTGAAAATGAAAAACTCGAGAATACTTATAAAGCGGAGCCACCTTCTTTCCCTTTTTATTGATTTGAAAATGAGTCACATTTCAAATGCTTATTCCCATGTGTGATCCAGGGAAGACCACCCAAAGTTATTACATTTTGAGCAAACTTTCAGTTCTCCAAACCTTCAGTAGTCCTCTGCACTCATCCCCTCCTGACCTAGTCTATTTGGCTCTCAAACATAAGTGTTAAGCAGAACAAAGAGCCTCATGGCCCAGCTTCTTTAAAAACACAAAAGGAAAGAGAAAAAAAGCCCTTATAATCTCAAGGTGCATTTATTCAAAAAGACTGAGCAAAAGAAAGATGAGGATTTTTTTTCACCAAAAACAGAACAGCCCCCCAAAAAGTCCAGCAACATAAGCCCTGCTACAATGGCAGAGCCCACAGGCTCCAGCTTTAGCTAATCCCAACAGGTGGTATAACTCTGAGGCAGTAACCTTTTCAATTAATAGAGGACATCAGGTGATATGGAAACTAAATCTTAACGCTTAAGCACTTGCAAAAGTGCAGTTATGTCTTACTTCTGAACTATTACTCTTAGAAACTTATACATGACAACCAAGTGGTTAAGAAGAGTTAGACTTTGGAAAACACAACTAAAACACTGTGTTCTACCATATTGTGTTTTTGTTTCCAATAAATGCCTACATTGTATTCACAAATTCAGACCAAATAAAATATGTGTTTATATTTTCTACTTTCCCACTAGGACATACACTGAACTGCCAGTAAATTAATCAGAAGCAATTTCCTCTTTTTGCTGAATTTTCTTCCTGATCCAGGTTTTCCCATTTGCTAGCACTTAGAAATAGCATTTTAAAACAGATTCAGTACTTGAGAACTGCTGCACAACGAAAACCTTTAAAAGAGAGAAGGAATCATTGGTTGGTAATTCCTGAAGTGAAAGTTGATTTGTCTGAAAATACTCTTGTCTAATAGATTTGTCATGTTTATAGCAGCCTTTTAGTTCTAAAGAATGTTTATAGTAAGCTAAGAAACAAAGCTGTGTACAACTTAGCCCTTTAGAGTTGAAAAATTTAGCAGATGGTAATTTTAAAGATTTTTGATCCTGTACACTGTCTTCCCAAAGTGGGATTGTTAGGATTGTTTTCTCTCTACTGCAAGGTGAGGAACTAGTACGTCACTAGTTGCTCCAGGTGACCTAGCAGAAATCAGACAGAACCTCTGTATCAGAAAACCACAGATGCTAGAAATCAGAAAGTGCTACTGTGAAATTTAGACCACGAACACTGCAAATGAAGCACTGCTCAATACTGAGAACACACATCCTTGTTATCCAGCTACCCCCTGAAAATCACCGAGTTTAGAAGGGCTCTCATCTTCTGAGACCTTTTGTTTCAAGTTAAAAGAAATATTAACAAAACAAAATTCAAACATAAAAGTCTTCCATTCAGTTTCCAGAAAGTTACACCATTCCGATACTAACATTAAAACTCTGTTCGCCCCACATTCATTTATTACTCTGTAAGTCTTCTCACTTCAATATATTTTGCTGTTTTCTTTTTGTATCATAAATGATAAAAAACACAGCAGTGTATCCCTCTCTCACTGCATCTACGTGAAACCTCTCCATTTGATTCACAGAAATCTGATTTGAATTGAGTCTGCTACAGAGCATAAACAATGATGGCAACAGGCATTATACTTATTTCATGAGAGAATTTTTGAATTTATGGGAACATGAGACAAGGATGCACACTCACAACTTCCTTCCTACCCTGACTGGATCACTGGATCACACAGAAAGCTACTATTTAAACATACAAGAAAAGGAACATCATTGAATGCTGTGGTGGGAGAATAATTATTTACCTGGCTTTTTATTTCTTAAATAAAAATACAGGAAATAAAGGTGCTGAACGACATAGACTGAATATTTTGAGACAGTAGTTAAACAGGAGATCTTGTGATCCTGTCACAAGATCTTTAATAAACTGGTAAGTCATTCCAAATAATATCAAGAAATGTAGGAGTACTAGAAAAGGAACTAAGTGGCAAGATAAGGATGATAAAAGGTAATGGAAATAGTTTGTTTATAAAAAGTGAAAACAGAGACTATAAACTATGCATCTACTTACCTGGAAAGAAAGATTATGAGGGGAATATATATCACAGGTGCACAGGATCACAGACAGTCTTGAGAAAGCAGAACAGTGACAATTATTCAGTGTTATGTAGGATCAAGGAGCAGTCAGCAAAAATGTCACGCAAAGGTTCATGAGGACTGTGGAAGTCACTGCCACGAGTGTATGGGGGGGGCTGGGGGGGGCAAACAGAGATGAAACTAAAAGGGCAAGTTTCAGAAAATAGCTCCATTAGTAACATAAAAAATTACCCAGATACAAACTCTGGCTCAGGCAGAGCCATAAATTGCTGATGCCAGAAGCAGTACAGAAGCAAGGATAACATTTTACTCCCCTTGCTTTTTCTTTGTTTTCCTAGAGGTCAGTTGCTGGTCATACTTGGTGACTGCATAAGGGGCTAGTGGGGCCTTTGCTCTGATCCATTAGGACCATACCTAGGTTCTTAAATAACAAGGTTCTTAATAAGTTTGAGCCCTCAACAAAAGGATATTTTGAAACTCTATGAAGAGAAATGTCCTTTTCGCTTACCATATCATCCGTTGGCAAATCAAGTGCATACTCTTGATAGGGAGAACACCAAGCTATGGGTGACATAGGAATGCAGTAATGCAGCATGCTAGGCAGCTCAGCCTTCACTGTGTTTTTCCCAAATAACATACTGATTTGGACGTGCCAGTAGCAGAAAGAGCATTTAGCTCAAACATTGGCTGATCTTTGCTCCACATGCAACTGTTCCGTTGAGATTAAATCTAAATTAACTGACAAGCTGCGAAAACATATTCTTATTTCATTAGACATATTTAGAAGACTTGGCCCTCTAATGGGTTCTTTAATCTATCACTATGTAACGCATTTAGGCAAGACTGATATAGCTGTCCATAAATCATTCTTCTCCAACAGGTTTCATGTCCTCGTTCGCACTGTTGATGGTTCCCACTGTGAGCATAGCTAGTTTATCTGCTGCCTGCCTGTTTTTGGTTTTTTTCAACCTAACTTAAAATATACCTGGTACAGAATGGGAGAGAGTCTATATATCTATACAAAATTTCCTATAACATTTAAATTATGAGTTCCTAGGTGATCACTCAAAAAATTTGAGAATAAACTCTAGAATCTATTATCACCACCAAAAATTATAATATTAAATGAGTGCTTATTGCATGTAGCTGAAAATCAGGTATATTTCAATCATTGCCTACAGAAAGCATCACTACTCATTTAGACAGGAACACTGGAATGTGGCTTAGTACAATTATTAACAAAAAATTCAATGCAAAAAATCATAAATCTAACTATTAGTAAATACCTATCTGCTAGTCTTATTGGTGACTAATTCGTTCTCTGTGATTGAAAATAAAATTGAGATTCATGTAACCAAACTTTTGTGCCTGTCTCCACAGGCAAATAGCAGAATCTCAGCCCAATTTGTTAAATTCTTCCAAGTCACTTAATTTAGCAGGCCAGACAAAACATTCTGAGATACTGCTTTGAAAAATTACTGTGAATATGTGTCTGACGTGCATATGCTTTCAGAGTGAACACTTATCTACTTGAAGCTTTTCTTCCCTCCTCCCATGTGTAGGCTTGAAGAAAGTTTCACTCATTTGCCATCCTGCTCTGTATGACAATCTTTCTGTGTCATGGCAACAGTCCTGCATTTATGGGACCGTCTGCAGCATTGCCTGCAGGAGAAGTGCCCTTTGACCCTATGGGACAGAGGCAGATTTGTAGGTCTTGGTCTTCAAGGACTTTAAACTCATTTCTACAGCTTGTTTACTGTAGAGCTAGCTTTACTTGCACAAAAAAAAAAAAAAAAGATTTTGTCTGAAGTCCAGTGCATGATTAATGTGGTTTAGCTTCTTGCCCCATGCTCTCCTCCCCTCCCCCGCACACCCCATCACTTGATGTAGCTTAGATTTAAAATACTGTAAGAGCTTTGTTTTTCCTTTACAACACAACATTTATTTGATAGCAAACTTTAATGCCCCTTTTTTAAGGCACAGGAGAAAACACTAAAACACCTCTATCATTTTTGTGTTTTACACATTCTGTATTCAGCTTCCAATTGGGAGAATAGCTTGGTGTGGCTGGTGGATCTACATCCAAACAGAATGACAGTGTGTGAGAAACTATTTACCCTTTTCAAAAACACTTTAAAATTCAATCCTTTGGAAAACTCATTAGAAATGTCAAGGAATTGCCAAACAATGTAATGCCAGCAACAAAATATAAAATTTGTGGTCTTGCAGACTTGACAGATCATTTTTTTTAATGGACAGCACTATACATTCATAAAGTCATAAAATTTTCTGAAAATACAGAGCGCGTTTAAAATCCACTGAACAGCATTTTTCCACACTTGTTTATCCTGAATCACTGCCATTGTTTTTTTTCCGAGAAGGTCATACACAACCATGACCTCAGAATTCAGTGTAAAACTGACTTTTTAATATAGGCTGAATGGGAGAAATTAACTATACACAAAATGTAATGGACTAAAAGTAATCCAAAGAGGACAATTCTTGAATTGTTTAACAACTCATCTGTCAACGTTTTAATTTCTTATATTAAGGCTACCGTAGATAACGCCTCGTCAACTACTACTATATCTTTGTAGCAGACATCGCTTTCCTCTTACTGTCTCTGTAGAAAACACAGTACAACAATACTTATTTGTCAACTAATTTATAGATGGTAAACTTAGGTTAGGTAAAGAAGTAATGATCTACTTTACAGAGAGAAACTGAAATCTGAAAGCAGGTTTTTTTTAAATACTTTCACAAAAATAAAAGTTAAAGAAAACCGAGACATTTCATTTAAAATTGATGTTAACGTATTTGCACTTTTTTGCAGATTGTCACTGAATCACAGAATGTTAGGGGTTGGAAGGGACGAGATCATTGAGTCCAATCCCCCTACCAGAGCAGGACCAAAGCTAGGCCAGGTTGCTCAGAAATGCATCCAGATGGGTCTTGAAAGTTTCCAGACCCCACAATCTCTCTGGGGAGCCTGTTCCAGTGCTTCATAACCCTCACAGTAAAGAAGTTCTTCCTCATGTTGAGGTGGAACTTCCTATGCTCTAGCTTGAATCCCTTGTTCCTCATCCTATCACAGGGCACACCCACCTGGATGCGTTCCTATGTGATGTGCTCTAGGTGACCCTGCTCTGGCAGGGGGGGTTGGACTAGATGATCTTTCGAGGTCCCTTCCAACTCCTAAGATTCTATGATTCTATGAAAACAGGCTGTCCCTTCCTTCTTTATGCCCACCCCTCATATATTTACATGCATTAATTAGACCCCCTCTCCATGTTCTTGTCCCTTAATCATCCTCATAGCCCTTCACTGGACTCCCTCAAGTAAATCCCTGTCCCTCTTGAACTGGGGAGCCCAGATCTGGATGCACTATTCTAGGTGAGGTCTCACTAGGGCCAAGTAGAGGGGGAGGAGAACCTCCTTCGACCTGCTGGCCACGCTCTTCTTAATGCACCCCAGGATACCACAGGCCTTCTTGGCCACAAGGGCGCATTGCTATCCTATGGATAACTTGCTGCCTACCAGGACTCCAAGGTCCTTCTCCATGGGGCTGCTCTCTAGCAGGTCACCTCCTAACCTGTACTGGTGCATGTTGTTGTTCCTTCCCAGGTGCAGGTCTCTGCACTTGTTTTTGTTGAACCTCATTAGGTTTCTCTTTGCCCAGCTCTCCAGCCTGTCCAAACCTTGCCGAATGGCTGCACGACCTTCTGGTGAATCAGCCAATCCTCCCAGTTTCGTGTCATCAGCAAACTTGCTGAGAAGACAGTGTCCCGTCACCAAGGTCATTGATAAAGATGTTGAAAAGGACTGGACCCAGCACTGATCTCTGGGGGACTCCACTAGTTACAAGTCTTCAGCAAGACTCTGCACCATTGATCACCATTCTTTGGACTCTGTTGTGTAGCCAGTTCTTAATCCATCTCACTGTCCATTCTTCCATACCACATTTCCTGAGCCTGCTCACAAGGATGTTATGGGAGACCGTATCAAAAACCTTGCTAAGGAGATCAGAAAACTGATCAGCTTATTTTTTTGGTGAGAGCGTTTTCAGTTCTATCAGTTCTGTGGTCTGGGTTCACTGGATGGCTGCATGAGTACTACAGTCAACTCCAGGAAAACAATAGGAACTAATAGATATAGTAGACAGGTCCAGGACAAGATCAATTCTACCAGGAGCAGCCTAGCATATTTTGGCCTGTAGCAAAAGGGAGTCTAAATTACATACCAGCGTTAATGGAAGACAAAACTTTTCCGAAAGTGGGAGAGAGGATGGGGGTGCGGGGGGTAGAGGCTGGCTTTAGAAATAACTTCCTCAGGTCACAGAAGAACCTTAGCAGAGATGAGGGAAGAAACAACCAGGTTTTGTTTACCAGTTACTGGTATGATTCCAGAGCCACTCCAGCTGTTAGAATACAAGATTCAACAACGCAGAAGACAAGCTACATCCTTGAGGACAACAATGCTGGAAAATGTCAAGAATCTGAATCCACCTGAAAAAGGCTCTAGACTAGTGACAAAGTTATTTTTTGTCTACATTTAGACACTTCCACTGAGTCAAGAACAATGTAGGTTTTGAAGCACTGGAAAGACCACATATTCACGGCAGAAAGTACAGAATATGCTGCTTTCCATCACTTATTTTCTGAACTAGCAAACTGCAAGCTAGAAGAGCCCATGCAGAAACTTCTCAGAAAAGTTGCACGTTATCTTGAGATTCTGCATTGATCCCTAAGAAACTTTAGGCTGCAGGGCTGCCTTATGAAAGGTATAACACATAATGTGCCTAAGTCTAAGAAACTTACTGAAAGGGTTGTGGGCTTAACCACTAAGATAACCTATGAAGACTGAGAAATCTTAGCACACACAGGCACCAAAGCTGCCATCTGACACGGCAGTATAGTAGAAGTCCAGGAAGCATAGCTTGAACAGTCTCTGTTTCACAGCTCAAGCCTTCTGCGTATGTGTGTGTTCACATGTACTCATGTGTGCTTGAAAATCATAACCTGCGTAAAAACAAAACTAGTTGTGACAACTGATTTTGTTTTAGTCAAGCAGAACTGAAAACTAATAAACTAATCTAGCAGAAGAGCTGGCAAATTTTTATTACATGCCGAAGTGCAGATCTGACAATTTCCAAGAAAACTCAAAAATTATAAAGTAGATGCAGTTTGCCGCAGAAAAAAATGAGCCAGTCTCTATCTCCCTGCCATCCAACAGCCATCCCAACTGTGAGAAGCTAACCTTGTGGCATCAAGATGTCTCAACATTATTGGAATGCAAGCTTGTGGCGTTGGAAATGAACCTTAGTGCCAAACAATGGCTTTTCTCGTTGACATGGAAATTAGCCAGAAGGTGCTGAAATTGCAAAGGATGGACACAGCTCAGTCCCTTCTAAGCCAAATGCCTGCAGCTGAAGGTTTGAGGAAGACTTGTGGGGAGGAAGTCACTGCGTGAAACGCCCCATCCCCCTTGAAGACCACCCTGGAGACACATCACACGTGCACAGAGGAGGGGCTGATATCATGAACTGTAACTATAAAAAGCTGTGACACTATCAATACAGCGAAAAGCTTCACCTGGTGACCTCGCCAGACTCTGGTGGTAACTATCCTATCACTTGCTATTCTCCAGATTTCTGCTTTCTCCTCACTTTCCTTTTTCTTTGTCTTATCCGCTCTAGGGATTTTGAATTTTTGTTGTGCAACTCCAATAAAGTTTGGTGTGTACATGACATCTGACCTCGTTTGCGTCTTAATTTCACCATTTGGGATCACCTTTAGATCTTCTCGACAGGGTCCCTCAGGACAAAGGGGTGTACCTGCTGTACAACTTATACTAGGGCAGGGAAGGCTGAACCCAGCCACATCTGGGCTCCACACCCAAGTGAGGGAGCTTAGAAAGCAAGGGGGTTCTGCCCAATCTTCCTTAAGCCATACACCAGCCCTGGTGATTTCTGGTCTTTTAGCACCTGATATTGTACTTTGTGAGATCTCTGCGAGATCCCACAAGAATCTCCAAGTCTCCAGCTTACCGGATTGTGACACCAACCTAAAAAAGAGCCTACTTTAAGCTTGGCAATACAAAACCTGAGGTGCCTTGTAAACACAGGTGATGTGTGGAACGATTCAAAACACGTTCTTTGTCAAAACACTGAAGACTTCAGCATAGTAATGACAACATTCTCAATAGCATGGTCGTTCTGGACTTGTATGTAATTTCTTGGCAAACTAATTTTGAAAAAACTTTTTGTTTTCAAAGCATGGACACCCACAACTTTCTGAAAACACACTCTCAATAGGCACCTCCAGTTAAAAATCCTATAATTAAAGCAATCAAAATACTTAAATATTTTTGACTGTCTTGGTCTAGACAGCATTTTTGTTTTACTCTACATTTTTGTCACTTTGTGTATCAAAAAATAGTGTAAGTTCAGTCTTTCAACCACACATAGTGCATAAAAACCAACGTAAGATAATTAATCTGTTTAGCCATTTATCAGCCACTTGCTCATGTTGTAAACCCTCAATAAGCTATTTCAAGCTTGACTTCTGGGTTTCTGCAAAATTTTCTGTAACAACACATTTGTTGTTACTTCATGAAATCCATTACTCTGAAATAGATGGGGGTGAGGGGGAAGAAACAGACCATCTCAGAGGGAAACAGTCCAGAATTTCCTAGTGTTTTCCAACTTTCTTCTCAAGTAGCTGATTCACAAATTGGAAGAGGTTTTACTATGTAAGAGCTTAAGTGTGCAAACCTTTAGTTAGAAGAACACGTTAAATCACAAGCGTATTAGCAAGCCATTAGTGAAAATAATTCAACCATACCAGAAATCACCATAACTCACACTAACATTTAAATGCATAAAACCCATTTCTGAATTTGACCTAATTGGGACAGAGACCTAAATCATACTCTTGAAGTTTTCAATAGCACTCATTTTATAACTCAAGCAATAATGAGTTTCTGTTTCAATGAAGAGCAAATTATATTAATAAAAAAACCAAGAAAAATAAAAAAGGTTCTGTATAACCACTTATTGTGTAAAATATGCTAAAGGTATTTGTTTATGTTGGCTTTAGTTTACTTTTGCTTCAGGAATTAACTTCAACAATCTTCTATGACACATTGTTGTACAACTACTATTGAAATGGATTAGAAAAATAAATCCTTTATTATAGAACTAATATTGTAATTGTGTCTTTCTGGATTTTTTAATGTAAGTTAGTGAAAAATATTCCACTGATATCTAAAAGCTGGTGAGTTAACACATAGAAACACTTCCACACTTCATGTTGGAAAGTGACATCCAAGTTAAACTGGTAAATTAAAAATCTAGCTCAGCCTTTCACATTCAGGAACATCAAATCGTTACATATACTTATTACAGAATACTAAGTTCAACGTAGAGGAATCTGTTTTGCGCTTCCATTTATTTCTAATTTTACAGTAAAATGGCCAAGATTTTCTGAATTCACTCACAGAAGAAAAGCAGTAGTAAGCTGAAAATAAGAGTGCCTGCAAAGGGAGCTTTCAGGAGTAGTTTACTGAGAATAATTCCACAGACAGATAGGAATCTCCATGGTCTGTTTACTTATGCAGATCATCCTGCTGCTATATGAAACCTAAAAAGTTATGGAATCTGACTGCAATTTCTTTTGGAAGATATTTAGAATTAAAGTATCCTGATGTGGTAATTAGCAAATATCGACATTTGATGGAAATCATGAGTACAACTCTGTAGATGTGATTTATGCCTTGAGATTTGAAAAAAATGGGAATGTTCAAAAATAATTCTGTGTTTCAAGGAGAACATCAATACTGTCATTACTTAACAGAAAAAAAAACAACTATCTCTACATGTAGGCATTATCCAGGAAAGATCCTTGTGGGGTTGGGAGGGAAGAAACCTACCAATGCAACCACACCCAATATTTGGTTGAGATAGCTGAGCATGATTGCAAAATAAACCCCATTAATCATTGTTATGCAGAAAATTCTGTGCAATTTACATCAGAAAATATGAGCAGTTGCTTTAAATGTTATCTTTTACACTAAACTAAATATTGTAACAGTCTTTCCAGCCTTTAGGACTCAAACTTTGGTATGCTAATATGCAGGCACAGAACATTGACTATCTGAAAGAAAAAATCCACTTTAATAAGAACACCAATTTCTACAAACACTGTCTTTCTATACAGCTTAGACACACACCAGCCCCTGAACATAACCACCAAACAAACTTCAATTAACTTTAGCAAATATACGGAAAGGTTTAATTATATTTTCTAATCCACATTTTAAGCTTTCATACTCACCAACACACACTGACAGTACAACAGAGATGCACACTTTAGGCAAACATTGCACACCAATCCACCCAAACGACACACCATTTTGTATCTATTTGCATATAGATTAAACAACTGCACGGTTAACCCTTTATCTAATTTCCTTCCAATTCACTATATTCATTCCCAAATCACCAGCCAGCTTCCTTTGGCAAAATAGAAACTTTTTCTTCTCAAATCGGCATCCTTTTCCTTATGAAGGACAAATGAACCATCTGGCAGAG
This sequence comes from Hemiprocne comata, assembly GCA_020745705.1. Taxonomy (NCBI): domain Eukaryota; kingdom Metazoa; phylum Chordata; class Aves; order Apodiformes; family Apodidae; genus Hemiprocne; species Hemiprocne comata. The sequence continues at coordinate 79,992,458 of CM036586.1, forward strand.
TATCACAGTGTATCTATTTTAAACCATAGTGATGACTGTTAGTGGTCTATTTACAGTTTAAAGACAGTTCTAACTCCCTTCACTCACAACTGCTACACTCAGGGGAGAACAAAATCTAACATTATAAGCATCCTTACTTCTAGGCCAGTACTCATATAAAGGGCAGACAGCAAAATCTTAATAAAGATGGTATTAAGATAGAGTAACAAAAATACTAATATTAATTGAAAGATGAACTTATTTAGGAAAATTTATGGTGCAAAAAAATAGGCAAAGGTGACAGTAAAAATTTATGAAAAAAATCTTTAGTAGAGTTACTGCTTTTCTTTCTCTATGTTTTTCTTTCCGATGTGGAAGTGTCTGCAGCCAGCATATGTATCCAGTCTGTAGGCCCTAGGATCACACAGAAAAAAAAAAAACCCTTTTTCTGGCAACAGTATCTCTACAGGATCAGAATACAGGTAGGGTTTGAGAATAGCACTGAAAGGGGGAGCAGCAGATGAGGGATGAGCCTTCTTCCATTGCTCCTGTTTAAGCATCCCTATGTCAATTCTCATTATGTGGGGCTGTTCTCTCAGTTTGGAGCTGCCTGGACAGGGAAAAGGCAGCGTAGCTCATCATCAAGATGATTTGGAAAAAGTGAGAGAGAAACTGTAGAACTGCAAAGCAGCTGGAATGCTAAGTTCTGCCAGTACCCCAGAAAATGAGGCCTAAACCCTCTTTTCATCCACTCTGCACCAGAATAATCTACACTTAGAAACAATGACAAATGAAAGACATCTGCTTTGATGAATTTCCAGCATTCCAGACCAACAGGATTTATTTTTCTTTTTGGTAAACTGTGTTATTGATAGGAAAGTTCTCAAGTTTAGAAATTCAAAATCTGCCTTAGAAAGAAAGAAGGGCTTGTGGTGTGATGTAGGAGGACATGTAAGCTTCATTTTTAAATACACACATGCACTATAGCCATAAGCATCATGTATCAAATACTACATAGTGATCACATGCGACAGTAACATTCTGTATGTTTATTCACACAGTTACATTCTTCTTCGTTGCTGAACTAGCACAAGGAGGCTGGACTTTCAGGCAGCTGTTTTTTGCAACATACCAAAACTACTGTTAGATTAAAAGGTTTAGTTGCAGTTTTGATGGAATATAGTATAAACCCCAAGACACTGCTAAACTTGGAGAAAATCAGGTTGACAGAAACGAAACAAAATTTCCATCTATGTGACACCACTAATCATTAGACTGTCATCAACCATGTAAAATGAGAGTGACCAACACCATTCAGGACACAAAGTACGTGGATCAGCATAGACAGAACTTTCCCAGGTTTAATTAACCACTGCTAATATAAGATAGTATGCATCAAGTAACAATTTCTTAAGAAAAATATAACCTTTTATACCAATAGTCTGCATCTGGCACCATGTCCTGTTTAGTGTTCCAAATAGATTTAATGTCCTGAGATATGCTGTGGTAAGCATTTTTGTAGGCTCTCCTTCAGCATTACAAATGGCCATTAATACTTCAAAGTGAAAATTCAATCACTTCCAGTGATAAATACATTGAGAAAAGTATTCTACCCTGCTATACTTTGGCTATATTTACGTTAGTGTGTAGGACAGAAAAAAAGGATTAGATCTGTAAAGAGATTTTCTGCTAGGGAGCTGATGTGTACTCTATGCATGTTGGGTTTTTGCATCTAGCTAGATCTAATGTAGACTTGTGGACTGAGGGTCTGTTCACAGCTAGGATGCATCTTCTTGTTCAACTTCATCAAATTAATCCATTTGCATGCTCAGACAGTGCAGCACAATATATACTGAAGTGCAGTGAACGGAGGCAGTTCAAATTACACTTCTAAACTGAACTGAGATGCTAATGTAGAAACACCTTTTCTTACAGGCTGAGGATCCTCTCGACTTACACAAGGCATAGGACTCATTAAATCTGCAATATTATTGATTGCACTGTCTCTGGGTCATAATGTTTCTTAGTTCTCCAAACAATGATGTCATATTTTTTAAGAATTACCATTCTTAAGCACCTGTGGACTAGTAGCTAATTCACTAATCCAGTTACACAGATCCAGGTACAGTAATTGGGTTATTGTAATAAGATGTAAAGGGAATTACAGCTAAGGTAGTTGCCAAAAAGCTTTAAATTGACTCAATTTGTATAACAGGTAAGTAAAGCTGCAAAAGGGGAATGAAATACCAGATGTGAAATATTCTTCTTCCTCTTGGACTTTCATGTCTCCCTGAAGTGATAGGATAATTAATGCACCATAGACACTTCTGATGGGCACTGAAAATCCATGTATCCAGTTAAATTCAGTAACAGAGGAGCAAGCCAAGGATCCAGACCACTTATCAGGAAGGAAGATGGTGGCTATGGTACAAGTCTATATGCAACAGGAATAAAATTATTAAATTTAATCTCTTGGGCTATAATGTACCTGTGAGCAACCAGAAATTCTGAAAGGAAGAATATAAAAGCCTAGGAAAAAACTGCATGCAAGAACAACCAGGAAATTGTTCCACAATAAGGAATAGTTATCATTGAGTTAGTCTAGGCAAATTATTTCATGAACTGAGAATAAAATCTTATGTTTTTCATAAAATGAGTACTTCCCAGCTATGAATGCTGGATAATAGATAACTTAGGAACCAGGATTTCAAAAAAGGCAGTATCTACCTGAAATATCAAGATTAACATGGCAGCTGACTTTTGTTTATCATACCAATTGACAAGGAGGGGGGGAAGCCTCATCATCATAATCCTGTCTTTATTGAAACAGCCAGTCACAGCATGCCATTATCTCCAGTCTCATGATACTCATTTCCAACAAAAGGACCATGAAATTATAGAAAGAAGGTCACAGCTCTTTCGGGGTAGGTAGTAGGGAAGATAAACCTACAAGCCTTTCATCTGCAAAAGGTTCTATTTTAATCTGCTTCAGGTCACAAAAGGTATGAGCTTAGTGTTTTCAATCAAACATTCTTATCAATGAGGTACCATACAGCTCAACCTAAAATGCACAGACCAAAAACTAAAACACCACTTTATGGAATAATCAAAACGTGTTTATCAAATTATCTGGGGAAAATCACTTACTGTTTTTGTAACCTACTCTGTGCTTCTGATAGTAGTTTCAGATCCAGACCTTACCTTCAGTGCCTGCGGATTTAACGGTGAAGGTGTGCTCAGCCACCCCACAACAATATGTAATCACACAGACTCAGTAACTTTAATCAAAACTTTTTTCGGCTCAGGATTTTGACTTGCGTGATCACAAGTGAAGGGCATGAGGCATTTTCTAAATTTGCAAGACACCTTCACAAAGCATTTTTTAAAGTCTACATCAATTTTTATTGCCTGCTAACATTAGTGAAAACTCAATTCTCAATTAACAAATGAAGTCAAACAGCAAAAAAAGCTCCTTCCCCCCCCCCCCCCCCCCCCCCCCATTCTAACTCTAAACCAAAATGAATACTAATGTAAAAATGCTACATCAAACACTGTGATGAATTTACACTGGCAAAGGCCTGGTTGTATGATGACAGCACTCCCCCAGTGAATAAGTGCACAGTGCATTGTCCCTTCTAGAGCTCAACTTCAAAGCCCTTGAAAATCTCCTTTTAGTTTTGAACCTTCCAGATCAAAGCCTTGGAGTTCATTTATACTTTCAGGATCAGATGAAGGCAGTCAGTAAGACAGCCGTGATTTAAAGAATAAATCACTTCAGAACAATGTCTATGAACATTTTCTATGGCATTACACTTGAAACTAGGTTTAGAAAGTAATACCACACAAGCACATATTCTGTTTCAGGAAAATGGAGGCAAAATAACTTTATTTTATTTTTAACATTTTCAGTGGAATATACCTTCCTATTTTGCAAGTACGTTTACAAAATAATTCCCTGCACAGGTCAAAGCCCAATGTCTTGATGGTTCACACTCATTTCAGTTTACGCATAGGTTGCAATTTAATGTATTTTTATTTGCTGCTGTAGAGAAAGAGAAAGTTTCCAGTGCTTAAAAGAAATGTACACAGAAATCTGAAAGAATAAACCTCCCCCTATCAAATAAACAAACAAAAGTGCTCTAAACCAAGCCTGTGGTTTGATGTGCATGCAAACTAGATCAAAGCATGCTTTGTCCAATCCTGCTACATATGCATGGTTGAAAAGGACAAAAATAAGCCCTACAGCAATTCTATTCACACTGAACAATGAAATTATAGCATAAGTTCCACTATATTATACATATTAATACCAATATTTATAGACTATTCTGGTGTGCTTCAACACAGGAAAGCAATAATCAATCCGACATCCTATCCAGACTCAAAAGCTCTGGAGCTCCCAACACAAGATGGATATGGACCCATTGGAGCATGTCCAGAAGAGGGCCAAAAAAAATGATCAGAGGGCTGGAGCACCTCTCTTAAGAAGACAGGCTGAGGGAGTTAGGGTTGTTAAGCCTGGAGAAGAGAAGGCTCCAGGGGGGACCTTATAGGAACCTTCCAATATCTGAAAGGGACCAAGAAGAAGGCTGAGGAAGACCTGTTCACAAGTGCATGTAACGACATTACAAGGGGTAATGGTCTTAAGCTGGAGAAGGGCAGATTTAGGTTGGACATTAGGAAAAAGTTCTTTAATATGAGGGTGGTGGATCACTGGAACAGGTTGCCTAGAGAGCTGATGGAGGCTCCATCCCTGGAGACATTAAAGGTCAGGCTTGATGGGGCTCTGAGCAATCTGGTCTAGTTGGAGATGTCCCTGCTTATTGTAGGGGGCTTGGACTAGATGACCTTTATAGGTCCCTTCCAACCCAATACATTCTATGAATCTACGATACATGGCTGATGAAAAGTAGTGGTCTAAGGCCTCAATAACTTCTCTTGATTGACCACAAAAAAGATTAAAGTTCCGGGCATCTGTGAACCATGGTCTTGAAATAAGATACCTCTTTAGTCTCACCACAGTTGTAAGTGGATTGATATTATGACGTGTGTAGCAGAGGTCAGAAGTGCAGCCACAGCTTCAATCACAACCCCATCCTCGCCTCTAATACACACACCTGTGGTTATCTATAGAGCTTGTGCAAAAATAGACTACTGCTACATCTCTCAATGTGTAAATTACCTTTGCACCTTCAGAATGCAAATTTTGCAGTGATTTGGCTAATTCTTGACATATCATTCCTCTTTCACAACTAGCAATATTTTTCCTCTTATAAATGCATTGGACTGCATATCCTAGTGGCAACATCAAATGCCCAGTATGAATGCCAAAATGGGACTTAATTTTGTAGAAGGCATGTCATTGTAATTTTAAAGGCCTACACAGAAAAATAGTGAAAATAATTTTACTTTTCTAGAGTCTCCTCTGGACATTTTGTGAACTATCTGCACATAACTGAAAATTTTCAAATGGAAACTTTTAAGATCTAAACAACCAACATTGACAGAATTTTCTGAGTTTGGATAAGAGTTTGGTTTTGAGTCATTTGCAAAAAACTGGCCAGGGTAGGGTAAATACTCTGAGAGTATGGGTGGGTCTGGAGAGAATTCTGAAGAGAACAACGTATTAATAAGATTAAAAACCTAACATTCTATATAGCAGTTTTAAATAAACTTCTAGACTATAAAATGTAATAAAATCCAAGCATTATATTAAATAATGACTGATTGTGTCTTCTTACTGACACTGAGGTCAAATACAACCGATTTATATTCACCCCCAGTACTAAGAGTAAAACGTGCTGTGCGTGCTTCAAGAAAGTCAGTGTGTTCAGACAAGTTTTGAGTAACCAATCAGTACAGAGAAACACTGCTGTACTCCCAAAAAATTATGTGTTTCTGATTTGCTTCCTGTCAAATAAAAACAAAACTTGAAAGAAGCCAAGAGACAGCTGACTGGAAAAATTTTATTTTCCTTAATGCTCACCTCTTAAGTCTTGCAAGCTGTTACATGAAAACAGTACACACAATTTGCTTCCATATAAACAAGGCAAGAATTTACAGAGATTTCACCTTTAGATTTGACCAACAAAAATATTGGAAACAGATGATATTGCTGTACTTAAATGTTTTGGAGACTTTTTGCCCTATGTCTTCATTGTGAGAGTTAGCTTAAGCAAAGAAACTACCCTTGCCTTACAAAGTTTGCCTTGGGTAGTCCCAACGACAATAGCATGTGGACTTCATATAAACAAACTTTTTCCCTGCCCTTAATTCAGGCTGTAGAAGCAAGCATACTGTTCTAGAATTTGAGAAATTCTGACTGAACAAATATAGATGGAAGCAGAATTAGGCCTAAATTCTCATGTCTGAGTCCAAGTTCTCCTAACAGCTGATGTTAAAATGCTAGGACAAGATACAGCTTTCTGAAGGAAAGTAAACAAGTCAATCAATGGTCACTTGAACTATCTACTCTGTAACTAAGCATAAACAATGTGAGCAGAGTTCTCTCAGTTTGCCAACCTCTGTATAGCTCAGCTGCTCTAACTACATCCATCTTGTTGTTGCTGTTTTTTTGAGGTTGTTCTCTCAGATACATGAATTCTGCAAGGATGCAGAAGCATTTATAAAAAAAACAACAGTACAGAAAACAAGGTACCTACAAGTAGTGGACAGCTAGAATAGCTGCTGGAAAATTTATGCTGGCTTTTATGTATTCCTGTTGCACTTTTCAAAGACTGCTGTTTGTAGAACACACTGTAGTCATCTAGCCAGGAGATCACAAACACATAACTGATAAGCTTTGGTTGTGACAAAACATTTTAATTTTTAGCTAGTCATTAAGATTTGTTGCTTAACTAAATGAAAACTGGGAATCAGTAATGAAGACATAGGGAATCCAAGAAGTAGCGCAGATGCAGGAACATCTAAGAATCAAACACTTTCCTAACAAAGCCAACAAATAACCTCAACTTTCCTAGTATCTTCTACTTCCACTCCAATCATTCCTGCACAGAGTAACCATCCCTGCTAAACAGCACAGAAACAAAAGCTGAATTATCTAGCCACTAACCTTAATTTGTTCAAACTTTCATAATTACACAATCTGGAATTTAAAACAGCTTGGAAAAACCCTGCTCCTGAAAAACATGGAAAAAGGAAAGAAAAGGAAAGGGCAAGAGGAAGAGCCACCCCTACAGTTGCCTACTCAGATCTCCCTGCAGGGAAGCTGCACATTCATGCCTCTGGACAACTAATATAAGTTAAAATATTACTCTACCGAGTAGCTCTATCTTAACCAGTTGCTTTCAATTAAAATTGTGTTTTAATTATTCAAATATTTTATTTTGAAGTCATCTATACATGGATAACCAATTCTGTATAAAATTTACTGGGTCAGAACTCCATGGACATAGCCACTAGAAAAGAGCAAATATTATTTACTATTTAGGCAAGCTCTTCCTTTATTTTAATGAGAAAAGGTACACATCGACCTTTTATCAATAATTTTTTAACAGGGAAATCAACACTACCCAAATAAAGGGTTTGTCAGACCTGGCAACAAACCATAAAAGGAGCACTGTTTTTCTTGTATACTTCCCTCCAAAAACCTTTCCTCTTCTTAATTGTTAAGTTCCATGCCTATCTATAATTTCTGTTGCCCTTCACCTATCCAGAGGATAGGTCTGAGATTTGGAAATTCTTTTAGATGAACACTAGTATTTAGAATTATAGGACACTGTGTAACAGGAAAATGTATGCCAATCATCTGAGAATAAGGCAGAAAGCCTCTACTTCATCAAAGGCCTTATATTTTATAGCGAGAATAAAGGAAAACACTGGAGCTTCATTTAGATGACGGAAAATGTCAATGTAAATCCTGAAAACATAGAAGCAAATACTCATGTGCTGGATTAGAAAAGAGTGACGTTTCCAAGGATCGTTTGTTTTATTCTGTCCTTTAATTTGTACACTATTTTATTTCAGAAAGGAATGGAAAACATCAGCAATTCAAAGCCAGGGTCTCTGAAGGAAGAGAAGAAAAATCTAACAAACCCCAGCCTATAACTTCTGGTTCGGGGGCAAAAAAGCTACTACCTGGCTATGAAAACATGGAAATAATAATCCCCAATAAGTGCGAAAGAGGTACAGTGCAATTGTACCTACGCAGAGGCCTTTATTGCTCAGAATGCCAAGGGAGTGCAATATAATGCAACTATAGTCCAAGAGTAATTTTTAACTCTTATAATGATAAGCAATTACTCAAAAAAATACCCTAAACCTCAGGGTTACCCTTGCTGGGTAAAATCAGGGGTTTATTCAAGTGCTAAAACAGAACTGCATTTGTCGATAGTTTATCTACTAGAAATGAAGGCTAAAGTAAAGGCTAAAGTTGTCCTACCCTTTCCTTTTTCTTACGTCAACAAAGATAGGGAAAAAAAGGACAGATTAGGTGGAAGGTTTAAAAGTGAAAACATCTGAAAGAGGCAGAATTCCATCTACTGAAAGGTAGTATAATAACAATAACTCAATTGCCAAGCACAGAATCTCCATCCTACATACTTTCTTTTGTAGAAACTTGCACGTGGTTCACATTCCCTGGTTTTGCGCTGATTTTTTCCCATCTCTGGGTACATAAAAAAAACCACTTATTTAAGACTTTCATGAATTATCTATGTCCTTCTTTAGAGGCACTGACTTCTGCAAATTATTTTTTTTCTCTCACTCAATGACCTAAGGCAGGCATGGTTACAAAAGACCCAATTTTACTGAATAGAAGATGAGCTCTCACCCTTCCTGTATATTCTGTCTGCTGTTGAACCTATTTCAAGCACTGGAAACTAATTAGCTGAACTAACCAGTTTAGCAACTCAGCATCAGACCAGCACACATAGACATCTGTACCAGAATGCCAAAGAGATAAGGTTGTATAACTAGCTCTCTCAGAGCAACTTGTCCCTGCAGGAAAGACAGAAGTCTGCAGCCAGTAATTAAGAGTTTTCCATGCCTTGACCTCAGTGCTGCATGCTACTGCTACTGCATTAGCAACTTCAAAGAAGCCTTGTGAGTCTTGAAATCAACATAACGCTCATGAGCTCAAAACTCCCAAAGGTCTGTGACCTGCTATACTTGTCTGCTACAATCTGCTGATAGTCACTATCCAAAGTCCAGTGGTTTCAAAAATAAGTTTAGACCGCAAGGAACAAAACAACCGACCTCACAGAAATCTTTCCTGGAAGGATGAAGGTGATGAATAACTCACATAAAACTCCCGTCTCCTAAGTACCAGATAAGCAAGTAAGAGATGCTAGAACTCTTTGCCTTCAAATTAGAAGGGTAGTTCTGAAAAGAAGACAAACAGGCAAACTCAATTAATCCTTTATCCAAGAGGTTAATAGTTAGGATTCACAGGTTTCCAAAAATCTGTGTTTGGATATCCATCTGCAATAAATGCATCTTATGTCGTAATACTCCAAGGAATGTATTTTGAGACACCTAAGACCTAGAGATTTTTGAGGTAGCATTTGATGCTATTGTTTGGCATAAAAAGGTGACTAGATACAGAAAGGAAAAAAAAAAAAGAAAAAGAGAGATAAATCAAAGAAAGCTTTGAAATCTTTTCAGAGATTTCTAAGGAGATTTCTCTTTTAATGAAAAAAAAGTATTGCATTCTTTTTTAGTGTTGAGAATTCAGACTAGCTCCATGTTTGATAGCAAATAAACAAACACTGTACCAGAAGTTTTTGGGTAAATTATTATGAATTCGTTGTAGGTCAAAAATCAAAAGCTGAAACCAGGAAAGTGATTAATATTCTGTTGTCCCCCTGAGAGGTTCACTAATAAATCAAGAGATGCTTGTATATTTGATTGAAAAATAGACAGTGGTCTCAGGTGAGTAAATGGGATAGTGATTTAAAAAGTGACTGCATGAATTCAAAGTGACTAGACATATTCCTGAAGTATTCAGAATCCTAATGAGGGCTTTTAAGTATAAAGCACTGTACACTTATCCTGTTTTGAATATGATCTTCTCTAAGCATCTGCTACGGACCACAGACACAAGCTGGACCAGACTTTGGGTTTTATCACTACTGCCACTGTTCTGGCTCAAAAGAATGTTGCTCTACATTATTTCACTATGTATGAGCCCACACCTCCCTGGGAGTACAGAGTTCAGTTACATACATTTATGTATTGTATTTTCCTCTTCCTGCTGTACACACTGTTTTCTATTTAACAAAATTCTGCAGTGCCAGACTACTTAAAGATGCTGACATCTGATACACAAGTGATCTGTTCTTATTTAGATTAACATTAATGTGAGAAAAACTGCATATTAGCATTATTATACATACAACTCCACTTCAAAAATATTTTCCAGCAGCAAAGTCAGTTAAGTGTGGTGTTAACTGTTTATGTGTAATCACTAGTGTCATTTGAGACACTATAAGGCATCTGAAATGTTTGCACAGGCCTCATGGACAGGAGAAAAGATTGATTAAGGACTTGCCCTGTTCAGAAACAGCAGCCAGGAGCCAGGTGGGATACCTTCATGTCTCAAATGACATTACATTTGAGATACTTATATTTAGGTAACCAAATCCCACCCTGAATGCGAGAACTACAAAAGTTAAACATGCAAACAGCTTTCTTGTCCAGCTACTCCATAGACAAATGAAACTGTAGCCAGACTATTAAAGAATGCATCCCTAATTGCTACCAATTTAACATAAGCAGCTTACTGCAACACAGTGTTGTTTCAGTCTTGCCAAGGTATCACTTTGACAGGAAACAGATGCAATTTTTTTTTTTAAAATTTTTGCTAAGATATTTTATATTTCATGAAAATGTCACTACAGAATTCTAAAATATGTAATGCATTCTAAAGCATAAACAAAACATCTGTTACTGAATTATCAATCAGCTCTGATCATTATGCTTATGTACATAGCACTGAATTAGTATCACAAAGACAATTGTAAATCTGGCATGCCTTGGTTTCCAAACACTTGCCTCTTCAAGTATGTGACTTTAAAGTGGTCTTTGTAATTAATATTACTTATCTTTATAGCATCAATAGTGTCCCATTTACTTCATGGACAAGTTAACTCATGACCCCTGTTTGCTCCAGACTGTCAGTGTGAATGAGAGCTGAAATATTAAATATCAAAAAGTACAGCTCTGTGCTTAAAAATCCTCCTTTAACTCTCAGATAAACAACAGACTGCATAGCTGCTGAGAAGATTAGCTGCTAGTGAGTCATGACTACATAGCCAGGCCTTTTTATTACAGTTTGGTGATAATACAGACAACATGAGAAAAGAGAAAACTTTAACACTGGACGATTACAGTATTCTATTTAACTTGTTCATTAAAATTAAAAAAATATTATATACATGCATATGTGTTATTGTTTAATTCTACTTGGGAAGATTAAAGTAAATATGGGCCTTTGAAAACTACATAAATGTGTCCATTTTTTTTCCTATTTCAAGTCTATAATTTCTCCTGCATTGCTTTACATATTATCACCACCCTTATAAGTTCTGGATGTCTTGCAGCCCATTTTGCAGGATATTCAAAAACTCTGGACAAATGGCTACTGCATACAGCCTGAGTGACTGCAACCTGCAGTGGTATCTGTGGGGCCACCCTTGATGCATCCACTGACTCCTCGAGCCAACGAAATTGGCAGGTGGGAAAACAGTTTAGCCTCCACCAGGACCTGTACTTGCCATCACAGAATCACCTGATGAATGAGTTGCATAGAAGAGGCAAGTTTTCCTTGCCTCTCAGAAAAAAAGTGGAATATGTAGCAAACTGGTAACATATTATATTCACAGAAGGTGGCTTTGGATTACAGGAGCATTCAGCACCACAGTTATATTCCAAGGAGTAAGAGGCATTCCTAGTGAAAACTGCTTGACCTTTTCAACACATCCTACTACACAGATTTGTAAAAAGTATCTACTTTTCATGTTAATATACCTTATGTTTCTTCATAAGTAGAGACAGAAAGAAGCTAAGACAGTTGAGAACTGACCTCCTAAAGCTCAGCCTCAGTGGCTGATGAAGAGTGTTTGTGCACACATCCACCAGCTGGCTGGGTACCATATACACAGGAAGCGTGCAAATAAGTAAAGAAAAATCGATGTCGCACTACAAAATGTTCCCATAAATTTAACCTACAATGGCACTTCTGTGATTAATTCTGATGCTAATTACAACATTTAGTACTCTAAACCCAAACGTATCTGCAAACAGTAGAACTCACAAAATAACGTCTTTGTTCAGAGCTGCCACTGTGTGGATTACCTTGCACTCTAATGAGGATTACATTGACATTGTAAGTCTTTTCTTCCTTGGAGGGCACCTCCTTTGAGAGTTGAGTACTACCTGCCAGTATTCATGACACTTCTAGAAATTTAATATATTTCAGGCTTCTTCTCCTAGCAAATGTGACTGAACTTGGTCAGTAGGCTCAAAAGTTATTGTAGAGGACTGAGGGAAGAGGAGACTGACAAAAGGAGAGACATGAAAAGATGCTCTCATAAAACTTGTCTCCTTGGGAAACAATGAAAGTACAATCAGTACAGTTCAACCATGACACATAAGAACCGGATTAGAGTAATGCCTTTTTCTCATTCTTTCACTTGCCACAAATACAGAATATTCATTTAAGTAAAATCCTCATTATAGCTTCTGAAAAAAACAATTAAATAAACATTAGTAACTAGAATATATACATATGGCCTGCAGAGCACAGAAGCAGTCCACTCTCACCTTGCAGACTGTATCTGTCAGCTCAACAAACACAAATGAAAATCAACTCGGCTTACTTATTATACTTATATGCACAGGATCAATGGAATGGTGAGTGATCTTTGCAGAGACAAAGATCAAAGAGGGGAGAAGTATAAGAAAGGCCAGTGTGCAAGCATAAACTGTTTTAATCAAACTCCTATAATGTAGTCATATCAAAACATATTTTCTTAAGATGTATGACTTGGGATTATGACTTTCCAAAGCACCAAAATCCTATGGGGTGAAAGAGATTAAAAATAAAAATAAAAAAAACAAACCAAAACAAAAACAAAAAACCCACCAACCAAAAAGCCAAGATACCTCTATTTTGATGAAGCCAGGTTTTGAAACTGAAATTTAGGAGAAGAAAGGAAAAGGACAGTTTTGATTATTACATAGGGATGCTGAGTACTGAAGACAGTTGTCAGGAAATCTTAGGCCAATTATTAATACTAGAGCTGAGTTTTGGCTTTAAGTATCCAAATGCACAAACTAACTTACTTTTAAATATTGTATCAAAGGAACAATTTACATTTCGAAGCATAACACTGTCATGATTTTAGACACAGTATACCTAGGAAAAAAAAATAATATTTTGCATACAATATATGTCGGCTTTCATCCTTAAAATACCATTGAACTATTATTGCAATTTCCAGAGTTCAAGAAAGCTCGTTACCTTACATATTCCTTTGAGTAGTTTTCATTCTGGTAAAAACAACAAAAAGCACCCTCTGTCCTCCCCAAATGCAAACTGCAAACCCTAGAAACACCATTTGCATCCTATCTTGAATTTAAGCTGCATAAGAAAAAAGGATTTCCACTTGATCGGATATATACCTTCACTTGAAGGTTTAATCATTTGTTTAGTAATATCAAAAATAAAATACAAGACAGTTTACAGAATGCCATAAGCACAAACTACGAAAGAGAGGTTCAATGCAGTACATATTCTTTTGGTGTCTGAGCGCCCTCTGCATCCTTTGAGGTGCACATTGATTTAAATTTCTGCTTTGAACATACTCCAAACTACGTTGTTTTTTTTTTTGCCAGTGCCTCCCAGACATTGTTTTTTTCTCTCTCTTTATTGAGGAGTAGTGGAAAGCAGAGAATACATCTGCTTGCTTTACATGGGAATGAAAGAGGTCAGACAGTGCACAGTGGAAGAAAATGGAAGGGTGAGTTTTTCTTTTCTCCTTAGCCCTTCCATACAGAGTGACATCTGTAAAGTGACCTGGGGGTTTGTGACACTATAATTTGGCAATGGCTGAATTTATACCACAAACTCACACGCTGAATGGCCAAGCCTAGAACCAGGCTGAACAGAGGTACTGGACAGCCAGAGCTTTCACCCGAACATACTAACAGCAGCTGTCCATGCAGTCAAGTTGCTGGCTGGTGTTATCTCCTGGGTTCTATTTCAAACCAAATTGTGCAAGAGAACAACTACCAGCTGGTATTAACTGGCAACTCCAGCAATTTTATTTTAGATTCTGCAAGACAATGATCTACATTGAGTAAATCATTACACTAGAAATAGAAGGGCAGAAAAGTACCTGCAATACACATTGCTTGCAAAATATTTCAGCAGTCAATAAACTGTTTGCACAAAAGGTTTTGGGTTTGGTTTTTTTTGTGCTATCTGAATAGCTCTATTCCAGGACTGCTTTTACTAAGCAGTATTGCAACAACTGCAGTTTCAGAAGCATTGACACACAGACAGGGATGAAAGATTGTCTGCCAGTGAGGACACAGTAAATCCAATAGGAACAGGCTCAGTTGTTCATAAACAGGTTTTAGCTAGCCTTAAAGGGCCACTCAGTGTGAGGCTTTAGGCATGTAGGGTTTCATCAAAGTTCAAATAATAAATATGAGGGTGTTGAGATCATGGAGCAACAGAGTGGCCTACTGTCAACAGCAGAACACAATGGACAGTCGGGATGATTTTGATCTATGACTCAGTGAATTTTACATTACACCAATTCCTAACTACATAATTTATTCTAGGATGTGCAGCCTAGCCTCAAATTCTAGAGATCGAGGAAAAGAAATCGTTACTCTGATAGGCTTAGGATAATGAAGCCATTTTTTCTATTCCGGGATGCATCCATAGTATGTATGTACTGACCTAACCTCCACAACCACCACCTCTGGAATAGGGCTTCAAAAATATGTTTTGCAGTGGTTTTGTGAAAAACAATCATAGGCGGAAGCCAAAAATCTCTAAAGGGTATGTTCACAGCATTTGTGAGGTAGGAAGGAATCTCTGATAAAAACAAAAACATGTCCACTCTAAAACCTTTTGTGCTGTCATTGAGTATGTAATAGGAAACCCAGGTTCAGCTGCATTCCCTGCCAACTATGATGGAGGACCATGGAACTTGGTTTCCCACAGTTGTAGCAAATTGTATTCCCCAACAGTCCTACTGCACTTTTTTCAGTCATCCAAAGACCTCTTTCCCTTTGAGTCAATCTACTTTCTGTATTTCTTATCAATTTTAAAAGCCAAGATACATTAAAGAGTCACTCTTTCCTGCAGCATATCTGTGAATCATCTGGCTTACCTATCCTGCAGATCATACTCCATCTATTGCAAGGAGATCCCAGCACCATCATTAATTGAAGAAATCAATGTTACATTTTGTTTCACTAACTACCTGGAAAATGAGAATCCGTTGCAGAAACCTTGCAATACTCCTCAGAATGTAACATGATATGGTTTAGGGGAGAACTTTGTATAGGAGGGATGATGGTTGGACTCGGTGATCCCAAGGGTCTTTTCCAACCTGAATAGTTCTATGATTCTATATAAGGACAAAGACGTCTAGACAACCAGGTAAAAAAATGCATGTGGAGAGATCTTTTTTATTATTGTTATTAACTTATTTGCAGCTACCATATGAAATGTAATTGCACCAGTAGATGAGGTGCACAACAGAAATCTTATGCAGCTGCTTGCATTTCCAGATGGTTGCTTTAGATCCTTCGTTCACCAGCAGACTCTGCTGCTCTGCAGCTGTTTCACTGCTAATGTATCTGGGTCATGGTTCTGCTAAGGACAGCAGAGCAGGTTTTGTATTCAGATCAAGTTCTGTTGCCAACTAGGGCACATTCATGGAAAGGGGGCCTGGCTGGAGCAACCACAATTAAACCTCTTAAACTGAGCTACTTAAACCAGTTAGTAGCTAAAAGCATGATTCTGCTATGCATGTCCCACTGCACAAAAGCACCTCAGTTCCTTCTGTCTTCCTTCCCTCCTATATTATAACTCTCTTTTGATGTGGTGTGCCTCATTTTGAACCTCATTATTAGCTCTTTGAAGCAGGAACCATGTTTTCCTATAAGTTCATAAAGCATATAGTACAGCTGAACTTGCAGGGATGTTTCCAATAACAGTTCAGTCATTTAGATAATATTCTTCCAAAGTGATGGCAGCCATGTGTTGAGCAATGCTCTCTCTACCAGTAAATAAGGAACTCAGAGGTTGCATGAAGTCAACTTCCCAGAAAGCCCACAACAATCAAATTCAGTTTGTTGGCTCCAAGGAGGCAAAGATCTGACATCTGCATTATTAATATTGAAAAAAGCCTCCTCTTGTTTTATCTTGGGAGTGCCTGTGGTCCACTTATGTTGCCACATATCAAAAGAGCAATAAACAGCAGAACTTAGTGATTTTACTGCTGCAGTATGTTACTGTGGAAGTTAACGAATAGGTAATAAGATAGGTTTCCAGTTGTAGTTTTTAGGGTACTGTTACACACAACTCAGAGCAATGGTGACCCAAGAAACAGTACTAAACACATTTGCACTTTTTATTGTTGTGCTTACATGGAGATTTATGCAGGGTTTTTACAAACCTAAAATGGTAGCGATAATTTATGACCACAAGATATTGCTTACAGAACAATTTTGAAACTTCTAAGTACAGACTGCCAAAAACTATAAAATGTAGTTCTGAAACCTTGAAGAAAAGAGCAAGAGGCTATTCAGTTTGTGCATTAAAACACATCTGTGTGCAACATACAGTAGAGTAGTTTAGTGCCAAATTATTCCAAGATGAACAACCTGTACAACAAAAAATAATAAAAAAAATGTCCTTACCCAAACTTCTGCATCTCATGCTTTATACCACATTGCAAGGAGCCTACTCCAGACCTATAAAGTCACTGTTTTAATAAATCCAACAACATGCCTCTTTAGAAAACCTCCTTATTGGACAACCACATCCAACCTCCAAAATCCCTTACTGTCAGTAAGCACTACAGCAAGTCAGTAGCATTTCCCAGCTTTAAGGCCACAATTCTTTTTGTCATAAGCTACACTTTCCACCACACATGAAAATCAGTCTCACAATGGGTAGCTGAGGCCTGGGGACCAAGATACAACACTTTACTGAACCATAAATGAGTTAGACTGACAAGGCTCTCCAATGACAACATTCTTAAAAACATTAAAATGGTATGTAAAAACTTCATTTTAATTCTGATCCTCCTAAAATACATCAACAAAAGGCCAATAAAGATTTACAGCTTCATAATAAAATAAAATGGATGTCTATCATCTTGTCCTGTTACTTGGAGAGACAAGGAGGGAGGTCAATGGGAAAACATTTCTTACTCGTAAGTATTAAAAAAAAAATAATCACAGTTAATCAGATGAACTATTTATAAATTACAACATGTAATAAGGGATGGCAGACATTATAGTGAAAAAAAATTCCCTAATTTATTTTTCTCTGGTGGTCAGCAGAGCAGGGACACTGGAAAACAGAGAGCAGCAAAGTGTGGCATTCCAACCTCATTCCTACCTTAATAGGCTTGTTGGGGGCCCCCTGTTCGCATCTGGCAAAACTCCAGAAATTACCCCACAATATATGTCTTAGCAGGCTCAGCAGGAGATCTAGCAAATAGTCTTCACCCACTCAGAGCCTTAATTTCAGCTAACCCTGCCAGATGAAAGGGGGCTACTAGAACTATGGTGTTTTCAGCATGCAATTTAGGCACACATCAGCTAAGCAGCCAGTAGCTCTGTGGAGAAGATACAATTTTTAATCTCTTCCACTACACTCACTCTTTATCTTTTTCCCTTAGAAGAGGGGAACTTATTTTTTTTTATGGGGCTGATGATTGGGTTTGTGTATACACAGTGTTTACCCATGTAGAGCCCTCCCTTCTAGAAGTTTTAGAACTAGTAAATAAATAACCAAAAACCTGCTTAAAATAATAAGCTGCCTCTTTTTCCTTACAAATTTACAAAAAGCAGTCTTTACAAGAATTATGAAACAAATAAATAAACGTAGCAATAGTTACTTTTCCCTAGGCTGTCAAATATTATGAATGTTTAGTTTGAAAATAAGATTGTGTGACTTGCTTATTTGTGAAGGAACAAAATTCCAGGAAGAAAAACTTATCAGCTTCTGGGTTACAGTTATAACTACGTAAGTTAAAGCTTTCTGGCTATATAGGGTAGGTCATCCCCTATAAAATGACCATATTCACTCTTTTTACACAGCTTTTAGCCATCATAAAATCTATTTTTACCTTTACTGCTCACAATTTTCAGTCTGGCAGATGGCTTATTCTAAAAATTGGAGAGAGATTCTGTATCAAAATTAAGAGTGTGACTTTTCAAAGTAGAATAGACACGAAGAATCTTACTGTCTACCAGACTTCAGACTTTCAGAGAAACATTGTAACACTGAAACACTAAAAAGGTTATTAACAGTCATAAGCTCTATGTTAATTCCTAAGAAGTCAAGATTTCCTCAAGTGGAATACAAACGAAATAGAGAAAAGTGATGTGAGCAGTCCATACAGACTCTCAATGTCACTAATGCATAAGAGGAAAAAAAACAAGAGATTATCAACTTTACTTGATATTCATTATTACCAATTCAGTTAAGTTGTTGAAGTGTTTATATTTTGAAAGGGAAGAAAAAGAAAGAAAATCTTCCCAGGAGGGAGTAAAGCAGACAGCAGTTAAACATGAACAAGAAAAATGTTAAGAATGCTCATGAAACGCTGTAAGTAATTATTTGTTGTTTAGTTAGTTAATTCTGTAGAGAACTAGAGTTTTTATATATTAAGCATGTATGTAAATTGAAGCCAACTTAATTTCCATTTTTTGGGTTTGAACCTGTGTTTTGCATCTCTAAAGAAATCAAATGCAGCGAGATCAATTGTACCTATGTCCTTGCTGATCAGAAAAGAAATACTGGAGAACAGCATAGGATCCTCGTTTGACAACTCTCTGAGGAAGCAGCTGAAACTTTAGGTATCATTTTACCTCCTACACATGGACACCCTGAAACAGAGCAGCCTCCACTTAGTGTAAACAGGAATGAAAGTGCTGCTTCACTCTGCAAAATTTGTCTATCAACACAATCTATTAACATGGTATTCTTTTGGCTGTTGAACTTGAGGGGCGTAAGAGATTCCATCCTCTGTGACGAAAATAGAAAAAAGTTTGGCATGTAGACTAACGCAAAAGAGATGTTACCCTGAAGTCAAAACCTGAAGCTGCCCAAGTCCCAGCTCCCCAACAGCAGTGATGCATGCACTACATCAAACCAATTTGCTTAATGCCAGTTTGCACTTACAACAGGTTTGCTCAGCTTTGTTTATGATTATTGTTTATCAATGTGTTTCTGAACCCCAGTGAACCAGCAACAACTGTTCTGTGTTCACACAAAAGACATCACTTTGCATAGTAAAACCAAAAGCATGTGAAACAGCAGAGAAAATGTGTAATAAAGCAGACACACTTTTACTACAGGCCAGGGTGTTAGCAACAGGCTGCTGCCCACGGTAATGATACAATTCCAGTTCTCCCTTTAACACTTCAGTAGTGCCCTACAAAGTTTCAGATGGCCTCACAGAATGGTAATCTCAGCTGGCAGATAGATGTTGTCATTTGTACTGCTGTAAGAGGTGTGGACACAGTCCAAGTAGAAGAGACTACAGTTTCTGGCCTGCAGATCTTATAACTTGAAGGACAAAAGAGGGAGAAAAAAGGGCAGGCCTTATGCAGAAGGAGCACCACCAGGGCAATGGTTAGCACATGCTCAGTTACAAGCTTTCAAGCATTTCTCAGATGTCTTCCTATTTCACAGGACAATGTAGCCAGGATGAAAAGCAGTTGGCTCAGGATGCTGGTCAGATGCATTGGCGGAAATGAGAAGACCTAACTTCTGTTACTAGATCACTACAGGGGCCACCCCTTTACCACAATTATGCCTGTCCTCTGAAGCCTGTAGGACTCCTCACTGACTCCCCATTTTCAAAGAGCATGGCAAAGTGGCACTAAGTTTTCCTCCTTCCAGATCTACAGAAAAATGCACGTATTTCCTTCCAGTTTCATCACTATGATGTCTGGTTTTACCATCACAGCTCAGATTGCAATGAGGTTTTGCCTAAAATAAGGTTTTTTACTACTGTCAGCACCAGGCACCCAGCAGTACAACTCATTCCCCCTTCAGGTGACATTAAACAAACTCCTCAGCTGCTGAATCCAGAAGCCCAAGACAGGCAAGGCTGCTGCAGTTCCATGCCTGCAGGTTCAACTGGTAGGGATTTATTCCTAGTAGGCAGATACACATGACCAGCCACATAGATCAACACAGAGAGAAACACTCAGCACTCATGCAAACAGTACCAATGATCGATCGCATCTTGATCCTCTCACTAGCCGAGCAGGATGAAGGTCCATTACAGAAAAACACATACGTATGTATACAATATGGATCTCTGCAGTCGCTGGCCTGAACATAGAAGCCTTTAAGGCCCACAGCCCACTCCAACTGTTGCTATGTGCAAGGGTGACCTCCACCAACAGATATAAAAACACTGCAGATTCCTCCAGTAAATGCTATTAGATACTCAGTCTTCTCAGTTATTGGTCATTGTACCCTCTCATCTCCAGTTGTCTCACTCACTGAGGCACATTATATGTACACTCACCTGATCCTCAAAAGCCCCACAGTCTCCCTCATAAATCGCTTGATCCTTAGATGTGCCAATTCACAGAACCTTCGGCCTCTACCTGGTTCCCCAAGCCTACTCACGGCTAGTCTGGCTTCATATCGGCTAGCAGTCACACACTGACCTGCAAACCCTCACTCACACCAGTTGCAGGATCCACAGATGTACAGCCCCTGCAGCTCGTGGTCTGACTCCAGCCGTGGACTGCTATACGCACACTTACACACAGAATAAAAAGTTCCTCAAAAAAGAGTGGCATTTAATAAGGAAACAGGACAGACTGCTGATCAGGCAGAGGGTGTGGCTAGACACGTACTGACAATCAACTGTTCACACATGGCCAGACCTTCTTCTCACCTTTCCCTCTATTTTCCACAATTCTTCATCCACAAACCACCTTGTGCTCTCCCTTTCTTCACCTTTGTTTCCTCCACTAGACATCCCGTAGTAAATTTTGTACGACCCCAAGATGTGCTTCCCCTGCACCCCATAATGAGTCCTATACCCTCGGGCAGTGATCCCCTCAGCCTGTGAAGGGACTTGCAGAGATGTTCCCATTGACTCACCTTGATAGGCCATGCTGGACCATGGGGCTGATGCTCCTCTGTGACAACCCTGGGAGGGTCCACAAGGGGGGCTCCTTCCTCTGTCTTTTTTATAGGGGTGCCCCTACCTGCTGTTGTGTCTGTCTGTGAGAAGAGCCGTTTATCACATAAGCTAACTGAGGAAAATGTTTACTAGCAGTAACTGTTAAATAGCTGTAAATATCCCTCCAAAACTGTAACAGGCAAGTGTCTGAATATTTAAGACAAAATGTGAACTGCAGAGGGAGGGAGAAATGTTTTGGGCATAAAGTCTACTTTCCTTAAATTTGACTACAGCTCCAGGAACTACATAATCCTTTCTCAAGAACCCTAAAGTGGCTTCATCCCTCTCACCTGCACAGACAAAACCAATGAGCACATTTAAAGCTTGAGCCTTACCTACTCCTGGTGCTTGGAAATGTGGAATATGTAAAACTTCCCCAACAACCCCAGGCTCCAGTGCTGAGCAGGCTCCACCTCCAAATCCTACCACGTTTAAAATAAAGTTGTTTTTTATATATAAATTTGGCTTTCAGTGTCTTCTACCAACAATCTGGACAAATTTAAATCAGTAGAACATTCTGGCAAAGTTACAAATTTTAGTGCACAGAAAGCCTAAAGTACAGCATCTCCTAACACACAACAGTCCTTTAAACTGCCAACAAAGGCTAGGGGCTGTTTTGAAAAAAGAAAGATCCCTGCAACAGGTCAAGATTTTCTGGATAATGGGAGTCTCAACAGAATATGCATCCACAGCTGCTTGTAACTGATGTTTGAGATATCACTAGACACTGTACAAAACCAGGAGGAATGACTGAGAGAGTAGGTTGCTGGGCTGTAGCTGAGCAGCAGAGAGACTACATGTAGCCAGGACACAAATCTAGGCAAATAATTTCCAAACCCTAACTCATAAAGGCATGACAGTGTTCTAGGCCGCTAAGGCAACTAGAAATGCAAGCAAAATATATTATTTTGTTGCATCCCAACAGCAAATGGAAGAACGGCAGCTTTTACTATTGCTGACTTCCAAGTAAGCCAGATCTTCATTTCCTGTAGAATCCCTGCCTTTATATCTCAGCAAGATACTTGCGCAAATGTGCTCTGCTTCTTTCCCTCCTCCCCCATTCCAGCTTCCCCACATTGCACCAGCAAAAAAATATCCAGCAACAGGATAAGGGGAAAAAGAGGGGGGTAAAAAAAGGAGTCACAATGAAAAAACCCTCTGGACTACATTCTGTAATCAAATAGCCTCCAGGTTCTGCTCCGGGCTAGTCCATTTTTTTCTCTGGCTGTCGGCTATTCCGCCTTGCAGAAAAGAGCTGTTATTGTGCTCCGCACAGGTGCATAGAAAGGCTCCTAAAGAGAACTCCCAATGAACACAAGGCATAAACAAATTCAAGTGTGGTCTTCTCTTCAAGAAAATAATTCAGCCAATGTGAAACTCCCTCCTTGTAATAAATTAGCTCCTAAGAGTATTCAAAAGCTAACCTCTGACCTCCTCCAGTATTATTCTCATGACCACCAGTGGGAGAGGAGGTCAAGTTGGTCAGTTCTTCTCACCAGTCACTGATGCCTCTTTAGCAGAGGAGGAGTGGGGGAGGAGTGAAAAGAAAAAAAGAGAGGGAGGGGGAGAAAAATCAAATTTGCTTCTCCATTGAAACACAGGCTTAGTAAGTAAACCAAGGAGGCCCAAGCCTCCCCTGGCAGGCGTCCGGTTTTACAACACATTTGTAAGTGTGCTGCTGTCTAAATATACTCAACACAGAGAAATTCCACACCATGGCTACTGCAAACGGGCCAGCACCCTGCAGCCAGCTGCTGCAGGATTTTTCAGCATTTGGTCTGCAAAATAAAACCATGGAAAGCTAATGGAAAGGCCACAACTGGCAGCTTGTTTTGGCTGCCTCACATATATAGGGCTCGTCTCCTGATTGAAAGCATATGAAGAAGTCTGAGGTGCTAAAAATAGAATAATTTGTTAAGTGGCACATTCCAACTACCCGTGGCTGGCACATGCTAAGTTCATTCATACTCGCAAGACGTTCCTTGCCAATCTGTTTTGACATTTTTCACTTAGTGGGTTGTAATTTTTAGGATAACAATAACATGACAATATATAGCATCAGATAGTATTTTTTAATAAAACCACACATTAATTTGCTTCCCGTGTCACATGCAGTTTCATAGGAAACCTCTTTTGATACTCTAGATAGTTATAGAACTCCTAGTAAAACGATTTCTCTGGAAAGTATTCCAGCTATCTGTAGCTGGCTAGCAGTTGATTTATTTTGCCAGTGTATGCATCAGGCTGGACTGTGAAAAGAAGCCACTTTTATTTTTATTTGGAGTACAAAAGCTGTTCTGTAGTTTCAGTACCACCCATTGCCTGGATACTTCTCTGTCACCTCTGCACTTTGCATTGCTGAAGAGAAAGTTTGGGACTTTCAGCAGAGAAATACACTGAATATTTGCTTTGTCAGAACAATATTAATCTGAAAGTCATTTCATTACCTCTCCACAGAGATGAGCATTTTTATCTCTGCATTCAACAGTATTTAATAAGTCTACCTGGCAAATCACCACCCTGTGTCCTAGTTTCTCCTTGTAACTCCATGATAGTGTCTTCTGAGAAACTGTTTGCAATTACTCTAGAAACATGCAAACACTTGTCCATAAAATAAAACTGAATTATATAATTCCATTTTATTTAAAGGGATAGTACAGATAACTGCAGACGAAAGCTGAACACAGAAAAGGTAAGAGAACAAAAAAGACAAGAAATCTTCATGCATTCAGAATGAGTATGTGTTTTTTTCAATATTGTTAAAGTTGTAATAATTTGTAAGGAAAACTATATTCTGGGGACAGAAATAAACTCAGCATCCCATCTTTTATTCCAGTTTTTAACTAACACCAGTCTTGTCATGAGTTTACATCAAATTTTTTTCTACTCATGTTTTATACTCCACAGTTCCTCCCAGTTTTGTACAGTATCCCTGTACAGGGATAATTTATACTCTTTCATCTATAAGAGTGACATAAATTTTGTGATTTCACTACTGAAGTGTATGATACATACTCTTTTCAAGAAATTTCTATAAATTTTCTATAAAATTAAAGTTACTTTTATTGTATCTTATTAAACCAATCTGGTGTGAAAGATTGCATTCATTCTAACATTAAATAATACAGCTATTATCTAATAGCTTTCAAACATTTATATCCATTTCCTTCTCTTTAGAAATAATGCAAGAATATAGATACTGCTGAGTAACGAGTCATCTCAAACCAAACTCTGATTAATTTTCCAAGACAGCAAAGAAAACCTGATGTCACACAACCAGCTGCCGTAAATGACCCACATGAATTGTGATGGCAATCAATTAACGTTAAAAATAAAACACAAGTCACGACAGAGTCCAAAACCACAGAAGTTCCTACTTCATTAAGATGGCAAGTGGTAGACCTAAGCTGCCACCTTAATTTTCAGAATCCAAATATTTCAGAATAAACATGCAGCTGTGATAGCTGAAATAGGAAACTATTCCAGTGCAAGACTACTGCTGATCTCATAGTTGCTTAATGATCTCTGCAAAACAAGCAGCATGATTTCCTATCAGCTCTCACTAGATAATTCACAATAAAACACCATTATAAGGGACCATGCTTGTACCACACAAACAGTACAGGTTCTGAAATTTCATCAAGTCTGACATACCTAGGTTAGTCCCTTGCTCAATAATTTAACTGTCAGATTTCCAATAACTTTTCCCCAGGAGTGCACCTCTCTGTTTTCACTAGCCATACACAATCAGGATGACTTCTGGTTCAAGCTGAGGGACTGGGGAATAAGAGAACTGACAGGGTTTTGAGCAGCACCTTGCGAGCCTGGATGAGAGGAGGCAAGCTTTCATGCTTTCTCACTTTGCAGGTACATTTTGGTGTTTGCCTGTGCTAAGATACATGGCAAAGAACATGCCTCAGCAAAATACACAATCAGATTACAAAACGGTTTCTGTCACGTTATAGTGTAGCTAACCACAGTCTCAGAGAAAGCTCTTCACACAGGGCTTGGTCCCACAAGGGAAAGTAATTGGTATAAGATGCAATTGGTATAAGAAGGCAATGCAGAGGGCTCAGCACAGTCTGCAAAGTGTAACATATTTCTCCTACACTTCTGTTCTGTGGAAACAGCGTAAACCTAAGAGGCAAGACAAAGTGAGGTATTAGCCTATGCCTTTTCTCTCTCACTCCACCTAAAAACTGCTCAGAAAACACTGCTTAATGCATAAGAAAAAGCAATAGTAAAAATTTAACTAAATAAATGTACATTTTCTCCCATTAAATTACAAGAGAAAACTGCTATCCGTTCTCACACATGCAAAGAATATGTAATAATTTAAGTCCGTATGTCAGAAAAGGAGTCAAATAATAAGAAAATTGCTATCACAGAATCATTCTTTAATGATCTTTAAGATCATTGAGTCCAACCATAAACTACCTCTACCAAGTCTAGTGCTAAACCATGTCCCTAAGCACCACATCTATATGTCTTTGAAACACCTCCATGGATCGTGATTCAACCACCTCCCTGGGAAGTCTATTACAGTGTTTAATAACCCTTTCAGTGAAGAAGTTTGTTCTAATATCTAATCTAAAACTCCCCGGGCACAACCTGAGACCGTTCTCTCTTGTCCTGAAGAGCTCTGGTAAATACACAGAAAGCTCAGGTCAGGAAAACCCAAAATGCTCTGATATTTTTGAGATTTTTGCAACACACATGGAACAAAACTGGCTTACTTTGCCTGCTTTCTGGATGGCAACAGGCCTGAAGCCACAGAGCTGCCAGGCAGCCTCTTCTGTAGCCCAGCATTTCATTTTTGGGTTCAGAACCTTTGTTCTGTGCAGCTCCAACATGGGCAAGCTGCTGCTTTCATGGAGTTGTTGAATTTATTAAGTGCCTTAAAAAAATAATTTAATCTAGTATGAAAAGCATCAGATACATTCCTGTAATGTTTTTAAAGCATTAAAAAGCAGTCTTGAATTCAGCCTCAAGTTATTCTTGGCTGACAGTACAGTACTGGGGGGGGGGAGGGGGAATGGGGGGACAAGGAACAAAAAAGCCCACAACAAACCAAAGCAAAAACAACACAATAAAAAGAGTTATGCTAGCTAGCATTCAAGCAAAATTAAATTTACCCACGTGGGATAAGAGGGCCACCAATCTCCTCTAAGCCTCACTTAAGTCTTCAAAACAAAATTGAAGCAGCATACAGGGGTTTCATCCTGCCTATTACCAATTTATTTCTCCCATATTTATGATAAAATATATTAATATTTTGGCAGTTCGACATGTGCCAAAAATACAGGTGCAAGCCTTCAACATCCTGTATTCCCTGTGCTGTATCACAGAAAGCCAACAGGATTAAGCCCTAGGAATCTGCTCAGATTTCATCCAGAGATGTAAGGCACAAAAGTACAAACACTATTTGCACAAATCTGAGGATCATTTCTAGCTCCACACTACCAAGCTACACAAACCATTTATTGAAGAGGACGCAATTCCTCATGAAACCTGGTATACATTCTTCTAGTCATAATTAAAATAAAAAGCTTTAGTATGATTTACTTTACATTCAAATATGTGGTAAGCTGAATCTTCACGTATTTCAGAAACTGGGTAAAAGTTTTTGAAGGCTTTAACCTGGAAGTCTACAATTAAAACACTTCAAAAGTTAAATACTTTTAAAAATTCCATTTAGATTTGATGACAGAGTAGTAATTATTTGTGCTTTGTATTTAGATTAGAATGAATAATTTATCTTAATCTATTAATAGAAAATAAACTCACACAAAACCCATTTGATCCATTGGTGGATAAACCATAGTAACCTCAACAAATGGTTATGTTGTAAAGTATATCTGCATATGATTAGAGAGTGCCTTGAATTGAACCAATGAAAGTTTCTCTATAAGGGCTAAATTATCCAGCAGGTTTTAAAGTTGTACAAAGATTTAAAAAACTTGTTAGATCTGCAGTGCAGAACTTGAGTGATTTTAGTGAATATGACCTGCTTTTACCTCCATAAAGAGAGCAATTCAGTAAAAATAAGGATGTCTACCTGGATGTGATTCAACGCTATTCTGTTATACACTGTAGTATAAAATTCTAATTAGACTGATCCAAATCTCAGTTTTGCGTTGTTTTTATAATAACTATTTTTGTAATGATTTTTTAAATTAAGAAATTAATATTACAAATTTTAAACTATGCCTTGGAATGAAACTTCATCACTGACAAACTATTTACCAAATACAGGCCAAATCTGGGCACTTTTGGTTACACTGAAGGTGCAGGGGTTTTTTTCAGTTATCTAAGAAAGCTATACAGATTACATAGAGACTAGGGCTGAGCAGCAGATGTTTTTCCAAACTCAGTTTTTTGAGATTTTTATTTTGAAATAATCCAAAATTAGAATAAAATCTGCAAAAGTATTGTGAAATACTAAATTTCCAGCATAACTGTGAAAAAAAAAAAATCCATCTATTATTTATATGTTGACTTTTTTCTACATTTAAATTTGTTCATAATATTTAAAATGTTTAAATAAAAATCTTCAAATAAAACCTGGTGTTTAGCTCTGGTATGAAATCAAACCATTTAACAAAAAGATCTTCTGTAATTATTTTAAATATTAATAGAGTTAACAATCTGCAAAGAAAAACAAAATTAATGTATTAATTATTTAGTCTATATTTTAAGGCTTATAACATGGTTTAGAAAAGTAAAGAGTAGATTTGTTTGATTTAAAGCTGCTAAACAACTGAACCATGCCATGTTTTCATAAATACCATTATGGATAAAAGTCAACCATAAAACCAGTATTTTCACTCCATTCACTCAATACAGATACTAAGATGAAGAACTGATATTTTTATTAAAACCATTTTGCCTGAGACTGGTCCAGCTTTGTCACACATGGACAGATGTACTCTTGGTCAACTAAAGGCATTGTATATACACACTCCTCTGTCATGTAATACAGGGAGCCATTCTCTGCCAGCTGGTCTAATTCAGAAGCTTAAATCCTTCAGTTCTGGGTAAATTCAGACCTGTTGTCACACAGCTCCTTCATAATCTCAGGCAAGCTCCTTAATATCTTTTTATCTCAGACTTTGAACTACATCTCTCTTGCTTTTCAAAGAGATACTGCTTCCTTTTCCCAATCTTTTATAATTACCTAGTCCTTTCAGACAATCTCAACTTTGAGGAAAGGGCTCACTCCTCTCTCCCAGCCATAGCACTAGAACTAACAGTAATGAATGCCATTTAGTGAATGTGAAAAAAAATAAATCCATGTCTCAAAACTGCACATTAACTTTTTCAGAAAAAAAAAAGAATGAGTTATTTCTGAAATTTCCACCATACTCAGCTTTGCCAGTGTGCAGTAACAACACAGAATTTTGCCTGGATTTGTAAGTAGTTTGATGACAGCCTCTGCAACAGGGAATCAGGGCAAATATTTTCTGCTTTGAAGTATCAGTGAAGCCATGTACTGTCCCTGTTTATGAATGAGTTTAGAATCCAGTGAACTAGAAAACAACTGTGCCGTAACAATCTGAACTAGAAAGAAGACAAATATGCTCTATTCTGGGTGACCATACCCTCTACATAATGTTATGCAGTGTTTAACTGCAAATACCTCTGTTACAATTAAGTATAAAGGCTGTTTTATTTTCTGAACTTCATAGGATTTTTATACATGCTTTTTTTCCACTGTGGAGTTGTTCTTTTTAGAAGTGTTTGCAGGCAATTGATTTTAAAAGGGCTCCAGGGGGCTTTTCCCTACTGTGTTAAGCTGTTTTGATATTCTTTTACAAGCACAGTCTTAAAGTTGTTCTCCCAGATGCATTGTCTTACTAATCAGCTTTATGAGGTTCAAGGTTGCTATTCCACATTAATTATTCATTGTACAATTCACAGCTGGTGATGCTTAAAATGGCAAATAATATGTATGTTCAAAAAATACACTCATCAAGCATCTTCTCCATAAAACTTGAGATTGGAAGAAATAAGAAAAATACATAGATAGATAGATAAGATTGGTATGGTACTGTGGAAAGCTTGCAGCATTAGGATCACCTCCAGAAACACCTGTGGCTTTCCTGACCTTATACAGATATTTTCAGTTATCTCAAAATTAAGTATAATGGGAAAAAAAGGCAGGTTGTGGCCATCAGTATCAAAGCAGTCCAATGTCTAAGCTAAGGCAGACATAACAAAATCACAAACTGGATGTTTGAAATGCGTTGTTCAAAGATTTACAAAGTCAAAATGCTTGAGAAAAAAAATATAATTGGATGAAAAC
Source organism: Hemiprocne comata (assembly GCA_020745705.1). Lineage (NCBI taxonomy): Eukaryota > Metazoa > Chordata > Aves > Apodiformes > Apodidae > Hemiprocne > Hemiprocne comata. The sequence continues at coordinate 80,022,173 of CM036586.1, forward strand.
TCAGAGCATGGAAAGAGCGTATATCTTACACTTATAGTAGTCCTCCTATGTGTTCTAACTCTGTACCGTGTCAATTTTAGAAAGGTTTTTTTCTTCTCCTTCAGGCAAGCCAAGACTCATCACACATTGACAGTGGCAGGAATAATGTCATCAGCAAAAAATAAGCCTTTTTTAAAAAGGGCTATTTAGATTTTGGCAAAGTGGTGTGGGCAAGCTGCTACAACAGATTCTGCTTGCTCTCTCCTCTGCTGTACTCACTCCTTAACTTATTAAGGATTCAAAACAGTTGAGGCTTTGAAACAGAGCAGAACCAGAGCCAAAACCTCCTATTATCAGTCTAATTATACTCAGTTCCTTCCATACACATTCTAGCCAACATAGCACTTCTCTGCGTACAATAAACTTGCTTAACTGAACCTTTTTTTAATGATAGTACGATATTAAAGACCTTCTGTTTTCTTTTCTGATGTCCTGTTTTACAGTTAAAATACAAAATACTTGCTGCCTCCACTCAATCACGCTTCTGCAATTACTCAATGTCTCCTGATAGTACTTCAGCAATTATTTTTATCTGCAGCTGGAATGTTTTTCTTTCCTCTGCATGTTAATTTTTTTGTTTGTTTAGACAAAATATGTTAAGCTGATTTCAAAAATATGGTTTACGAAGTGCAGGTCACTGCCAGATGTTATTTAATACTTTCAGGCTTACCCTTTGTGTCCAGGAAAGTGGGTCCTGTGATGATTCTCTTGTCAATACTGCCAAGCTGACATTTACAAACAGATCTGATTCAACAAAAATATTGACATTGATATCTTAATTCTGGCACAAATGTATTGTTTAGTTTTTTTTCAAAAGCAAGAGACAACTTGGTTAAGTTTTTTAAACACTATCAAATTCTAAATGCTTGCACTCAGGCACGTGAGCAATGATAAATACATGCGTTCACAAAACCGTAGTCATTTATCAAGTATAGTCTATTTCTCTTCGTTAATGATAGTTTGTGATAGCTTGGGAAAAACTAAGGCAAGCTTTAACTACACACCTTATAGTGGCTGCATGCTATGTTTCTTTTTTCAACAAACGTATGCTTAAAGAACAAAATTTCAATGCCAACAAGATAAGCAGCCAAATTAACCATATAAATAATTTTACGGAAGAAATTCCAGCTCTGTTTTATGCAGAAATGAAGCATATGAAAACATAATTTCTCTGAGTGGACAGACAGTATTTGTTTAAAAAAAAATCATTAACTGAAATGCTATGTCTTTTTATATCCATTGTAAGTGATAAAAACTCTGCATTTTTATCTTGTTTCAGAATTTCATCAACTTAGTTTAGTTTGCAGGCAAAATTAACTATAGCACTTCCCCCCTTCCTCACTGAAATATGCATATAGCATATGAAAGCATATTAGGAAACTGAGATTTGTTGAAATTAGCACATTTGAAATCTCAACTATTCAATTTTCTGGTTTTCTTTTCCTATTTAGATCTGTGATCTGTTACATGGTATCCTGTAGCACCACTGTCGCGGTCTCTCACAACCACTGAATTAACATCTGTGTTACTCTTGTCAAGAAAACAAAGCTTGCATTTTAAGTAAAGAATATGGGCAAATAATGGCTGCATCAGCATGTATTTTTACTGCAAACAGTATTGATGACTCCAAAATATAGAAGAATGGCTGTGTTTCAGGAGAGCACGTCTCCACTCCTGAGTCTTCCACTGCTTTGCACTGAAGAAAACCTATGCCGCCCTCACACAGTTATGCATTAGCCTGTGAATAGTTCCTGACCCTTTAGCACTGGGCATCAGTTTCTCTGACATTAAATTGGAAATGAAAAAGGAAGCATTAAGTTGTAGCCTGCTCTTGCTAAGAACCTTTGCTCATTGCAGTCACTCAGTAAAAGTGTTTAGTTTAAAAAAAAAAAAGCTTGAAAACTTTTCTGCGTTTTTTGTATATTTCCAATGTATACTGGACTATGCCATGGCCATTGTGCAACTTAGCCTTTCTAGTTCAGTTCTTCAGTTTTCCCTTTGATTTCTGTTGACATAAAAGGCATTTAAGTGTCTCACTTCGAAGAACAGCCAGTGATGATATTTATTGTTCAGCATGGTGGTCTTTGCTCAAATGGCTGATTCTTGTGTTTCTTTTTTCCTTCAGTTGACTTACTATATATACACATTATATTACATATACATTATATGCCATATATTCATTATATGGCATATATGTTATTATCTTAGCCTCCCCATCTCACTATTTACCCTTACAAAAGATTATACGACCTTGTGTAAATCAGTCTCGTAGTAAAATGTAATAATATTACTAGCATATTTTCCATTTAATTTTAAAAATGTAAAATCACAACATCTCCAAAATTATTTGTACTCATGTCAAACATTATTCTGGAAACTTCAACTAATTAAGACGTTATAATAGTACCAGCAATTACACTCTCAAACTTAAAAGGAAATGGAAAATGTACAAGATGGTTTGTTTCCTTTCCAAATTTTACACCAGAGACTGTCTTCCCAGAAATGATGACACTCCACTACTCTCTGATCATATTCAATTATCTTTTTTTGCCATAGTAATTTTCTTCTATATTATCCTCATATTAATTGCATTTAGGATGTACATGTCTAAAATACTGCTCCCTTGAGCAAAACAAGGATTAAAAAAAGCAGAAGCACCTTAGTTGTAAAGGCTGAGGTACAATGCAGCAGCAACCACTGCTACTGCTAACAGAGTGCTACAGATGTAAGCTATCACTCAGTCACTGGACCAGCTGCTGAAAACCAACGTCGGCCTCCCAAACTTCATAGAGATGTATTAATTTACACCAGTTGAGAATCTGGGACAGATTTTTGGACCAAATACACAATGGCAAGCTATTTCTCTGTGATCATAATGGATTAAACACTCTGGCCTGTGTTCAGATTTAGTGGATCTTATGCATTATAAAGAAGATCCCTCATGGATCCCCCTTCCACAAAATCAATATAATGCATACCCACAGCACACCCATTTGCATCAAGCTACCCCAGGTCACAGTTGAAACATGACATTGTGGTGTTGCACTGCAACCAGGTTCCATATTTATCAGAGCTTCATCTCAAAGATCACTTAAGAGACAATCTACAAGCTGTACAAAGACTTCTCTGCAGATCCAGGACATATTCCTGAATGCTATTCATGCCTGTTTTTCCACCATTTGTACACAGTACTGTGTGTTGGAAAGCTGAAAGCATTGTGCATTCATCAGCACAGGTGTTTTGAATGGATAATGCTACTTATCCTGAATTCTGATTGCAAACTTCTGGAGAAGCTTATGCTGAGGGATATGAAATTTTTCACAATTCCAACTAAAAAAAGCACCACAGTATCACCAAGTATCATAGACCTTCTTGCATTTTTGGAAAAGGAGCTTGTAGGACTTTCAAAAAGTTGAAGATGGTGCAAACACCTTTTCACAGTTAATCCTGCTTGTCTGCACACTCTATTGCTGAGGAACCCGAACAAGTTCCAGAATGCTTTATTGTTTGGAGATTGCTGTAGTGCAAATCGGTACTTGGTTTGGTATCACCTTTTCTTCCCTATCCTATCCTGGTGCCCAGTACAGCCCCTTCTCAGATGTGACAGATTGATGGCCTTGCATCTGCAGCTGCACTCCTCCTCCCTGCTGCTGACACAGAGACGCTAGGTAAGCACAGGAAAAATAGGTAGGGTTACAATGCAGCTGAACTGTGAGCAACAGGGCTAGATTTTTGCCAGAGACCCAGTACCACGACAACATAGCAGCACAGCAGTATTCTCTGTAGAATTTGGAAGCACTGTTTGGTGCTGCTTACCTTTATAGGAGTATTGGCAGATTTCAAAGAAAACAAAATGGGGAAAAATAAATGCAGTGGACAGTGGAGGCAAGCATTCTACTTCACTGCAGCATCTTCAGGGAATCTGGTCCTTTGTTTTTTACAAATGAATTTTGAGTTTCCCACAGGACTACTTAAGGAATCTAAAGAGCCACATGAAAAGGAAATAATTGCTCTTCTGGAGCTGGTATGACCCTCTCTGGTAAGAATGTTACTTGGACTATGTAGGACAAACCACAACCAAGATAATACCTAGATGATTGGGAAGACTTTTTAGCAGGGCCTGTTGCAATACGACAAGGGGTAATGGTTTTAAACTGAAGGAGGGTAGAATAAGGGAAAAGTTTTTTACAATGTGAAACACCAGAACAGGTTGCCCAGAAAACTGTAAATACCCCATCCCTGGAAACATTGAAGGTCAGGTTGGATGGGCCTCTCAGCAGCCCAAACAAGTTGAGCATGTCCCTTCTTATTGCTGAGGGGTTGGACTAGATGACCTTTAAAGGTCCCCTCCAACCCAAACTGTCCTATGATTCTATGGCATTACATGAGTCTAGCTACTTTTACTGTCAGCAGTTTTAAATAAATTCATAAGCAAAAGGAAAAGATACAGGTCTACTTTTGAAAATTAGAAAGGACTATTTTTTTGGTCTCTGCTGAATGGCTGTCTCCTCAGAGTGGGGAGAAAAGGGGGAAGAAAAATAGAAAGAATGAACACAAGGGAAACTGTGCATGGTGACTGAATATGACCCTTTATCACAGCATCTGTGAGCTGGGACGCCAGAAGGATAACAGCATTCCCTTTCCAGTCCTTCCACTGGGTGAATTATACAGCACACATCCCCTCTTTGTGCGACAGATTGCACCTGCAAAATGGAAATAACATTTTCTGCAAACTGGAAAAAGACAAACAAACAAAACAAAAAAACAACAAAAACAACCCATACAAAATTAATTTATTCATTTCAGTTCTATGAGAACAGTGCTTGTAAACTTGGTGTCAGTGTCTTCCTGAACACTCTTTGTAGTTGGTTATTATATTATCATTCTACTTGGGCACGGTGAACTAAACTAACAACTGAGCTTTTTGCACAACTTTTCTGATTTTTTCACCCACAGACCTCAAAACACTGTACACGGAAGAGACAGCTGGATGTTATACCCATTACAGGGTCTTCTCACACTGCCCTTACCTTTTGAGTAAACAGAATTGCTCAGGCCAAGCAATAACTCGGTGTCAAAGTCAGGAACAGAACCCACAGAGCCTAATCAGTAGAGGAAATATTTCTCAGACTGAGAATTAGCATGATTTTACCCCTACTCCACTTTAGGAATCAAGGCAGTAGAACAGGCTTGTGTTTGGCCATAGGAACTTTTTACTGCTCCAAGGCAATTTTATGGCAGTATTGTTAGCTCCAACAGGTCTATAAAAAGATTATACTCAACACCATGCCCTATATTGCTTTTATTGTTTTTTGAATTTTAAACACAGTATCTGTAACCACAATAGCATAATTGAGAAGAAAGCAGAAAAACAAACTGAAATTCATATGGATGAAGAAAGTTATTACCTACTACCTACATAAAGCAATGCACTTCAAGAGAGTAAATCCAAGGCGAAAACACAAGTTAACTTTCCAGTGAAGACATTTCCCAGAGATGAAATGCAATGGTCCGTATAGAGCATTTGAGTGAGCTATTGCAGGAAGCAGTATACAGATGTTGTAAGTGTGTGCAGGTGAACAGAAGGTTTACTATATCATTAATTTCAAAGGCATAAATTCTGATCTACATGGCCTTTAGAAAACAGAAAGAAAAAAAACATGCAGTCTTGTTTTTCTTGCTTACTTCTCTGCCACTATCACTTCACTACAATCATGAAGAAAAACACTGAAAATATAAACTCTAGGGTAAAAATATTCCCTTATTCTGCCCAACAGAGGCTCTTTATCAGTTTGTACAGAATTGTATCCCACAAAAGAAGTTGGTTTATTGAGTAATATTTGTAACGGTTTTAATTACTGAAGGAAGTGAAATGTCACCAAAACAAACATTGTCTGCTAATTTTACTCAGTTTCTGAAGTGACATAATGCAGTTTCTTTTTAAAGATTTATTGAAAAAACAGCAATTTCCTGTGTTTATTTTGTCTTCTCTCCTTATTTCAGAAAAGTCTCTCCGATTTGTGGCAGCAAATGTAATGTACATGACAAAGATTTTTACCATCATGGGCTTTTAGTTGGTATGATCACTGGAGAAATAAAATCCTTGAGCATTACTGTATTCATAGATTTTTAAACAAATATCTATTAATTGGGCCTGCACCCAATTAAACAAATATTCTCGTGGGCCTTTCAAATTATTGTAATTTATGATTTTAAAAAAAGAATAATCTCAACATTTAAGTACTAGGACCATTATGTAACAGCTTGTGATCTACTTTATGCCATCAAGTTCTGCCTTAAACTTGATCTATTTAATTTAGCTGAGCAGAATGGAAACTCACACAGTGTGTGTTATCTTGCAAGAACTGTGACAATCTATAGCAGGACTTCTTATGTTTTGAAATAGCAGTGAGTAGAACTTATGTGCTCATCTTACAGAAAAAGGATTTCATTAACAGCATAGAAGCCAAGTGGACTAGATTAGATTGTCAGACGGATATCAGAGGGCTTCCTTACTGCTTTGATTTGAAGTCAGAATAGGCAGATTTATAAATGAAACAGCTACTTTTTTTTTTACAGTTTTAAGGCTCTTGGCCAGGGTGTACAGCCTTCTACTGGTAAAAAGATATTTCAGAGACAAATTTTAAATAAACTGTAATAATCAAGTTACAAGCTACAATCAAATAATTGAGAGAAAAGCTAAGTAAATGTAGATTTTTAAAAAAATGTCAAGTTGCATGAGTTTGGTAAATGCATACTTTTGTGACGAAATATAATTATTTGCCCTATAAGGACTAGATTTTGAAAAACAATTTTGTTTTCAGAGGAGAGAAGAACAGGAAGGAGGAGGAAAACTTTCTAGAACTCAAGTCACAAAACCGAAACTGAAAGCATCAGAATTTCATGTAAGGAAAGACACGGTCACACTATGTCAGAAATTAGGAAGTACCAATGTAAGATGAAAAGATAGCTTATACAGAGCAATTATTTGGTCACATGTATCACAGAAAATATCACAATCTTTTAACATAGCCTATTTGCAGATTACACATTGTACTGTAATACACTTTTCTTGGACCTCAGCAACAGCATGAATAGGATTTTTTAGAAGTCTTCAATAGAATTTTTCTTTACATAACACAGTTAACGTGAAGATTATTACATGGGCTGATTGCAGACAGAATGGCATCTGAGTATCAGAGAACACTTTTCCCAGAATTTTTTTAATAAAGTACTTAAATATGCTATCGCATACTTACTAAAAATGCTACGTACGTAAAATAAATGCTCTGAATAACCTATTAATGTAATTCCATTGGTGATACAAAGGACTGATTTAAAAAAAAAAACAACACAAAACAACAAACTAACAAGACTACAAAGTTCATGCTTAAGAAAGCAAAAAAAAATTCCAAGGGATCTTTTAACAGATACTTACATGGAGGGAGAGGGGAAGACATGGCCTCAGGATAAAATTGTCCTCCCATAGGAATGTTCCCTAGAAGACAACAACCTCCAGCCACAGCAGTAAGCACAAACTCAGGCCTCTGCCAAGTATGAGTTGTTAACACTCTACAGCTCCAACAAGCCAAAGAAAGACCCTTAGAATCACATTTAAGACATCAAGCTATGAATAAGGAAAAGACAAAACCATTTATGAGAAATGAAGACTCACATAAAAGAAGAATTAATACATTTGAAATCATAGTGACAGTCTATTTACTGCATTAACTGAGCTCCGACGTTCATAAATCTGACTCTAAAATAGATTGATCCAATTTTTTCCTACTCTGCGGTGTGTAAACCCTATCAATATTGAGAGAGGATAACAGATCAGTAGACTATTCATATTTAGTACACCCAGCTTTATGACATAAGGAAGACTATGGTTGCATCCTGGCTAAGACAGACACACCATCCTAGTTATGTCTCCTTTCCCTATCTACACACTCACTGAAGACAGAGCTTCATTGTGGAAATACTCAGGCTTCTGAACTAGTATCTTCCCCCCCCACCCCCCAAATTCATACAACCAGAGAATTTGAAGAAGTAAAATGAATGCATGAAAGAAACTTCCCTATGCCTATTTGCCTCTATCAAGAAACTAAGAATAGAGATTCTATGCACGACACTCCTGTGGTATTCCGATTCCCACAAGAAACTACACATTTTGTTCCTTTTTTTATTTATAAAGTCACAGTTAACTCCCATGTCACCTACTTGAGGGAAAACAAGCCATTAATTTATTACAAGGACCAAGCAACATAAAATCTGCAGATGCTGCATTTACCACCCACAGAGTCCTGAAACATGCATACAGGTAAGCACTCACAGGCTCATTAAATCATTGCCTAACGTTTAGGAAGCACAAAAACACTGACAGTTTTACAGTACATAACAAAGCTCACAGTCACTACATAAAGTCTATCAGGAAAACACGTTCCAATCCTAACAACAGTCTTCAGGGAGGAAGATTCTCCTTTGCTATGAACACTCCTTATTCTAAAGCCTTCAAATGCCTGTAGTTTCTATGATCGCTAAATACAGAGCCTACTTTACTTCACCTATTTTTTGGCTTCCTGCTTGTTGAATAGACCGGTGGCCAGTTTTTGCTAGGACGTTCACTGTACTCTTTCTGTAGAAAATGCAAGGAAGTCATGCCTAGAATTATTCGCTTCCACACACAAGCTCACTACCTCCCTGCATTGTAGGAACAAGTCCCTCCTGTTGCCCCAGCTATAAAGCATTGTAGCCTCTCTCTGAGAGAAGCGCTCGGAATGGCTTTCCTTTGAGACTCCTGCCCACAGAAGGCTAGGCTTTAACAAACCACACACCAACACCAATTCCATTAATGCTACTCACAAGAAAAAGAGAGGAAAACAGAGAGGGAAGAAAATTGAGAGGAAAAAGGAAAAGGTGTTTGTCTCACAGCCACACAAAAATGAAAACTGGACAACTTCTGTAAAACCTGACGCAGGAAACTTGTCTGGGAACACTATGCTTTCACAGAAAGGCAGGAGATTCAGAACTAACTTAAGCACAATTTTGCCATGAAAGCTTTACCAATCTTCAGACACCAATAGATTCTGCAAGGTTGCAAGCAAACACCTTAATGTGCTTGAGTTCACCTGAAATTCATCACACCCTAACACAAGAAAAATCCTACCCACAGAAAAAATATTAATAAATAAGAAATGTGCACATACTTGAACTTAAAGCAACAATTTGAGCTTACACACACACTGAACAGCAGTAAACAGTAACCAGTAGTGATGGTGGTTGAATGCCTGGTGAAATACGGGAGCTGGAGGGTTTTGTACTTTAAAGAGAAGTTAACACTGCACATTGTCTTCTAATAGCTTCTGTTTCAAGATTCATGCAATACTTCTAATACCAACCATCTGTTCTAAACCCAAAATGTATCAGAGCTGCCTATCTTTAAGATAAAGAAAAAAACAGAATTATGTAACTACTAGTCACCAGCCCAATGTCCTTTCTGCCTTAGAAAAAACACAAGTTTCTGTTAGTGGAAAGATACCCAAACTGTAACATTTTGATTGCTGACGCAAAGAAGGAAACAATTGTCTGCAGTCATATTAGAAAATATTAAAACATTGACAGACACCTTTGAAAAGCTGCTGTGTCTTAATTTATATTTGCAAGGGCTAAGAGAAAGAAATAATAAAGGTTCTGCTACATTTCAGACTTGTATAAACAGAGCTTGCTCCTGCCTATTGCTTATTAGTCTAAAATTTGTTAAACTTTCAGGGCAGAGGTGGGAGAAGGAAGAATCCTACCTCTGCAAAACCTATGGACTCCAACTAAAAATAAACCCACTTCTCCCTTTTCCCTGAAACCCTTTTCTGCTTTTGTTTGTTTGTTCTGGATTTTATCACTCTTTTACATGCTGGTGAATCATGTCTCTGTCACAGCTGATTCCATTTATCTATCCTGGAAGAAAACAAAAGCTAAAAATAACTCTTTTGGGGTTTCTGCTGGGTTTTGCATGAGAAGGGACTGAATATGTTCATTCCAAGCTTGTGTGTCAACGTTTTGCTTTATCTTTGCCAGGGTTGCTTTAACTAGTACCATGTTAGAAAAAGAAAGAAAGCTTTTTGTTGTCCATGAGATTCCAAGTTGGCTAAAATTTAACATCTGTGACAAATGAAAAAGAAACTTTCTTTACGTACATGTTCAAACTAGAGTATTTTATTTGCAAGTGGGAGGGTTTTTTTCCCCAAACAAGCTTTGCCATATTTTGTAATGAGCAACAATGAAATACACAGGTTCTATCAGGCTGCAGTGTTTATGCTTAAAAGTCGGGTTTTCTTCTACTTTGAAAGATTCTAACCATGTAAATAGAGTCCCCTAAATTTAAAAAAACATAGAATCCTAGGGGTTGGAAGGGACCTCGAAAGATCATCTAGTCCAACATTGCAACCAATAACCAGTCTCATACAGTGCAAGTCACTTTGCCTGGGTAGGCTGAAAATATTGCAGGACCATTTATTTTTATCTTCTCCAGTGCTTTTTTCTCCCATTTGTGTCAGACATACCTGACTAGCTCACTATTAGCACAGCCCTAGGAGAAGCATTTTGACGTTTGTGGCTTATTCTATGAAGTGCAGAGGGTTTATCTATTTCTGGGCAGTGGGAGGTTTTTGGGCTAAGTCTAGTATGTGTGCAGAGGGGAAGTTCAGGTCAGTATTGCATTGCTTGAATTTCATCCATGTAATTCCAGTCATAAAATTGAGTTGTTAATTGTTTGATTACCAGTTTATGCATCCCCTCAGTTCAAGACAGTTTCAAAACAACTCACACAAGTTATAACCAAAACTTGGATTTTCAGAAATCTAACAGCACCTGGCACAATTAGGGAAGAGCTCTTCAGGCTTTTTTCTCTCATGCAAGTGCCATAAAAAGCTAGGGTCATGAAAACCAAGCTCAGCCTTTAACCTGAAAAAATTACATTCAAAATGAAAGATATATTGCATGCACCGGGAAAGGTTGCATTCTTCTACCGTATCTTAAAGAAAATGTGGTGGTTGAAGCACAAAGACCAAAGAGCTATTAACAATAACCTCAGATGGTTTATGTATGCTATATATGGGTGTTTGTAGCTGCTCCATGCTAACTGCTCATCCCAAGCACCCTTTGCATTTGCTTAGGGTGAAAGCAGTGGTGCAGGCAGAGTAAGTCTTTTTAGGGCTTGCAAACTGAGCTCAGGAAGACCAGAACATTTGGGCAGGTAGCTATAATGACCTTTCTGGTATTACTGAATCACTGCTGGCAGTACACAGACTTCTGGTTTCAAGTTACCTCACAACGTGATCCAAATCACAGCTGCTGGCTAGGCTTGCTGTAAAAGACAAATCAAGCATCATCATGACTGATTTTTAAACATAGTTGGGGAATGCAGTAGAAAGATGTACTGGGGAAAAGGAAAAAAAAAAAAGGTGCTACATGAAAAATGAAAGTCTAATTTCCTTTTTCAAAGTTTAACAAGTTTAGTGACTGTGGCATACAAAGTCTCTTGCCAAAAGAAAGCAGATAAGCTCTAAGGAATCTAGCAAGAAACACAGATTGCCTAGCACGAAAACTGTCCATAGGTAAAAGTTATATCTGTAGCGATCATTAAAAGGTTGTATTTAAAAAAAAAAAATATTATTTTGAAGATTATTACATCAATTATGATACTACCAGCAGTTGTCAGATTTGTTTTTCTTCTGTTCCCAAATCTTTCAAGAAATTCAGACTGAAGACTGAAAGTCTTGACAACAGCAAAACAATCTTACTAGCTTAGACCTTAGGAAAGAGTACTGGGGTGGCAGCATTTCAGTGTTTTACAAATGAAATCTTGAGAGTTCTCTGTGCTGAATACATATAAAGGCAATGCCACAAAGTATGAAAGGATTTCTGAAAACAGTATTAATCAAACAACAAAAAGTTACTTCTGTAAGTCACTTGGCAAAACTGCCCATGATATCACCACATTCCAGGCTTCTTACACTGACTGAGCTGGAAGCATTTAAGTTCATGAACTCCAGCCTCTCATAGACACTCCTAGCATAGTTATTCTAACTGGGGCCACGATGTGCTTTACAAAATGTTCCAAACCTAACCTTGAAGTGAATGTGCGCTTCTCCTTGAGAAGGAATTGCTGCCATCTCCCAATAATGTGATTGCTCTGTTCTGTATTACATGTTACAGTATATGAAGTGGCAGTTTTTTCAGATGTTTTATTGAACAAGAACATAGTGCAGATGCAGTAACTACAGCTTCACTCAGTTGTGGTTGTTGTGGTTGTTCAGCTGCAAGCTATCTTGCATTTCAAGATGTAGGAGTCGGCACACGAGATCAAAATGAATAGCAGAGGAAAAGCAACAACGAAGTGTTACCTTGGGGAGACAGCTGTAGCAAAATATTGATGAAATACATAATTTTATCACCATATTAAAGTAAATTGTATTTACAAGGCAAGTACATTTAAAGTGTACTTGGTTAACACCACAAAAAAACCCGCAATTTTACATTCCATTTGTTCAGACATATCTACTTTGGGTTCAGAAAGGATTGCTGTTGCATCACTGAATATGATTAGGCAAAATATGATCTTACTGACTTTTCCCTTATGAATCATTTACAAGAATGATCTACAAACTTATGTTGCAAAATTTGTATACAGCTACCAAAAAAAGAAATCACTCATTTCTACTTCCAAAAGCCTAGTTGAGTTACAAAGGCTGATACTCAGTTTCCTTTCAAAATACTCATACTCATCTGCAAGCTCCTTGAACTTAGTATGACACTATTTTCCTGTCATTTTTCAGCATGCACACATATTTTAGCTGGATAACTTTTACAGAAGCTCTGTGGAGGAAGTTTAGGTACCCATCTGCAGTGACAGGCTTCAGAACAAACACAGTAAGTTCTACCACAGTCATAACAAAGGAAACACAACTCTCCAATGCTAGCATTGTATTCCGTTTTCAAAATTAAAAATGTGTCTATACACATACATGCAAGCAGATTATACTTAGAAGCAAAAATAACAAAGCCTGACACTACTCAGTGACATGCCTCCATGCCAACAGCTGTCTTCAGATATGGGAAGCGCACGATACAAAATCAGTAAGCATGCATGATTTTTCACTGTTGCCAGAGAAAACAGGGTTTTCCTATGTTGCATTGGTCATGGCCAATGCAACATGTTGTCATTAAAAATCCAAACATTCTTTTTCATCTCTGGAAAGAGTCACGGGTGTGACTGGAGCATTTACTATTGCTGAGGTATAGTAGAGAGGTAATAGGAGGAAAAGAAGAGTTTTTACTTCAACCTGACCTTTAGAAATACCTGTTTAGTGCAAGAGTAATGGCTCCTTCTGCCAGTCCTAAAATCACCAGAATCCTAAAAATGAATACTTGTTATACTACAGCCTCTATCATAGTTGGAAGCAGCTGGCACAAAGAAATTATTAACAGGGTCAGGTGGCAAGTCCAACTGGGCTGTGAGGAAGTGCAGAATTGCCCAGGCCTTTTAAGATCCCAGAAAACAGTGGCAAAGCAAAACTCAATCTTAAAGTTGTGGAGAAAACAAAGAGTTCAAGAAGACTGAAGCGTACCTTGAAATCGCTTTGGAAAACAGCTTCTCTCTAACTGCTGCTTAAAAAGAAGGGATATGAGGAAAGAGACATTTTTAGTCTAATAAAGATGAGGATTACTCCTTGCCACTCAGTGCATTGTTCAATGGTTCTTCTTCCTAACCCATGGCCCTCCTCCTGCACACATGAATCTGTTACTTTATTGCTTCTTTGTCTCCCACACCCTCAGCAGATGTAAAGTTATTTCTCTTAAGAGAGTGCACTGTACTCAAACTTCTGCTGACATTTGAGAATACAAGATGATTTGGTGTATATGCTTCAAATGCAACTGCTTATTTTCATGTTACTGTCCTTAAACATAAGTACATAAGGAATAGGAAGATACATCAGACTTATTTTCACACACTTTTGTAGGTCACCTCAGTAGCATCCATTTATCAGTGTATTCTGACTTGGTTCAGCTACACAGGCAAATAAAAGTCTGACCATAAAATTAATGTGCCCATATGTAAAGTGAAAGAAAAGGGCCAAGAGTTTTAAAAGTTGAAGTTAAGATGAGTACCTCCATAAACCTTGGTAGCCCACATGGAAAAGATTCTGTCTTCATTATGTACTCAAAGTAAGGAATTCTCCCAAGGTAATGAAATAGTTATTTTCTTCATTGATATTCTTAGTTTCTCCTACTGGGTCTTTTGCAGGTATTTGACCAGATAAGCAACCTGTATAATATCTAGTGCTGAGAAAATGGAAAAAGTAAAAGCAGAGAGGAAGAAGTGCAGATGGGGAGAGCCAGAGAAACCTTTTTGGAGACAACATAGTCTTACATCACTTTAAATTGATTGTGAAACCACAGCCATAGAAGTGAAAAACAGGATTTCTGTAACCTACCAGTAATAAGATCTGGAAAGGAGCTAGTGAAAGAAAATTAAGTATTTGGTGAAAAACCAGGGGATCTCTTCAAAACTTTGAGAAAGAGCCTTGATAGTAGGTTCTTGGTTTAAATATTGCTTCTGCTTTTTGAAGGGTTTTTCATTTTGTTTTGTTTTAAATAAGAAGGTTCAAGTTCCCAACACTTTTCTGCCCTAAGTTATTTAAGCGCTTTTGGAGGCTCCTCAACAAGACAGCTTTTACAACTAGTTTTCTTGAACTACAAATCCCACAAAACTAGACCTAGAGAAAGCTTCACATACCATTTTTTTTCTTCTGAAAGATAAAAAGGAAAAAGGAAAAACTGTTTCTGATTCCTCCTTCTCATGTGAGTTCTGCAATAAACTTGTGTGAGCTCAAAAAAACCAAAAAAAAACAAAAAAACACCACCAAATATAAGCACACCTGTCGCTTTTTTACTATTCTTTGTCCAAAGTGTCCTACCCTTCTTTTATCTCTGCTATAATTCACCTGTAATTGCACTCCCTTATCCTCTTTTTTATTGAGACTCACTAGAATTTTCTTAAAAAGTCTGTTACCAGTTACTAAAAAGTTTATTTTTTAACTGGTCATTTTACTTCACTATTCCCATTTTAGTCCTCTTGCATCACAGTATTAATTCAGTTCTAAAGAAGAAAGCAGCAGTATTAAAAAATACATAGAAGCTACACTGCTCTGTGTTTTATTTCAACAATTATCAGTTAATCAAAAAATTCCAGAGAAAGAGTAAGCTGCTGTTCCAAAGCATAGAACAGTTTGCATTATCAATCCTTCTTTGTAAAGCTGGATCAGTCTTTCTCTGGAAAGAATTAATCTTCACACAATTACCATTTGTATATGATTGGTAAAAAAGGTTCTTGTTTGCATTTCTCAGGAGTATTACCTAGTGATTTTTTTGTAAGTGTAATTTTTCATCTGAAAAATCTCAGAGTTTGTTGCAAGAATCTGGGAGCTTGCAGCAACCTCACTGCAATTCTAAGGTATATACTCTGTACTTTTATGAATTGGTAAAATGAAGTGGAGATGGAACTTCCCAACCGAGGAATAATCAAGCTCAGTGAAAATCAGAATGCATGTTACTCTTTTACAAGTGCTCCAGCAATTGTACTTTTAAAAGTATTTGACATGATTGTATGATAGAGCTTGTCTAAATTAGTGTAGGTTGGATATGAGTAGAAAACAGTCATTAACCACTGTGAGACATGGTAAGAATTGACATTCTTCCTTTATCATGGCTAAGGCAACTACACAGTGTAGCTGAGAATCTCAGTAATTCGCTTATTTTTTTTCTTTAAGAAATTTAAAGAACTAAGGAAAGACATGGAATACATACAGAGCATTTTTTAGTACAGGAAAAGGAGAAAAGCACAAGCAAAACCAGACTCAAACTTTCAGTCGGGTGGCTTCATTTTCCTTTAGTTCACAAAGTTCAGACCTCATTTTTGCTGGTAAATCAACAATCTTCTACCCTTCCACCATCATTCAGTTGACTTTTTGCCAATGAATTAAAGCATTTTTTCCACAAAAGAAAACACATCACCAGCATCATTTACTACTCCCACTAAAAATACTTAAAGCACAACATTACATGCATACTTTTGACAATTGTGCTTTTGGAAAACAATTTTCTGTAGCAGTTAGACAATAAAAGCCTTTTCATCCCAGAGAGATACTGTTTTAAATATGTGCTACTAAGAACAGACAAACTAGAACCTTCCTTAAGATAATGTTCATTTCTTGTCTTTATAATCATAAAATATTTTACTGTATATAGGTACAAGTCTGAGTAAACTCAGTGTCATCTAGCTGTGTACCTCCCAGCCTCCAAAAGCTTAATATATCAGTGTTTGAAACTTTTCTGTTTGTTTCTTCTTGTCTCAAACTAGTACTTCCTTTGACCAGAATTTAACCTTGCTTTATATGTCAAATATTTTTGTAGATAACCGCCATCAAGGAAAAGAAAAGTCAGGTGACTGAAGTTAAAAAATAAAATTGTAAGGATCCTATAGCTGTGATCATTACCAGAACAATTTTTACCATTCTTTGCTGTTAAAAGACAGACATTCCCTTTTCACTTTGGTCCATAGATATTATGCAAAATGGCAAGTGCAAAGGAAGAGAAACCACAGGATCTGTAGAAAATGCAATCTGACAGGACATAACAAATATGCTAAGTATTACTTGGCTATATAGTGATCAAGCACTGTGTTTATGTCCATAATAATTTGAAGGAAATTAAGGTAAGGCCTGTTAGTTTGTTATTCAAAAACAACAGGTGGATTTTAAGACAGACAAGATTAACGCTATCAGAATATCACCTTGATAGAAAAATATACGTTCACGGGTCTCATACCCAGTATCACTGAGGTTTACAAAATTTATACACTCCAATAACATCAAAGGAGAACGTACATATCCCAAAATTTGTTTCCCATTTGTGATTTGGACTTTGTGGATTGTATTTGTACAAAAGCTGTCTTTCCACATGATGTGGTACAGTAGCACCAATCCCTACGCAGAGTGAGTCCTCTTTGAAGCCATACCTTTGTAGCAAATACAGGCAAACACAGGGCCCTCAGAGCCTGCCTACATAGTAACTGCAATCAGCTAATCAACTGTAGCTCACTGTCACTCAGCACAAACTCAAGTATAAACACCACAGTTTACAACCCATTTATTAATTTTGGTCCAGAGCCTACATGGGCAAGTTACTCCATGGCATTCTGAGAATAAGTCAATCTAATACCCCGTGTCAAGGACTTCCTCAGATTTCTCCCTAACTCCATAGACTTTCATTGCTGGCTTCAGCAGTGCCACTACAACTTTCACCTGCCAGAGCACAGTTGGTTGCTAGTCCAAGACAGGCCAGCTGTCTTTAAATAAAAGAACTGAAGACAGAACTGTGTAAACCAAAAGACCTTGAATTTAAATTGCTTCCTTCACTTTCCTACCCCCCAATAAACTGAGGCATTTTAAAACAAGTAGATAAGGAGGCTGTGGCTAGTACTGTGAAGGTTGTTTCTAAAATAAAGATGAAGTCATCCACCTGAATTGTCAGAAAATTCTATGCTATTTCCTTGCTACCAAACGAGTGTACTGAAACCAAGGCACAGGCAGAAACCCCTTAGCTAGGGAGAAGTGTAACTGTTGTCAAACTTTGATCCTTATATTAACCTTGCTCACATTGTGCTAGAAGTAATACAGCCACCTTGGAAAAGAAGTAGTGAGGGGAATGGTGATGTCTTGAATAGCAGGTTCTATAATGAGCTCATACCTCTTCTGTTTGTGAAAGAGATAAGCAATTACTGAACAAGGGACAGGCAAAGATAAGATTAAACAACCTTGGTCCCAGCTCCCCAGTTCTTCATTAGTCCATGCATTAAAGGATCACAATCCCCCTGCTGAAATCAGGTATTTTAGAAATGTTCCTCACTGCTGGTCAAACAATACAAAAAAGTGGACCACTTCATGACACTATGAGGATTATTTTTTTCTCAATTGCTGTAATTTTATTGGGTAATACTTACCTGAGATAAAGACTGAATGGGTAAGGTAAGGCCATATATTTTGGCTTTGTTATTTCAAATTAAGTTACAGAGTTCTGTGATACAGGCTGTGGCAAAGTCTTTAATGCAAACATCAAAAATAAGACTCACATTTTGAGTACTAGAGGACTCAAAACTTTACAATATGCCTATGAAAATGCCCAAATTTTTGAAAGTTCTACGTTAATCTGTTGGGATACTTGTTTCTCATGTCAAATAAACCAACTAGTAAAAGCTGCTAAACCATGGCAAGGTGTTTATCTATTTAAGGTGAAGAAAGCTGCTCTTGTAAACAAGCACTTAAATTTTATTTTACCCTAGGCCACCCACAGTGTGTTTACTCATCACACACACAGACTTGCTGTAAAGTAAGCAGGAGGATAATTCTGACTTAATTTTCAGGTTTTAATATTAAGCACGAGTGATAAAATTAAATTTAGACTCCAACTAAATATGCAGGGGTTCAAGCACACAGGTTGCTTAAGAGCTTTCACAACTAGGCAAACAAAAGAAATCTTAAAATGTAAGATCATAGAAAAGAGAAACCTTTATAAGACAGTCATACACTCAGTTTCACAGAAATCCAATAGCTACCTACATGATTATGCCTCTAAACCTATGTTTAATCAATTATATACAGGACTGACCACTCATTGTAGCAAGTGAGTACATTTGAAGGAAATGGGGATACCCCCCACATCCTAGCTTATTGATGACATCTGCACTGCAGGGACCTGTTGCAATGTTGCTAAAGAGATGTGTTGATAACAACAGAGACTTTTCTCTCAGTTTTCCAGATGCAAGACATTTTCCCTAGAAAAAGTCAAAGGCCCTCTGAAGATGCATAAACTCAGATTCTTTGCCATCTAGGAAGACCAAAATAGAAGACAAAGCTCAATCAAGACTTACAGAGTGCACAAAATCACATTTTGTTGTCCAGGGCTTTCCCCAGACAGACACCTGCACTACTCTAACCCCACAAAGCCCACAAAGTAGAGGAGGAGAAGCTGGAGGGATTACTGAGATGTTGAGGTGGTTATGGATGATAAAGAAAGCTGAGCCTCCCAGTGTTGATCAGGAAAAGGGGGGAAACAGGACAAGGCAGCACAGGCTCCTACTGCTGATACATCCAAGTTCACGTCACAAAGCAGTCCTCCCTTACTGACAACAGTAGTGCTGTACAGAAGCAGAAGGGATAACTAGCTTAATAAGTTGTACCATATTTTATTTAGAGCTCACTTTGGATTTCTCTGCAAGAGAGGCCAAAGGGCTTGCATTCAAACCCCTCAAGGTACGATAACAGTTCCTTGGCTAGCAAGTCTCCTTGTCTAGTGCTTGTTAAACATTAACTCAATGTTAGACATAGAAGATAATGCATACAAATAAAACTGGAACTTTTCATACATTAAAAAAAACCACCTTAATTCTTTGTCAAGATGAGAAAGCAAGTGAACTTCCACAAATAATAAAACTGAGATAAAGATGCCTAAAATTTACTGCATCCACAACCTAGACTGAGTAAGAAAATAATTAAATACAGGAACAGTACATGCTTTGTTTATCTGAAATGCCTGGTGAATGCTGCAAGTTCCACACATTTTGGTTTAGAAGTTTTTTCAATAAGAAAATAACCAAGTAAGCGCAGGAACATGTGGAAACCTCTAGCAAAGTGCCCATGAAAGCAAATAACAATTACATTGTATTATTGGAGTTGCATTACTAGGGACAACTCATAGAACCAACTGGAGGGGATCCTTCAGTAGCAACTGCTGAAGTAAGGAAATCAGCATAAGAACAGCTTTATTAGTTCTTTGAGCTTTGTTTTCAAACCCATTTTAATACTAATGAGCACCACATATACTGCAGACAGCTGACTAAATAAAAAAGGCCATCAAGATTATCTATCCTTGCTAGTTCTTGGGTGTAGGCAGTCAACTAATGTAAACTAGAGAAGATAAGTATCAGTAACTTATGAAAAATGCCATTACAGCATGCTAGAAGCAAAACAGCCATGTGAAATGAGAGGAACAGAATTCAATATAGCGTGCAATGACTGTAAGCTTCAGTGCCCACATACTAAGCTTTCTGTACTGTAATGGTCTGATACATTCATTTTGACCCAGAGACCAGAGATAAATTGTCTTAGCAATACAAACAAACAGCTAAGCAATTAGGGCAAAGTTTTTGGAGAACATAGTGATAACATCTAAAACCATTGTTGGGTGATGGGGAAAACCAGCCCTGCAGATAGAAGGTTTGATCTGAAGTAAAAGAGAGAGTATAATTGCTTCTCCAAATTACAGTGCACTAAAAAAAAGCAGACAACCAACTGGCACTGATATTTGTCTGGCATCTATTTGAGTATATCCAACCTGAAAAGTAACTGTCAGTATCCCATTTGGGGTTAATCAGGTTTTGCCTATAAAGAGAAAGATTTTAAATGGGCATCTGTGAAACTGTCAGAGCTAAGGAACCACCAAGTTTTAAAGAATTTATATCACTCAAATTTCATTAAAGTAACTTATTAAAATAAAGTTTCCAAGCACTGGGCTTAACACAGTAGTCAAATGACCAAAACAATTATTTTATCTATCAGCTTTAATGCATCAGCCTTATTTAAGAAGGCCAAACACAGGTATACATTCGTTGCAATGCAGAACATGGGCTGCAAAAACATCTATTACATCCCAAGCAGAGAAACAGAGATAACTAGTATTTAAACTAAATTATGTGTTGATTCAGCAACAAGAATTTAGATACTGCTTGAAAACTTTGTGCAAAATGTTACAAGTATTAAGACATTTAGAAATTAGTGAAATATCAGGGCTAGAATGCATTCTTTCAGTTTGGGCTGGGTTACCCAAGAAAATAATCATAAGCACATATAACAAAATATCTCAAATTCATGATAATTTTTGTTGTTGAGAGCACTTGTCCTACACAACATGATAGTTTTAGTAGAGATGCCTACCCATTAAAAAGTATCTAAATTCCATCTTAGTGCTAAAAATTGCAATATGGAGAACATAAATGTGCATTATTGCTTTACTGCAGCTGAATGACCAGTGGTCTCACAGTGTTCACCTAAGGAATTAAATGGGTATTATGGATATATTGCAATAAGGAAAAGCATTTTACTACTAATTCCAGAAAAAGATTTTACAGAGAATAGCAAACAAGGCAGGACTGCAACATCTCTTGGTAAACATCAAATTAAGACTTAAAAACACAAAAAAGGTCTTCATTCTTTTATCTTAAGGTAAGTGGACAGACTACCTGCTTTCTGGATAGAAATAAATTAGGAATTCCAATTTTTTTGTTTCAAACTCCACTGTGAAACATCATAAACAAACTATGCCATTTTAATTTATGATTCATCTATTACTTTACAGGGTTTTTTGAAAAATTTTAAAATATATTTTCAAAATATTGCTAATTATGAAACAAGAAATCACCCATGAATAGTGTTTATCCAACTACACAACTGTTCTCTGCATCTGTAATAAAATTTCCCTTCCTTTGTTTCTTCTAATCCATTCATCACAACCTATCAATAAACAACACTGAGCACTCTTGATGTTCGCTTACAGTTTCTACATTTTAATCTGCCTGATATTGCCCCAGAAATATCTGTAGAAAAACATGTGAGCCAACATCACTTAAGAGAACAGGCTATAGAGATGAAAAGTCAATTTTTCAACTAGAGGGCAGGATTCTGGCTTTCAAGAATGTGCTGTCAACACAATGCTCAGAAGAATAGCATTATAACGCTTGGATATTAAGGTGAAATTTACACTCGCTGCCTTAGAAAGAATGTTACATTTTTTATCCCAGCTCTCCCCACCACTGCCACAACTTGAATTCTCTAGGAAAAGAAACTGAGTCTTCGTGCCTTGAAGCTTTTCTCCATTCTTTTTCCCTTCCCAATTGCTTATACACTCCCCCTCAGCATGGGTAGGCTTTTGATTTGATAAGTGGGCTGCCTTACTTTCTGTCACAGGAGCAGCCCAGGGAAGCAACTGCAGAAGAAAAAAAAGAAGGACAACTGGTATAAGCAATTTCTAAAGTACTTTTTTCTGTTATAGAGTCATACAGAGTCACCAGGGATTGCAAGGACCTCTGAAGAGGTTTGGTCTGGACAGGCTTGATCAATGGGCCAAGGCCAATTGCAGGAGTTTCAACAAGGCCAAATACTGGCCACAACAACCCCCAGCAGCACTACAGGCTTGGGGAGGAGAGACTGAAGAGCTGCCCAGCAGAGAGGGGCCTGGGGTTGTTGATTGACAGCCAGCTGAACATGAGCCAGCAGTGTGCCCAGGTGGCCAAGAAGGCCGACACCATCCTGGCCTGCATCAGGAATAGTGTGACTAGCAAGACCAGGGAGGTGATCCTGCCCCTCTACTCAGCCTTGATGAGGCCACACCTCGAGCACTGTTTGCAGTTTTGGGCATCACAGTATAGGAAGGACATCCAGGTGCTGGAGAGGGTGCAGAGAAGGGCAGCTAGGCTGATTAGGGGTCTGGAGAGCCTGCCCTATGAGGAGAGGCTGAGGGAGCTGGGGCTGTTCAGCCTGGAGAAGAGGAGGCTGAGGGGAGACCTCACTGCTCTCTACAACTACCTGAGAGGAGGTTGTAGTGAGGTAGGTGTTGGACTCTTCTCCCTAGTGACTAGGGATAGGACAAGAAGAAATGGGGTGAAGTTGCACCAGAGGAGGTTCAGACTGGATATTAGCAAAACTTTATTCACAGAAAGAGTGGTGAGGCATTGGAACAGGCTGCCTGGGGAGGTTGTGGAGACACCATCCCTGGAGGTGTTAAAAAAACAGGCAGATTTAGTGTTTCAGGAGATGGTTTAGTGGTTAGGGGTTGCAGGTTGGACTTTATGATCTTGAAGGTCTTTTCCAACCTTGATCATTCTATGATCATCTAGTTCAATTCCCCTGCCAGAGCAGGATCACCTACAGTGGATCACACAATGCTGCCAATACAAGACATATGCTGTGACATCGATTGCGGATGGAGCCAGACCAAATCAGGAATGACCTATGTATTTCACTTGCAGACAACATGAAATCCTATCACTGTGCTTTTCCTTTGCCTCAATAAACTTTACACAAATGGACACAATGAATCAATCAAGTGCCTGTTGCTAGCATAGGAATATGCATGACTTCTACAACAACAAATTTATTTGCACATAAAAATGTTAAAGTTGAAACTATTGCAAAATCAAAGTCTAAAGAAAATGTATGCTTATTTCTACCTATGCCACTTTGACAACCTTCAGTAGGTTGTCACAATAGTCTGTTTTCCAGAAAAGAAAGTATAGCCCCAATACCAAGTTGAGCCTTTGGGAATTGGTTAAATTTCCCATTAAACTGATGTTCAAATACATGTAAGCATTTTTCCTTAGTGTGGCAACATGCCAGTTTTACATTAGAGAAATACAGATGCTTATAAATTAAGTTTATAAGTAAGTTTGTTGAAATGACAAATTGGATTTCGAAAACTGAAACGGGAGTATTATTTTATGGATTGTGTTATATCACAGTGCCCTCCACTGGCCAAACCCCCTCACTTAAAGGAGCAAAAGTTCTTTGAAATGTTACTCTTCAGACTAAAAACTGAAAAAAAAAACCTCTAAAAAAACCTCAGAAGCAGTGTCAAATTCTTAGAAATGGTTACTACATAATGGCACCAATTTATACTAACATCAGCCTTGCTTTCATATTACATAATTAGAATACTTTGGATGCTTAAATAAATCCTCAAACATCCTTTTTAAGGAGTTGAAAATTAGAGGTGACAATACAAATATAGGTGGTACTAAAAAGCGTAACTTAACACGAGGCCTTATAATGGTAAAAGGTATGCAACTGGATTAGCAATTACTACTGTCTGTTGAATTTTCACTATTTTACCTTTTTCACTTGAGAAATGACAGACCCTCAACTAAATTTCTCTTTGAAGAGCTTAATAATGCTTTTGAGTGCAGTGGAGAGAGCTAGTTGCAGGCCAAGCCAACATTGTGGGTTTAGGAAAGGAAGGTCCTGCCTAACCAATCTGATCTCCTTCCATGACTGGGTGACTCACCTAGTGAGGGGAAGGCTGTGGATGCGGTCTGCCTTGACTTCAGCAGCACCTTTGACACAGTCTCCCACAGCATCCTCCTGGAGAAGCTAGCGATCCATGGCTTGGATAGGTGCATCCTTCACTGAGTTAAAAACTGGTTGGATGACTGGGCCCAGAGAGTGATGGTGAATGGAGCTGCATCCAGTTGGCATCTGGTGACTAGTCGTGTCCCCCAAGGATCAGTACTGGGCCCAGTCCTATTCAACATCTTTACTGACAACCTGGATTGAGGGGATTGGTGGGAGCGTGTCGATCTGCTGGAGGGTAAGAATAAGCTGCAGGGGAACCTGGACAGGCTGTGTTGATGGGCTGAGGCCAGTAGTATGAGGTTCAAAAAGACCAAGTGCTGGGTCTTACACTTTGGCCCTAACACCCCATGCAGCACTACAGGCTGGGGGAAGAGTGGCTGGAGAGCGGCCCAGCAGAGAGGGACCTGGGAGTACTGGTTGACAACTGGTTGAACATGAGCCAGCAGTGTGCCCAGGTGGCCTGGAAAGGCCAATGCATCCTGGCTTGTATCAGGAATAGTGTGGCCAGCAGGAGTAGGGATGTAATTCTCCCCCTGTACTCAGCACTGGTGAGGCCTCACCTCAAGTACTGTGTCCAGTTCTGGGCCCCTCACTTCAAGAAGGATATCGAGGTGCTGGAGCAGGTCCAGAGGAGAGCAACAAGGCTGGTGAAGGGACTAGAGGGAAAGTCTTATAGGGAGAGTCTGAGGGAGCTGGGTTGTTCAGCCTGGAGAAGAAGAGACTCAGGGAGGACCTTATTACTCTCTACAACTACCAGAAGGGAGGTTGTAATCAGGTGGGGGTCAGGCTCTTCTCCCAGGCAACTAGTGACAAGACGAGAGGGCACAGCCTGAAGCTGCTGCAGGGGAGGTTTAGGTTGGATATCAGGAAGCACTTCCTCACGGAAAGGGTGATTAGACATTGGAATGGGCTGCCCAGGGACGTGGTGGAGTCGCTATCCCTGGTGGAGTCGCTATCCCTGGTGGAGTTGGCATCCCTGGAGGTCTTTAAGGAAAGACTGGATGTGGCCCTTACTACCATGGTCTAGCTGTTGTGGTAGTGTTAGGTCATAGGCTGGACTTGATGATCTTAAAGGTCCAGCCTCAATAACTGTGATATCTATATTAGATCTACCTGAGAGTAAGGATTAGTAAACGTCAAGACCCAAAAGCACAATAAGAAAGCTAGAAACAAGACATATAAATGTCCTCCCTTCACATGCTACTGAGAGTCACCCACATTAATTTTTCATTTCTCCCTCTCACTTCATTTTATGTTTGTTTCAAAAATACAGATAAAATGTAAATGCAGTGATGGCAGGCAATATGTAACATCTTTAGGAATGTTCTTGCTGCTGTCATTTGGCCAAGCCACTCCTCTTGGGTGATGTTACCTCTCATAATACCATTCCTTCCAGTAGCTGGTTGATAGCCAGTATGGCTTCACAACTTCCTCTGATACCTATGTTGGCTCAATGACAATATGAACAACAGTTACATGGTACGTGAAGTGACTGATCATGCTTTTAAAATTAACAACAACAGTATTTTAAAATGATCCATGAAGATGTGCAAAAAGGACAAGTGGTAAAACAGATCTAGCTGATGATGGACCCTAGCTGCCCCTATCTTAGTAATAAGTGTTATTAATGAGCTATCAGTAGATTCAATTATCCTACACAAGACTACTATTTAATTACTAGATCTAACAATATTCAATGTGATAGATTTGCTGGTGGTAAGGTGAACTCTCTTTTAATCTTATTAAAGTAATAAGCTATAGGAGGAAATTATGATAAAGATACAAAGATAAATGGTGTTTGCAGACATAGACCAAAACCACAGAAAGATGAAAATATGCTTTCTGCTATGAGTTGCACACTGTTGGACTTTCAAGCATATCTTTAAAGAAGAACAAAAAAAATTAAGTCCCTGATAAAACCTTCACTGCCATATACAAATGGAGGGAACAACTCCAAGGCTGAAATAAAGCTTGAAAATTATTTTAACATCTCCTTTTTCAAGTGCTGACCAATAATTTTAGAAAAATGTATAAAGCACCATTTCATCTGAGCAAAACTTATACAAGCTTTAAAACTTAGCTACGTTTTACTTTTGCATTCACTTTGTATAGTATTTCTGTGATAGTGAGCAACAGACAAAACTAGTCACATTTCACATCTGCCAATCTTATGATAAACTACTTCCCCTAGAAAAAAGAAAACCCAACACTGTTCCTAAACTTGTTTTTAAAGATAAAAGCTAGATGCCAAGACTAAACATAAAGCATCTTCCTTTGACTATAGTTGCATAGATTACTAACAATGGTGGGATTTTCTACTCCAGTGAACAGCAGTGCTAAGTGTCCCACCCCCAATCTCTACACCCTAGTTCTGGTAAAGCGGGAAGCAGCTTTGGTGCTCTTCCAGGCAGCCTCAAGCTAGCACAAACATGAACAACTTCATTGCCTCATTAAGCCTCAATCCTTACAGAACATTCTGTTCCTCATTGAAGATTAACTAGTGATACTCCTTTTGTATCTGAATTCAGTGATGACACAGAGCAAGGAACTCAGTCATCCTCACTATCAGAGCCTTAGTTTTTCCTGTTAAAAGCAAGTGCTATACTGTAGACCTTGAGGTTTTGTAGCCATTGCCTTACCTCAGGTCAATCTTTTCATCCCCCCTCAGGGTTCTTACACAGCTTATGGCAATCAGCCATTTCCTTTTTTTTTTTTAAACAGATATTCCCTCATCCTCTCATTGTGCAATAACCACATACTGATGCTGGGTTGTTCTGCTAATCGTTTTAAAGATACAATCTCCCTTCATGCAATCTAAGGGCTTTTTTTCATACTATGAGCTTGAATGAAAAAAATTTGAGGTGGAAACAGTGCATATCTGGTTGCTTCCACTTTTTAAATCTCTATGCTTCTATTACACCTTTTTAAGATCTCAACCTGAAAAAGTAAGCCATTTTCACAGCCTTATTACATATAGATTAATATACAGGAAAATGGAAGTACAAAAACACTTTCCAAACTTTTGTATAGAATTGTTTTAGCCAGAATTGTATTAAACCCAGAGATCCTGAATGCAATTTGACTCTGTTGTGGGTGGTTAGGCCTCTGAAAGAAGAGCAACTGTTGGTCTCGCTCTCAACCCATTAAAAGTAATTAGGACCCCACTTTCCCTGTGGGGAACAGGTGTAGCTATCACTTCACTAGCAGCCTGTTCCAGCTGAAGAGTTATTACTACAGCTGTTCAGCTGACAGCAATTACCATTGACGATGGTCATTGTACGTGGATCTCACCTTCTAAAGGTTTCCTCCCAAGAGAGCTGACGTGATGACTGCTGAACTGCAGCATTACGCTGCTTTCTGCTAAGAGGCCAACTGACGTTTACCTTTAGATGACCTTAGTGAGATACAAAATATGTGCTCAACCACAGTTGCTTAACCATGCTGACATATAGAATTTCTAACTTTTGCTTTTCTTTACAGTGTAAAGAGCTTTAAACATCACTGCTTTAAGCCACAGAACTCTGAAAAACAAGAACAGGATGTCTGCTTCTACAGCTGGTGCTGTGTATATTTTCCTGAAACTGTGCTATCTGGGACCAGGTTGGTGTAAACTTTCAATACAGTCTATTGGCCAAATTCTGTCTTTCCTGTTGGAAGGTTAACTCTAGTGAATATGATGGAAAACATTTTCATGGCCAAGGATTGCTGTCATCAGAATCTGCCTAACAACAGGAGCAGCTGGAGATACTAAAAAAAAAAATAAAATGGAGGCTTAGAGTTATGTTCAGTGGTCTTCTTTACTCTTACAAAGCTACTGTGCAGCCAGAAAGAATCCAGAAAGAGACAAACAATATTTGTGCAATTCAACATGGAAAAAATGATAGCAAAAAAGCAATTCACATATAGTAATCTCCCCTCTCACAGAAGATGCTCACTGCTCCTCGGTAAAGTACACCAAGCCTCTGAATGTGGCAGAACTTTCGCTTCATCCTTTCCAGAATCTTTTCCCTTTGGATGATCAAGGCACTGGATTTATTTCATGTGACAACTCCAGTCAGTGGCAGGGTGTACAAGTTAATACTGCCTGCTTCCTCCACGTTACTGTGGTTCAAGACATGAAATCCAGGGCCAACAGATGACTCCTCTGTAAAGACAGGAGCATACTAAAGAAAATGAAAAGGAGCCATCAAAAGAATGAGTAGAGGACTCAAGGCCAACTGAAATAAGATGCCTTAGCAACTTCCACACCAACTCCAATGCCTCACATCATAAAACTCCCTACACACTTTTTCTTGGTAGCAGTGGTGTTTTACATCCCTGTTCAGTTCTGTCCTGGGGAGGGTTCCTTCTCAGCCAAACTCTTAATTAACACAGGCTGCAGCCTTACAGCTGAACATCCCTTAATCAGAGGTAACTTACAGGACTTTCCTAGTCCTGTAACCATCCCCTGCAGGCAGCTGTCTCTTTCCAAGATACAAATGTTTGTTTCCATTAAGAGAGGACCTCAGCAAACTGCTAACTTATGCCCATCATTTTTACTGCTATCTTTTCCTCTCCTTCCTCAAGAGTGGGTTTTGATACCGCAAGAGTATTTTAATGCAGGTCTACAGGACTTTTAGTTGACTATCTTGTCAGTCAAGACACACACCCATCCCCCAAGGGCTGTGACACTTTACCTGTGTGAAGCACATCTCAAATACAATTTCTGGTTTGAGCCAACTGTTGGGAGTGGCTGGCCTTAAATGTTTAGACTAGGAAGAAAGATAAAAAATCCTGTAAGGTTTGTCTCTGCTCTCATTCTGAGGTGTATTTCTCCTTTCTTCCTTTTGTCATTTAGCGAATTCATATGCACTTTGAAAGGCTGTATTTGCATTTTCATTGCTTAAAGACACAGATCGAGACTTAGGAAGCTTACAGCTTGTTTTATAGACCTCAATAACATCAGTTCTTTCCTCAGAAACCTTGTGATAAATGTGATAGGCTGTATCATAGAAAGCCAGGTTGGAAGGGACCTCCAGGATCATCTGGTCCAACCTTTCTAGGTACTACTATAGTTTATATGAGATTTACAGACAGATAAAACCATCCTGCCAACAACAGACAAGAGACAAACAAAAAAGGCAGAAATCATAGCCTATCCATAATGCCATTTCTAGTAATCTCTTGCCCCTTTCATTAGTAAACAATTTGTTACAGAGATATAGGAATTTGCCATGTATTATTATTAGGCCAGAAGGCCTAATTCTATAACAGGTCCTCTGTCCTTCTATCAGAACATCTGTGTATATACAGTAGAAAATTAGGACGAAAGCAGGGCTTCAACATACAACAAAGGAGAAAGAAGTGCCACCATGTATTCTGTTCAGTCAAGTTGGGTGAAGGATCCATCTTGAAATTTTATTTTACATCTCCCACCAAAAAAAAAAAAATCAGACAATCTAACGTATTGAAGTTAACAAGACATAGCAAAGCGATAAAAGTCAACTCTCCATCTCTAGAACATTCTCAAGATTTAGATCTCAAAACCTTCCCTAATATATAGTTGAATTTAGACACCTTTACCAACATATGTAGAAGACTAACTCTATGGACCAAGTAAACATGCCGTAATGAGTAAAATGTAATCATCAGGTTCTTTTTGCATTTCAGAGCACAGAAAAATCATCATTTGGTAGTCTCTCTATTCACTGATAAAAGCTAGAAGATGACTGCTCAGCAGAGTATTTAGAAAATTGGTGGATAAGTGAATCAGGCAATACAGCAGTCTACGCATTTTCTGTTAGAAAACAGAATTACTAATCAATTTATTGAAATTAACAAATTTATCTATCAGATTTGATTAATCCCTAATAGCATTTTTACTCAGACTTGGACACCTCATATGCAGCCAGTATAAAACAGCCCTGCTCAGGTAAGTAAGCACATGAGATTTTTAACCTGAGAGCCTGGTCCACAGATACTCAGCAAGAGCTTCAGACAATCATAGAATTATATATTGAATATGATGCTTTTTTTTCCCTAGCTCAGGGTTACATTTTTCCACATTTTTGCCCAGAACACAAACATCATCCCAACTATCTAAATCAACCAAAGCACCTCTATTTCTACAGAAAAAGTATCTTAAGTTCAATTGGCAAGCTTGCTATTCAGTTTTGTTTTATTAATACCTTCTACCCTCTACCAGGACAACATACCTTCTCTCTAAGCTTTCATGGATCACTAACATCAGAAATCCAATACTGTCTGCATTAACCACTGAAACCTGGGCAGGGCTGCAACCCGCTGGACTGGTCTGCTTTCACTCAAGACACATTCTTAAGTAGTAGTATCACCCATTTCCAGCCTGATAGGTTTTGCCAAGCAACCACTTTAGTTACTGGGAGACTAATGCACACGTGCAGATTGATGCAACAGATGTTTGTCTAAGACAGCATGGCCCAAGGGTAGGAATTCTATTCTCCTGGGGCAGTATCTGCCTTCCCACACAATGAAAGGAGTCTTGAAGACAGTATGGCCAAAAGTAAAGGTTACTATCATCGGAGAACATCCCTCCTTATCACCTGTCTAGCAGAGAGGATTTCAGAAGAATCTGCTGTTCACATTACAAGAAAACACCAAAATTCAAAACATAATGGCTGTAGACCTGACATTTCATGCTTAATAATCAACATAGCAGCTTACAAAGTTTAAAAAAAATGACCAGCTACTCGCTTTGAAGTAAAGGTATACTGAGAGACTGATTTTGTAGTTCATACTGCTTGTTGAAGGCAAGGAAAACTTTGCCATTTGGCAGCTTGACAAAGTCATCAAGCTTGACTTCACAAAGAAGTGCTCCATGTGAAACTGTCATCATCATAGCATACTATCATTAACTTACGTGAAAGCCATGTTTTCAATTACTTTACAAACTGAGATGGTTCATTGCCTACTTGTACACCTTTGGCTGAATTATACTCTTGGAAGAATTTTTGTCTGAGTCATTGATTGCATTGTGACTCTTAGGACGAAGATCTGCCACAGTGGTTATCAAATGCATGGTACTCCCAAATGACATAAAACCACTTTCTATAAAGAAGTTTCCCTCCAAAGTGGGGTGAGGGGCGGAAAAACATTTCTAACTTGTACGGAACTCCAGAGCATGAACCAACATCTATGTGAACAGAGTAACTGTTTACTGCAACAAGGTAAACAAGTAGAATAAAAGTGGAACTTTTAACAACTAAAAAAAAAAAATACTTTCCCATCACAAATTTCAAGGCAAACATTGCTGGGAATATATTGTTGAGTGCAAAGCAAAAGCCATGCTGTTTTGAAAAGCTCACACACCAAAGCAAGTATAGCACACATAAATACTTACCTGCTTATACTTCTGCTAAAAGACAAGACAAATCATCATTCTAGGTATAACTAATATTAATGTAGAAGACAAATACATATTAGGCAACTGCAGTGCTTATTGTTTGTATTAGAAATGGCAACATAAAATCAAGTTCCATAACTAACTCATGTTCTGTGCTTGTCCAATGAAGTTCACAATTTGAATAATGAGCTACTACATTTCTACTAAAGACTAAGTGTGACTTTTAAACAAATGCATCCTACTAAGTAGAACACACACGAAAAATGAGATAAAAGTGAAAACTGGCATGCTTTACTTTAGAAGCATAGAACTACGTGTTTTGGCTTTGTTTTTACGTAGTACCTCTTGTCCCGGTCCAAGCGGTGACTTGGACTCGGATGGGCTCGAGCGGTTAGCCCTTATATATTTAGGATTCGCCCCTGATTTTGGGGATGGCGATGACGCCAATGTATGATATACCAGAAGCCCTAAATAGGAGAGCACACACGTCCACACGCAATGAAGACCAGACACAGAGTTATATTTTATATGTTTTAACTGTTTGAATGGAGTTACAAATGTGTAGGAGGTAAATTTAGAAGGTAGGACGCAAGGGGTGTGTCTGAGTATGTGTGTGGGAGTTTAGATTGAAGAAAGAAAACTTATGATAGAGGGGGCTGGTATAGCGCGACGCGGTTTCCCTCTCAATAGGGTCGACGTTGTGCGTGGAAGTGAGGGCCGTTTGTGGGTTTACCCCAGGGAAAGATTACGGTTAATGACAGAAAAAGAAATATTATTAAATCTTACAGTCTCGACAAGCTGCACAAGGCGGTCTGTAACTTTAAGATGGCGGCTTCCACGTGGCGGTCTGCAGCTTCAAGATGGCGGCTTCCACGTGGCGGTCTGTGGCTTTACAGCAAAGGCAGCAGCGGCTCTGGGTGCGGCGGCAGGCTGTAGGCTTCACGGCAGCTGTAGCGGCGCCTTTAAGACTGCGGGCTGCGCTATAGCAAAGCGGGTCGCGGCAGACGGCAGGCTGCGGGCGTCTTCCCCGACGGGAGGAGGGAGAGAGAGAGAGAGCGCCTCTGGGGAGATTCACTGTTCTTTTAGGTGCTCTCGAGGCAGTGGGGCTAGCAGATACTGAGCTTAGCGCTCCTGCTTTAAGCCCGGCTCTCGAGTAGTAGCTTTATAGTTCTTTAGGCTTCCCCTTTTTGGATTCTCGGGTGGAGACCTAGCCTCCGTAGCCGAGATCCATGGCTCTTTACCTCTCCTCCTCGGCACAGACGGGGGCAGGTAGGCGGGTGCGGCGGCGAGGCGGCAGGGCAGCAGCGAGGTCCAGCGGCGAAAAGAGAGAGCGATAGCTTCCACGAGCGGTCTCTTTATAGCCCCTAGGAGCCTTCTGATTTGGCGCATCTTTTGAATCCATTCATTTGCATATAGTTCCAGCCAATCAGATAGCTATCCAGGCAGCTGCAAGAGTTCCATCCAGGGCTTAGCAGCAGCCTTGGTCTAAGGCTTGCCCAGGCTTGTCCTGGACTTGCCCAGGCTTGTCCTGGTGCAGTCCTGTCTCCTTTACTAGGTGAATAGTTCTTTATGGGAGGCAATTTTTCCCTTAGTGAGGGGTAAAACCCTCACACTTCACCCCGTGACTCACAAAAGAACTATGAAACATTATACAGAACTGTAACATTTATATAACATGTAAACAACATTGACTGTAGCTTATCCTGTAAGAAGGACATTGTAATCCACTTAATTTCAGTAACTTCAGAAAGTATATCAATTCACAACTTTAATCACCTATAAACAAACTTCAGTGATGTTCAAGAACACCACTTTTGAATAATTATGTTTATCTACTTGTTACAATATGCATTCTTAAAGGTGGTTTTTCCTACCTAGACCATATCTTAATGGTCTATAATTTCTATGCCTTGTATTTTTGCATAATTTGTTAGCCATATTGTCCAGATTAGGGATATCACCATTTTCCAATGTGTGTATCAGACTGTGACCTGGCAGCTTCACTAAATCAGATGTTAAAGGTTTTATACATTGTAACAGTGTTACTGATGTAAGAATCAAGTATGAGGGGTATTTAATTATGTTAGCAGGCTGCATTCTGTGCTTCCGAAGTGCTCAGTTTTGGTTGCACCAAGTAACAGCTGCTCTCTTGTTTTCCTTTAGCAGAGGTGAGCAGTCTCTGCCAAGGCAAACAAGACAGTCTTCCGTTGAAACACTGTTACAATTACAAAACTGCAATGATACCGTTTTCCTGAAAGAATCAGTAAGAGTGGGCAGTGTACAGCTGTTTCCAGCAAAGTCCCTTAGTTGTCACTCTTGATTTTTTGATCTTGTGAGAGGATTAAAAGCATTATATTACAACATAAAAGGTTATTCAACGCACAGAATCCATTTAGTACTAATTTTATACTGCTTGTCATTGTAATCTTTAGCTTTCCATGTATTTTGATTCAGTGGCATGTCCAATATCAGTTTAACTCTCCCAACATTAGGTAAATTAACCAAAACAGTTTGTCCAGTTTCAAAGCCATCCTTATGCTTTCCTTTGTCTCTCACCCCGTGATTCTTTGAATGTTGGCTGGTAGGTGGAGTTGGGTAAAAGGCATTGAGTCTGGGACATCCGTTCACTCCCCATCGGTTGTTCACAACTGTGAGGGCTTGACTTAATCTTTTGTCCCACTGTGTGGCTTGTGGCTTTAGAATACTTTTTATAAGACCATTAGTACGCTCTACTATTCCATTCGCCTGAGGATAGTAGGGTGTATGTAAGGTCCATTTAATGTTTTCCTGTTCAGCCCAGTGTTGTACCAAACGTGAAGTGAAATGAGATTCATTATCTGATTGTATGTTCTTAGGTTTTGGCATTATGCTGAACAAGTTCTTTAAGAAAGATACTGTATTTTCACCCGTGGCTCTAGGAAGCGCTTCTGCATAGGTCAAACCAGAGACTACTTCTACTGCTACAATGACATACTGTTTTGCATTTGATTTTCTGAAAGGTCTGATGTAATCTATCTGCCATCAGTCCCATAAACTTTTATTATCTCTGATATGCAGCTGTTCTTGAGTTAGAGGATGTTGTCCCAACCTGATTTTACATTGATCACATGCTGAAATGATAGTCTTGCATGCCTCCTTGGTGACAGGCCATCCTCTAGCTTGTGCTTCTTTATAAAGGTTGTAGTTACCTGAGTGACCTCTCTTACAGTGTAGCCACTCGAATAACCTTTTCCATTCCAAGTTTTCTCCTTCAATTGCGGCTTTCCTGATTTCAATTAAGTTTAGTCTTGCCAATTCATCTACTTCATTGTTAAATTTAGCTGCTTCATTTGTTAGGTCTCATTGATGTGATGGAATCCATCCTACATACAGTTTGGAATGCAATTTAGCTGCTTCTAATATTAATTTCCATTTCTCTGATTGCCATACTTGGATTCCATTGATCTGCCAATCATTTTCTTGCCAATAGGAGATCCACTCCACACAACCTTTATAAACAGTATATGAATCTGTATATATATACACACAGGTTCTTTATTAGTCTTTTCCTTTTGAATGACATTAAAGACTGCATCTAATTCGCCCACCTGGGCACTTCCTTCACTTTCATTGATTATTTGTTCACCAGTATTTACATTCAATGCAGCAGAGCGGAATTTCCATGTTTTCCCCTCTCTTTTTGAGGATGCACCAGTGAACCACACATTCTTTAGTTGGGCTGAGAATTCTGGAGCTTCTTTGATTGGGGAAGGTATTTTTTCTGCCAAATGTGTATCATCCCTTTCAGTGGACTTAATCTGATCTTGTATTTTTAAAGTTTTTTCAGGACCCTCAGAGACATTGAACAGATTACAGTAATATTCAATTTGAGAATACCACTTGCGTACTGTATTCTTTTGTGAGACCCCTTCAGGTGGTGGTTTTCCCGATGTGACCTGATTGACAATTTTGAATGGGCCTCTCAAGATGATTTTTTGTTTTTTAACCATTTTCTCCACCTCTTTCAATGCAGTGGTAAGAGTCAATAGGCCTTTTTCCCAAATTGAGTATCTTCTTTCTGTTTCTTTAAAGGTTTGCGAAAAGAAACCAATTGGTCTTGTAGCTCCCTCGGGGCCCTTTTGCCACAAATGATATGAGAGTCCATTTATGGCAAATCCCCATTCTATAATTATAGGGTCGTTTGGGTGAATTGGACCTAATGTTTGGTATGTCTGTATTTCTAATAGCAGTAGTTGCAGGGCTTCATCGTGTACCTGAGACCATTCCCAATATGTATTCTTTTTTAACAAATCATAGAGCGGTCTTGCTATTATGGCAAGGTCTGGTATGTGCTTCCGCCAAAATTGCAAAGTTCCCAGAATCTCTTGTAGCTCTTTTTTGTTATCAGGGATTTTAATCTCTCCCAATTTGGAAATTGTATCAGTAGGGATATTCCATGTACCTTTCCTCCACCAGATACCTAAGAACTTCACCTCTGGGGAAGGTGGCTGGTTTTTATCATCAGGGATTTCAATCCCTATGCCAGACAAATGGTCAATAATATTGTTATAGACCTCTTGTACTTTAGACACATCAGGCCCTCCAATTAGTATATCATCAATGTATTGGTAAATTTTTACATCTTTAGGTGCTTTGGAGATTATTTGTTCTAACTCAGTCGCCAATGCATGATGTGCTAAAGTAGGAGAATGTTTGTATCCTTGAGGGAGTCTGGTAAATGTGTATTGGTTTCCTTGCCAGGTGAAAGCAAACTTTTCCTGGTCTTTCTCTTCAATTGGAATCATGAAAAACATGTCTTTAATGTCCAGTACAGCCATTATAGGGTGAGCTGCCTCTTGTATCTCTAAAATCAGTTCTGATAAGTTGGGTACTGCAGCTGTGAGTGGGTTGGTATTAGCATTCAGTTTGCGAAAATCCATAGTGAGCCTCCATTTCCCATTGGACTTTTTGACAGGCCAGATTGGAGAGTTATATGGTGAATGAGTGTCAATTAAAATTCCTCGAGTTTTAAGATCTTCAATTACATCTTTTATTCCTTCTCTTGCCGCTTTAGAAAGAGGATATTGTTTTACATTTGTGACTGTGCTTTGTGGCAGGCATGGAGCTTTTTGTAATAGCCTCACATTTAGAGTGGGTGTACCAAAGTTCCAAAAGTTGCCTTTATCATCTCTCCATGCTCTTCCTTGCAATATATCCATCCCCATCAAATTGTACGGGATGTCACCCACTATCATTTCAGCTCTAATTACACTGTCTTCGCCTGGTAATTTCAAAGAGACTTTAGCAGTTTTTTGGAGAGTGGGCTGGCCAAATGCACCACTCACAAGCATAGGTTTTAGGGATGGATTGATTCCACATTTTCGGGCATCATCTTTTCTGAGTGTGGATATTTGTGCTCCAGTATCTACCACAAATGTCACAGGGTACCTATTAGGACCAACACTACAAGTGATTTCCAAGTCACCCTTGGAATTTTGAGTTAGTCTTAATAAGACTAACTGCCAATTGTGAGGAAGCTGATTGAGTTTAGAATATGATTTATTTTCTTGTTGACAATCATCTTTGTTTTCGGGCATGTCTTCCCACGATTTTCCCGGATTGTTTGGCTCATCATTGCCAACAGTATTTTGTGTTTTGTTTTTCTCCTTCTGCTTTTTCTTTTTAGTTTGTTTTGGTGCAGAAGGAGAGCAGTTTAGTTTCCCTGATTGTTATTGTTCACAGGCCACTTCTCAACCAAATCTTTGAGATGGCTGTAACTGTAATT
Source organism: Hemiprocne comata (assembly GCA_020745705.1). Taxonomy (NCBI): domain Eukaryota; kingdom Metazoa; phylum Chordata; class Aves; order Apodiformes; family Apodidae; genus Hemiprocne; species Hemiprocne comata. Next base: position 80,059,569 of record CM036586.1, read on the forward strand.
TCGTGTTAAAAGTTCAGAGGGTATGCCTTTGCGTCGGGCTTCCTCTTTAAGCCATGCAAAGGGCCCCTGGCGGGCGCCATTTTGTGACCCAGAACTCGTGGAGGGTTGGGGATCACGTGCAGTGTGTGGCCTGTTCCTGGAAGGTGTCTGGTTTCTAGTGGGGGCTCGGTCACCGCGCCGTCCTCCTGAAGTTCAGGGGGGGGTGCGTGGTGGCCTTGCAGCCACTGCGGCATAAGTTGGCTCTGGACTTTCACAGGCTGAGTCCACTTTGTGTATGGTGTGCCTTTTAGAGGCATCATATTCTGGCACTCCATATTGTCGACCATACTCTGTTAGTTCTTTGGCCAGGTCTCCCTAAGTATATGGATTGTTGTCCTGATCATTATTTGCAATTTTGCCTTTCAGCTGGATTGCCAAATTTTTAAGCTCTCCAGGTAAGCCCCGGATAAGAATGTTCATTCTTTCTGGTCTTACCGGCTGCAGGAGGGGAGAATCCTGTCCCACAATTAAATAATTTTGATAAATCATTTGTATCACAGCGGCCTTATGAATGTTTTCCATTAGTTGTGTTATGTCACCTTTCAGGACTAAAGGTTCACCCCGTGACATAGGGTCTATTAAACCTACATTATAGGCAGCACGCTGTGTTATTGTCCACATAGCTTGGTAATTTCCAGTGGAAAGTGAAGCTCCTGGACCCCAATATCCAGAGGCTTCTTTTGCTGAAAGCAGAATATCGTCTCCGCCCTCAACAGAGACACGGATGACATATTCGGTGTCACTCTCTGTGGATTTTTTACTGAACCGTTTTTTGAGGTCAGCCAACTCGATTGGTGAGTAAGGGGTTTGCTTTTGCCTAAGGATTGCCCTCCCAGTTTCAGTATCAATAGAATATTCTGACCGGATTACTGGCCTGAGGGTTTTACGCGGGGTTTTTCCTCATCATCTGAACTTTGATGACGGGATGAATTGCAAGATGAATTGCAAGATGAGTTTTTTGAATTACTTTCAATCAAAGTTGCCAATTTATTAATCTTTTTCCCCATTCTTTTCATTTCCTCATGTCCAGTATCCATCAGGGTCTGGATAGTGTTATTCACATCATGTTTAAGGGATGCAAGATCCTTCTCCAATTCGCTGATATTAGAGGAGGTGGCCAACCTGCGTTTGGGTTTACTGTATTGCTGGGTCCTCCTATTGCTAAATGTCACGTGTTTTTTGGGAAGTGTGTGCGCTGTTTGCTCTTCATCACTGTCTGTATCGGATGTTTTAAGATTAACAAGCTCCTCCTCTAGTGGAGGTGTGTCCCTCCGTGAGGTCATACCCCTCTTTTCACAGGACGAATCTGAGTCATATCCTCCCCCACATGGTACAGCCTTTTGATCCATATCTATGCCATTGTCCTTGAGAATTTGTTTTAGCTCTTCCTTCTCCTGCCAAATTAATGTTGCTAGAATAAAGAATGTTATGGCATTATAAAAATCATAGCCAGCTTTTCTCACTCTTCGATACAGATCTTTTGTCAAATATGAATCATTCTCCAGGTATTTTAAATCCTGGCAAATTTGTTCCAAATTACCCTCATTATAGTGTCTTTTTATTCTATCAAAATAAGCAGTTGAAGGGATGTACCCTCGGGCTTTGAGATGGCTGTAAAAAGGGATCACCAATGGATAATGCTTAAATTCGTCCTGGAATGGAGATGGGATGCGGATAGATGTTTCCTCAGATTTTGAACGCAGCTTATCTAGGAGTCCCATTACGCATGGTGTGCGGCTCAGAGCTTCTAAGGTATATCCCACTTCTGACACCAGATTAAAATGTCCCGGTCCAAGTGGTGACTTGGACTCGGATGGGCTCGAGCGGTTAGCCCTTATATATTTAGGATTCGCCCCTGATTTTGGGGATGGCGATGACGCCAATGTATGATATACCAGAAGCCCTAAATAGGAGAGCACACACGTCCACACGCAATGAAGACCAGACACAGAGTTATATTTTATATGTTTTAACTGTTTGAATGGAGTTACAAATGTGTAGGAGGTAAATTTAGAAGGTAGGACGCAAGGGGTGTGTCTGAGTATGTGTGTGGGAGTTTAGATTGAAGAAAGAAAACTTATGATAGAGGGGGCTGGTATAGCGCGACGCGGTTTCCCTCTCAATAGGGTCGACGTTGTGCGTGGAAGTGAGGGCCGTTTGTGGGTTTACCCCAGGGAAAGATTACGGTTAATGACAGAAAAAGAAATATTATTAAATCTTACAGTCTCGACAAGCTGCACAAGGCGGTCTGTAACTTTAAGATGGCGGCTTCCACGTGGCGGTCTGCAGCTTCAAGATGGCGGCTTCCACGTGGCGGTCTGTGGCTTTACAGCAAAGGCAGCAGCGGCTCTGGGTGCGGCGGCAGGCTGTAGGCTTCACGGCAGCTGTAGCGGCGCCTTTAAGACTGCGGGCTGCGCTATAGCAAAGCGGGTCGCGGCAGACGGCAGGCTGCGGGCGTCTTCCCCGACGGGAGGAGGGAGAGAGAGAGAGAGCGCCTCTGGGGAGATTCACTGTTCTTTTAGGTGCTCTCGAGGCAGTGGGGCTAGCAGATACTGAGCTTAGCGCTCCTGCTTTAAGCCCGGCTCTCGAGTAGTAGCTTTATAGTTCTTTAGGCTTCCCCTTTTTGGATTCTCGGGTGGAGACCTAGCCTCCGTAGCCGAGATCCATGGCTCTTTACCTCTCCTCCTCGGCACAGACGGGGGCAGGTAGGCGGGTGCGGCGGCGAGGCGGCAGGGCAGCAGCGAGGTCCAGCGGCGAAAAGAGAGAGCGATAGCTTCCACGAGCGGTCTCTTTATAGCCCCTAGGAGCCTTCTGATTTGGCGCATCTTTTGAATCCATTCATTTGCATATAGTTCCAGCCAATCAGATAGCTATCCAGGCAGCTGCAAGAGTTCCATCCAGGGCTTAGCAGCAGCCTTGGTCTAAGGCTTGCCCAGGCTTGTCCTGGACTTGCCCAGGCTTGTCCTGGTGCAGTCCTGTCTCCTTTACTAGGTGAATAGTTCTTTATGGGAGACAATTTTTCCCTTAGTGAGGGGTAAAACCCTCACACCTCTATACCTTTATATTACATCTATAACTATTTATTATTTATCCATGCATTATATATAGTGGGTCTTAGAATTAAATCAGCATTAATTTATCAATAGCTAGTTGCAACATTCTGTTTATATGTACCTGACATCCACATCAAGAGGAAAATAAGAATTGATAATATATTAAACGCTGGAAGCTTATGACTTCAAATACTTCCCTTTTTTTTTTTTTTTTTAAGTACTTAGTTAGATTTGGGCTACTCCTTCTCTTACTTTCCACACAAGAAATATATTTAAACTCTAATATGAGCTAGAAACAGTTGCAGCTTGCAAGGTGTATTATAGGTGTACAATAGAATAACAAACACCAGCATTTTTCATACATTAAATAGCAGAAGTAAGATTAGAAGTGTTTCTTTCCAAATGCAAAATCCTGTGCTTGCACTGCGCTGATCAACAAAAAAAAACCCCACACCACCCCAGCCAACCAATTTGTATGGAACAATCACAAAATACAGGAAGTTGGGAAAGTACAAGCATCAGGGTATCTTGTATAAAAGCACAGTATAGTTACGATTGATTCAGTAGACATACCATCTGAGTCACTTGAACAGAAAGTAACCATATGATCTGAAAAGCAAATGTCTAAAAAGCAATCATGCTATAGACTGAAAGCTCTGTGATTCCAAATTCATCCTGAGCACCGTCGTTACCTATATTTTTTCCCTACCTGAAGGCAACAGCTTTTGTTGTTCTTTTCAATCTCAGATGTTTACCAAAGAGTTTTTCCAACAACAATTCCATATTTTCCTCTTGCAAATGTGAACCCAGGTGAGATGTTCACCAGCATTAACATAGCATCCGACCGACTAGTTAGACCTTCATGAGCTTGTGCCAGCTCTACAATATGTTTAGGCCATAATATCACTCCTAACTCAGGAGTTCTATTCACCAGCATTGTTTGCATGGCTTTCTGCATGTAAAGACCTGGTATGATACCTGGATGCTCCAGTCCATCCAGACCTTGCTGTTTTAATTCTCAGCTTCACATTTCAAACATACTCCAGAATCCCCATCCCCAACAGTTGAATTGTATGTTATAGGACAAAAGCATGAAGGTCACTCAAGATCCCATCAAAACACAATATAGAGGTGTCCTGCATGAAGCTGCTATTATGCTTATTTCAAAAAACAGACATTTCATAAACTAAATACAAGCAACAAGAGACATAATTCAACAATAGCTGTGAACTCACTGATAATGGGGACTTTCTGCCCTGGTCAATCTAAACACATTCAGCATTTCTTTAATAACTTACTTCCATATTTTTGAAACTTCATTTCCTTGCAAGTATGCTTACTTTACCAAGATACTAAACATAATGCAGCTTAATTTCAGGCTGTATCTATAAATGACTATTTAATTTATGTTTTCAATCAATTCATACATTATTCAAATTAGGACTGCTTTAGAGCTCAAACTGATTCAGAATTCTACAAAGTATAAACCTACCTTTGCAATAATCTCAGAAACTGAATCAGCTGCCTTAAAAAGTAAAACAAAAAAGACAACGAGACTGCAAGCCACCTGCCACAGAGCAATGCTTCTCTTTCCAAGTGTCTGACTACTTCCATTAAACAGAAAGGTAAACTTGCATTTGTTAGAACTATACACATAGAGTTAGATGATCTAACTCATAACAAGTGCAGCCTGCCAATGAATAACACTTTTATCCAGTGACAAGTCTCTCATAGTTTATGAGCATTTATATTATCAACTTAAAAGTTTTTGTTCCACTTACTGTGTCACGTTGGATACCGCTGGCACTAGTGACTCTTCTGATATAAGGTCCATGTCATCAGTGAAGCTGTTGGCCCGTGACATTTCTTGGCTACTCCCTTCTAAACGTCTCTTCACTGCACAAATAATTCAAAGAAATCATAATACATTAGAAAGATAACATACAAACTCTTTCCCTTGCTTAAGATACTGTGCAGTAGATCAAAGAAATAGTTCTACTCTGAGATATGGCTTTCTGTTTTGTCAGATTCAGTGAAAGTGATGCTTAGAACATATACCATACAAAAAAATATGTGCACATACATAATTCAAATACACAGGAACCTCTTACAGAAAAGGTTTGTCTTTTTGCGGACTGTCTCCCTGTAGGCAGAAATTCACCATATCCACAACTTCAACATGGGTATGACAATAGAAACAATCTGACCTCTTGTTGTGGTTTGGGCCTAACATGACACCAAAGAACCAGCCCTGTGGCCTCTCCCTCAACTCCCCCCCCCGCCCTCCCAGGGATGGGGAGGACAAAGGCCAACAAGAAGCTCATGGGTCAAGGCAAAGGAAAAGGAGGGTTCTTCACCGATTAAGGTCACAAGCAAAACAGACTCAACTTGGCAAAAAAAATAATAATTTCACACTACTCAAGTACACAGGACACAGACAACACACAGAGCAAGGCTTACATAAGTTACCCCCACCCCTCCCTTCTTCCCGGGCCCCAATTACTTTGTTCCTGATTTCTCTCCCTCCTTCCCCCCAGCGGCACAGGCGGACAGGGGATGGGGTTTAGAGTCAGTTCACAGTCTGGTGGTTCCTACTGCTCCCTCCTACTCAGGAAGAGTGATTCCTTACAGTCCTCCCCTGCTTCCCCATGGGGTCCCTCCCATGGGAGAGAGTCCTCCAGGAACCCCTCCTTCATGAGTCCTTCCCACGAGGTCAGGAGCAAGCTGCTCCAGCACAACCTTCCCAGAGAGTCATGGGATGCTTCGGGAACAGTCACCTCTGCTGCCATGGGGTCTTTGACAGCTGCATAATCTAAGTCCACTGGCAGCAAATCCAAATCCACCTCTCCTGGCACCTTCAGGGAATGTTCCACCACATTCCTCCATGAATGCAGGGGGACAGCCTGCCATCTTCACCATAGGTTGCTTGGGCACTTTCTTCCTCACCAACCACTGGCACCGCTCTTGCCTTCGAGCTCAGCTCTTTTCTCCACTGCTCGTTCTGCTCAGGTCTTGTATCAGTTCTTTCATGTGTTAATTGCAGAGGTGCATCTATTGTCCCTCTAATGGCTCCTTGGCTGGTTTTGGAGCAGGGGGAGCTTCTCAGCTTCTTATACGACCTGCCCCTGGGGCCCCTCCCTCACTACCAAAAATCCCACCAAACCAAACCAGCATAGCTACGTTTCCTCAGGTAATACTATTTGATAGGAATAATAAAATTTCTTTAAACCCCTTTAAATTTTTATTGCTGTTATCATATAAACAGCACTTTTGTTTCAAGTATTCTATTTGGTCACGATATTCAGTGTTCAAAAATTCTCCCACAAACTAGGAAAGACCTCAGGTGCTTGAATGAAGTCAGCTCAGCAGGGTAACCACGACGGATAAAAAGCTGTACTGTAGCTCAGTTTATGTTCCAAGCATCAGAAAGTTGCAAATTTTATTATTGATTGGAAAGACATATGATGGGCCATGAACACAGGAGCTCACTCACAGACTGGAAAAAGTAGAGAAGTGGACAGAGAGTTAGAGGACATCAGCCCTCTAACTGATGAAAGCTGATTATGTTATAAAAAGCTGTAACCCCAGTACTCATTTTCATCAAGCACAGGGCTGACTTCTTCCACTATAAACGTGAAGTATACACATGCCTGCCTTTCCAAGTTCAGTTCCATCAATAGTCATAAGCAACTTCTGCTTTAAGGTCTTTTCAATATTTATCTGTATTTACTTTGTTCAAGAGCTATGAAGTACATCTATTTTAAATTGCTGTGATCTGAAATAGGTTTACTATTAGTCATGAAAAAAATTGCTAACAGTTTCCTATCTGTTTTAATTCCAATTATTCTTGAAAGCATGAAACATACACTTACAAGCTGGCAGAGTCTAACTTGGAAAATGCATAGGATGACACAAAATCAAGGGAGAAAAAAAAATGTTGCAGGGAGGGAACAATTAAAATTAACTGTCAAACAAAAGAAGTAAAAGACTAAGTAGTGTCACTTGCATATGCTGTGATGGGTACAAATGAAAAAAACTATCCACACAACAGGAATAAGAAAGCTTCCCTCCTGGAAAACTAAACAATTGAAATCTCAAGTGAATTCTACAGCACCACTTTGGCACTAAAAAGCATTAAATATGAGAGTTTACTATTGGAAGAACCATAGCGTAAATGACAAGGAGTGAAAATGAGGTCTATACAACAATCATAAAATGGCATAACTGAACACTGGACATAAAATTACAAAGTTCTTTATTTACATCTGCTGGAGTAAATCACAAATATCTAAAAGATTGCCTCCATGCTTCCCCTCTCTCCTCCCACACTTTCTACATGGTCAGATCTGTGGACAGAACAACTTTTGCCAGTTTGGTTACTGACTAGATTTATCTCAAAACCTGCCTCTAGCATACATATATTGAGAGAAAGAGCTTCTTGTAGAAGTTCTGCTCTTAAGCATCAAGTTAAAACAGAAATAACAGTTCAGAGGCTCATAATATATGGGTGGTGATATTATAACATTCCCTACTACGCTCAGAGCCACTTGACTCAATTTAAAGTCAGTTCAGGTTTACATTTTGTGAAGTACTAAGCTACCACAAGAGAATACCTGTTTTATCCTTGTAACTCTAACAATAAAATCTATTTAATATTAAATCCCTTTATGTTTTAACAACCCATTCATTCTGTGTGTTCCTCCTTTAAAATATTAACACATTGATAACATTTGCTGGTCCACACATTCAAACATCAAAGCCAATGGTAAACACAATTATCGTGTCCTCTGTTCTAAATATTTTCTTTCCTTAAGGTGACTTGAAACAGTTGTGAGCAGTTACCTTCCTATTCAGAACATGGAAATGGGGAACATTTAACTGCATTCAACACGTAGCAGTGATGCTTTCCAGGAATAAAACTGAAAGTTATAAGGTCCAGCTACTACATACAGTAGGTTGGAATAGCTACAGCGCAAGCCAGAACAACTGTATCTTCCCTCTGTTTATTTTAATAAAGTTTACTTTTCCCAACTGACTTTATGGGAATGAATGCCTAATTTTTGTTGTTTCAGAGAAGCAAGGAGTGGAGGCAAAGAAATACTGAGCAGAAAGAGAAGCCATCCTTTCATTAAATGTGCTGCTACTCATGAGATGAAGAAGGTGTACATATTTGGTTATACATATATTTTCTGAGCATGAACAGTTGGAAGAAGCAAGTTGAAAACAGACTTGTATCTACCACAGTACAACAATTACTATTGTATGCCATAGACCTAGGAATCCATGAAAGAAATCAATTCATTAAATGAAATGGCAAAAGGAAAACTAAGTTTCATATACCTCTATTTTTTTCTTCAGTCTCTGTTTCTAAAACAGTGAGAATATATAACACATCCAAATGTAACCCAGAGATGTTTTTCTAGTGCTGCTTAGCTTTATCTAACCTTAGATTCCTTATTCATATCACACTAATTTCTGTCTTTGTTGTATGGGGAAAAAAGTGAATTCCCACTTTACAGCTACAGTAGGAAATACGATTGCACATAGTTCCCATTACCATGGTCATCCTCAAACAGGCAATGCCTACCAATACCAGGACAAAATAACCAGGAAGGTTTTGCACTATTCTCTTCTTAGATAAACAAGATGGGAAAAAAAAAAAAAAAAAAAAGAAAAAGCAGAAGAGAAAAAAAGAAAAAGCTATTGCAAATACTTCCAACTCACTGCTTTTATTAGGAGACTTGTTTTTCATATTCACTGAAAAAACCCCAACCACAAACTTAAGGATAATTCATACCACTCCAACACAGTCTACTTTACCAAAGTCTGCTGAGAATTGCAATGGCTGCTTACGTTGCATAGAAGGGCACCAGCAGTTGCTACTCCCCAGAATACAAACACCAAAGAACTTGAATGAAAAGGAGATATTTGCCAAATTAAACAGGGAATACACAGGCACATGAGTAGAAATGGACAGTAAATTTGCGACAGCTTAATATGCATAGTTGCTATCACATTAACATTTATTCCTCAAAAAATTACGTAATAGATTGCCACGTACAATGCCACGTACTCAGGGAAGAGGAGAGCACACAAAGCAGATAAATAAAGGTGACAAGGAAAGCTATGGAGCTGCATCTAAAAGCACAGGGCCAGAGAACATCCAGATGGGACACAAAAGGTAAGCTAAATTGGTGTTCAAAGCAGTAAAAATATTAACATGTAGAGAACACTGATGAGGATAAGGTCTCCTCTACTGGATGAAAGTAACAGTGCTGGCTTTTCTGTTTGTCTGAGAATGTTTGGTTCAGAGAATGATAGAATGCCTAGGGTTCGAAGTGACCTTAAACATCATCTAAATCCAACCCTCTTGTCATGGACAGGGACACCTCCCACTAGATCAGGTTGCTTAGAGCCCTATCCAACCCAACCTTGCATACTTCCAAGGATGGGGCATCCACAACTTCCCTGGGCAATCTGTTCCAGGGTCTCAGCACCCCCATAGCAAAAATTTTTTTCCTCATGTCTAATCTAAATCTCTCCTCCTCCAGTTTTAACCTATTACCCCTTGTCCTCTCACTTGTACAAGCCACAGTAAGAAGTCCCTCCCCAGCTTTCCTGTAGCCCCTTCAGGAACTGGAAGGCTGCTACAAGGTCTCCCAAGAGCCTTCTCTTCTCCAGGCTGAACAACCCAACTCTCTCAGCCTGTCTTCATAAGAAATTGGTTGTTTCAAAACAGAACGTTATTTTTAAAAGGCTTAAGATACCAAAAGTAAATTCCAATCTATTCCTTCAGTGGCACTATCTTTTGATCACTTTAATGCATTTCAATTATTCTCTCTTTCTTAAGTCAAGGACTTATTAATGCTGGAAAAGTTCCCCTGTCTAGAATAACTCTTACATTAAATAACATGCTAGAGTAAAGTAACCAGATCGCATTTTGCAAGGTGTGTTTTTCTCACTATTAATGCTTAGCAAGTGGATATGAACAGGAAACTGACAATAGAAACAGTAAATCCATAACTGGCTTATAGAAATATACTCCAAATTTATTATTTTTACTAAATTTGGTTGGATCAGACACATTATTAAAATTATTATGACACCTAGCCCACTTTAGGGTTGATTACAACTTTTCTTTGTTAACCAAATAGAATTAAAGAACCAAATTAAGCTGTAAACTTAATTACATGTTTAACAATGGAAACAAACCATATTTATCAGCTTATTTACAGTGAGACCAACTGACCATCCTTATGGTTGGACTCAGTGAAATTAAAGGTCTTTTCCAACCCAAATGATTGTGATCACCTCACTGCCCAAAATGCAGTTCACTTTAAAGCTAATATGGCAAAAACATATCATTAGCATAGACTGAATCACTGATTTATAGAAGTTACACCATTAAACCCTTTCTTCCTTGTTATTGTGAAAATGAAGTGTCAGAGTGTACTCAGCACTAACCTAAATAAGACAGAGCTATTTTTATTTTAGTTTTCTGTAAAAAATGTTTAAAATCTGAGCATCCAAAGCTGGAATTTTAAATCCTTACTAGGTACTTATATGTAAACCATTTACAAATTCCAAACACTCAGATTCTCCCATACAGACGTCTAAGAGCTACAAGTACTCAGTATAGTTTAAAAAGCCAAGCCACTTTATGTACCTAATTTTAGGCATCTTAAGTTTATTGTCATTAGAGAGCTGATAGTGCAGTTTTTACATTCTCCTTGAATTTGATTTTGTTCCCAGATGACCTGTAGAATCTTTTTTTGCTACCAGAACTGAAATAAAAGAACACTGGAAAAAGTGAATTGAGGAATACGAATAAATTTGTACTTGCTTCAAACATATTGCTAAGTATATACATGAACTGCCGTGCACTGTTGCTGCTGTACTTAGTTACATGTTTGGCTGCAAGTGTTCTAGATAAAATTCAACATCTGGTTTCCTGTGCATCCAATTTGAGACAATCAGCACTCAAAATGCACTAATGCTGACTTTATTTGTTGTACATTCTTTTGTTTAGATAAGCCTGCAGGCCAAAGTACATACTGACTTACACCCCATGGAACCATAACTACTCACTACATGTCTAATGAGACAGCACAGAGATGTAAATTAATACCAACACATAATACAAAATCACAAAGGCATGTAATAGTGGAAAATACGCACGAAGAAAACAATGAAACATACTTTTGAATGTATATGAAGATGCTGTTACCTACCTGACAGTCAGAACATCCTTGTAAGACCTAGCAAACAGGAAGGATGCAATATATTCAGAAAAAAAAACCAAAGGTTTTCTACTGCATCATATAGGTTTACTTCAGAAAAAGGATTGTTCATCACAATATCAATGTATTTTCTTTAAATGAAAGATATTGGCTTAGAATATTTAGCTGAATATTTTGTATTAAGTAACTTATAGAGCAAGCAAACGACCATACCACTGAACCTGTGTAATGTTTGGCATTAACTGACAAGAAAGCTTGTTGATAGATTCAAAAAAGCGGTCAGGGACCAATTGCACAAGAGTTGTAAGTGCCTCCTTATACACAGATACAACCTGTCAGAAGAGAACTGGAGATCAACTGAGCATAGTAGAGAAGCATGCAGTGTTGGTGCCACTCGCTATCTGTTCGGATAGCAAGCTATGATTTCCACTGCACTCAGTTCAACCCCTTTAAAAAGCATTAAAGGATTGCCTTGACTGATTTAATCCGAGCAAATTAATTATTTTTAAATGTCTATTGATTACGCTGTGATAAAAGCAGTAATGATCAACTAAAAACATGGAGCGAAGTGACAAAAAAGAGTTACTAATCTAATTATTTTCGCTTTTACATTTCCAGTTGTATTATGGCCAGGGTTGTTTTCCAGTTTTCCTCAGGGGAACGACCCACAATAGAAAGCTAGAGGAAGCTGTTTCCAGTTCCTTGTCAGAGCAGCAAATTTACTACCAAAAAAGCGTCAGCTATGATTTTTAAATATTTTTTTTTAAACACTGCTAAATGCAGCTAGCTGAGAGTGAGCTGAAGTCATTCAACCATCATAATTTGGTCATATCACATGCTGGACAAGAATAAGAATATTCACTACATGACCAGGTATGTTGTAGTCCAACTGCCTGGATGCTTCCCTCTGGCCTCCTTGCCTTTGACAGGAGAAAGGAAATAGCATTTCATGAGCACATACAACTCTACAAGTCATATACTTTTTTCCATGCATATGCATAGCATGCCCTTAGAGCCTCTACCTGTTACAACAAAATTTACTTCTAAGGACTTTTGTCCTCCATCTTACTGAGCCAAACAGACCAGAAGATCCCAAAGACTAGGAAATCAGGGAAAGAGGGCCTGTAATCATACCCTAGAGAGGTTTCTCATTCTCAATCTAAATCATCTGTAGAAACCTCTCATCTTTTAAGGTACAGGCTCTATGCATGTTTATGTCAGGTAGCTAACCATTCCCAGGTTTCTGTGCAGACACAGAAGTAAACATTGACATATTTAACATTTTCTCTCTTGGGCTTTCTTCCTTAAAAAAAGTAATGCCTTTTTTCTTATGAAAATTATTTCTCTCAAACACAAAAAAAGCCCAAACAGGCTTCTAAACTCAGACAAATGTGTGTGGTTAATATGAACAGTAATAAGGGGTAAGGTCTGGCAAAGGTTGGAAAAAAATTTCCTGGTTAGTAGGGGAAGAGGAGCATTCAGAGAAAATCAGAGTAAGCTGAACAGGAGGTACAGTGCCACATGACAGCAGCAGGAATGTGACAACAGGAAAAATACAGTGACATGAGTAGGAAAAAACATTTGTTCAAAGAAAAGCACCTACCTACCTTACCTCAAGACTCCATCACCCTTGAGAGGTTGTCCTTCAACTAATGACAGTAGGCCCTTCATCTACTCAAACATCTCACAAAGCATTCTTGGCACATATTTTAAAACGTTTGTTGCCAACTCAGCTTCATGTTCAACATAATAGCCTTCCTCTCTTGTTTCTCTTTCTTTGCAGGTTTACCAGCTTAATACTATGTAGTCTTGCATTAAGCATTTCAATTACTGAGCAAGTCTGCAGTCACAGCTTTCTGCAGTCACTCCAATTCTGCCACAGTAATTTACATCTGCCATTAACATTTGGTGGCTGAAAGAGCACAGAGTAAGTTGCTGACATATACTGTCAGCAGTGAGCAACTTTTCCAGCATAAATTAGGCCCAAATGCTGCCACAACTAGTCCAGGAGGAATGTGAACTGAACATCTTTGAGAAAGCAACTAACAAGACAATTCTATGCAAATGATACCAAGAAACAATTCCTCAATATTCTACAGCAAAATATTTTTTACTCATTTCAACTTTGAAAAGTACCTCTCTTAACTGAAACATCATTGTCTCTTTTGCTTATCTAACGCAATCCTTGTTTTCAGAGTTAGAGATGGCATCTACAGCTTGTGAATATGTTCAAAAGATCAGCTCCCCATGAATAAATTCAAGTCACTGATATGCATTTGACTTTTTAAGGCTAGTAATACTTGACTGTTAGTTCAGTTATTCTGAAGAACAAAACATACAGTAAGAGCAGTCAAGAAAAATAAGACAAAAATAGCTTTGAAAGTGATCCTTCTACATTGCTGTACTGTTTTTTTTAAAGGATAAGAAGAACTTGACCTTAGAATGAAACAATGAATAGCCAATGAAATATAATTTGGCAGCTTGTTAGCTCTGCAGGGAGAGGTCTTAACACATACAAACTCTTAGAATTACACATAGGGAATGTATTATGTATAAATATATAGAGTTACTTTCCATTATGGGATTCAGAACTGTCATTATAGTAAAAATGTTTATTTTAAAAAGGAAGTACAGTTTTAGCATGGCTATTAAAGAAAATAAACCAGCTTGAAAATGTTTGCATTTTTCATGACTGTTAATGGTCAAAGCACACAAATTGCAATGACAGTAAAATTAGAAACATTTTCTGAATTGTTGTCAATGTTTTGACTCACAAGGACACAAACCCCAATTATTGTAATTACAGTGAAATGTGCCACAATTATTTTGTACTATTTATCTTGTACATTCAGGATGCTGAAAAGGACGTTTATGGGAGTGTTCCTTTCCTATTTCAAATACATTTGTTCTGAATATTTATTTGCTAAATGGTGAATGTGAAGATATTTAGGATAGCACAGTAATTTGAGTAAAAGTCTAAACTACAACTACTTAAAAAATGATTCAAAATAGCCATTGGTATGTGTACCCAATACTACAAAAATACTGAATGACTCATCTTCAGATCAAAATCTGAACTATAACATCTTACAAGCACAAAACTCCCTCATAAGTTACTTTCCTAGAAATGCTGCAAACGAACTGATCACATTTTATTTAAAATTAAATTCATGGGGTCTTCAGCCATCTACTTGAGAGCTCAAACAGTATGTGCATTTGCTATTAACACTACACTTTTTTTTCATTTCCTTTTAAATTCACTTTTATTACAACGAAGTTGCTGAGCTTTTGCTGCTACAAATATAGTATTACTTCAATCCAGTCTTTTTAAGACTCAAATTATTAGCTTAAGAAGACTCAGCCTATTTAGTACTCCATACTCCCCACAGCAACCAAAAATTGTACATGACAAGGGAACAACGAAGTTTATAACAGAAATACAACTCTAAGTTGACATATGCCCTCAGTCACTAGTATCATACAGGATGAAAAAGAAATATATACAAAACCCAGTCTCGATGATCGCAGATGTAAGTGTCCGAGGGTCCCTTGCAGAGGGCTGACTTGGGAAAAGGGTCCACAGCTCTTACCAGGACCTGATGGATTTGGATCCTGCCAAGCACATGGTGAGCTGATGACAGAGCAGGAGCCACTCTCCAAGACCTCCGAGCACAGAAAGCAGCAAAGAAGAAGGGAGCAGGAAAAAAGGGGGATTCCAGTCCTCCTGTTTTTTCTAGAGTACAGAGGGAATACTCACCCCCTGCTCTGCCCCCCAGATCCCTCAGGATCCTAAACACTCTAGTTCCTTGTCATGATACCATAAAAATAGCCTGGCCCACCTCAAACCATAACAGGTCTGAGGTGGTATCCAAAAATTCTGTACGGGTTTTTTTATTCAGTAAATTAATTGACATGGAGCTGAGAATGCATCAAAACTTCTTTTCTACAATCAGTGTAAAGATCTGAAGGTGCACTTGCCAAATGAATAGGAAATTCATGCAGTGAATCATTCTGGTAATATTAAACAGCCTCAAATGCTGTTAATATTGCTATAGAGAAAAGATGCAATATATCAAAACCCTAGAAAGGTAGGACAAAAAATTATTTTTATTCCAATAAATATTTAGAGGAAGGTATCACCAACTCTGGAAATAACAAAAGGCATAGCCCAAGAAGCCAATTATTTCTTTCACTAGTGTCCTGGTTTGAGCAAGGATGAGGCCAATTTTACTTGCACTGATTTTTTTTTTCCTTCACTAAGCTCTCTTTTAACTAGCAGCAAGTGTTGCAGCTAGTGGGCTGATAACACTGGAATATTTATGTTACTGCTGAGACTCCAAGGTCACTTCTTAGCTCTGCCACCACAGAGGCTACCAGGGCAGGAGAGTCGTATCTATGACATACAGGTCTGGACTAGACAGACAGCAAAACTGACCAAAGTATTCCATTCCATAGATCTACATAAGCTCAGAGGAAGGTCAGAGCTCACAGAAGACAACTTCCTTCCTTCTTATTCTTCCTTTCTCTTCCATCCATGGCTAGCATTCCAGGAGGACTCCATCCATCCACCACTGTCAACCCCTAGACTCATGTATCCCTGACCTCATAACTGTACCCTCAGCTTCTGTCTGCTGTGGTCCAGGACATTTCAGGACTGCTAACAACTCAGGAGAGTGCCGTGGGAGTTGCTGGGGGTGGGGGGGAGGCAAGAGGCTTTTGCACATTTCTGAACACATTTGTATATAATTGTATATATTTTTCTTTATCATTAGTGTTTAATTAAAGTTGTCTCCTTTAGTTTTTAATCCAGAAAAGTCTCTCTCCTTAATTATCTCTTTCCCTACCTGGGTGAGAGGGGAATGGGATCAAGAGCATTGTTGTCACTGGTTTAATTGCCAATCCTGAGTCAAATCGTGACAACAGGAATAATGTGAAGACTCTTTATTACAATTCTAATGTAGTAAGACCCAAGATTTTCACGGCCATTTGGACTCTTGGCATCAAAGACTACTGACTGTTGTACACAAGCCTTGTAGAGATTTGCTTTCAGACCAGGAGTAATTAACATCTTGTTCCACGTCTTCCCCACCCCCACTACATGTTCCTTTTCATCAATACTCTTGCACAGTTACTTCCTCATTCTGAACATTGACTGTTTTTCTATTGGAGAACCATCCCCAAAGCCATGCCTTACAAATTGGCTTTCAAGCTCTAAAGCTTTAGTGTTCTCTACTCCAGATTTTGATATGGTTCTTTTTTCATCTGAAAACTGGTTTAAATTAGGTGGAATTCACAAGTGAGAGGAAAATCTTATTGCTTGGTTCAAAGTACTGACCATTTCCAGTTTTGCAAAGGTTATTATAACACTGATGTTTGGTAGCATGGCACAGAAGCACCTCCTTGACAAGGACATGCTTCTTTTATGCCCTGATCTAACCAGGACTCATCTGATATTACAAGAGATTCACAACTAAGACCTTAGCTTGCTCCTGGTCCCACTACAAGGTCCTTATAGATTGGCAATCAGCACTACATACTCAGTTACTTGCAGTTCAACAAGTTGAATGAAAGCTGGGAACACTGTAAGGTCCATTCAATACTTGGAAAGTGAGATACAGGTAGAAGACGACAGCAGGTATCTCCTTAAGCCTTGTTCTTAAATGCTTTAAAATAGTAAAACTTGTTCAAATTAACCTGTTTTTAGAAACTGCTACTGATGCAGACTTTACAGACCGCAATCTAAAATGCCTTGGTCTCCACTTCTAAGAGAGGTTCAGTATCTGTTTTCCCTTCAGACTGTTTCCACTCCAGGCAGTCCATGCTTGAGTTTGGCACATACAATAATTCATTTATTTATGTAGCAAAAATATATTTTACCCCTTTAAGGAGACTTAAGCAGTCTCTAAACGTAAATTGAGAATCTTAAGCAGGCAAAGTAATTCTCTGTAAATACCATCACTATCTTACACAAGATCATCTCTATCAGCTAGCACTGGTGTCATTCATATGACATAAATAAGCCTACTGCTTTATGAATGTGATTTTACCTTATTAGAAACAGTGCAACTGCAGAACTTCCACAGATACCATTTTCTCCATCAAGAGAAAGACAAATCCTATTTAACACTGCTATTTTATTATACTAAGGCAAGCTTGCGTGTACTTCTGTATATAATTCCCATTCACCAGATTATCTAAATTCATCCCTGTAAACCATCACTGGCTGAGCCCCCATGTACACCAAAACTAGTGCATGCTCCCTCTCCCTTTTACAAGACTACAGAAAAAGCCCCCCATCTGAGCCCTTCAAATAAACAGCAAGAGAAACTTGTAGACTTCTATCTTGAGCTTCAGGCAAACACTTGCTTCATGATAGCTCACTCAGCACAAACTAATCTAGGATAGATTCAGGTCAACTTGACCTGAAATGGATCTTAATTGAGTTAGTACAACCAGGTCTAGAATATCCCATTGCCATGGTCTGATTCACCCCATTAAAAACAGAATGAAAAAGCCAATAGCAACAAATACTGGCATTATGCTGCTTCAGATTTTTTTAAAAACTGGAATCAAGTTCTGAGAACCCAGCATAATATATTTAAAGGAACACAAATAGATCCAAAGGGTCAGAACACAGTCGCAGTTTACATACCCATGAGGCAGATTCAGGGCCAGATTGTGTGCAAGACAGAATTCCTGGAATTAGTTATCAGAATTTTATTACGGATGCTCTGCCCATTCACCTTATTCAAAGATGAAAAAATATTCTCCTTTTACAGAGTAGTTCCTAAGTCCATGCCAACTATACATAATTCTCTTGTTGGTGAGACCACGTGCTACAGACCATAGCGAGAATGAAAAAGAGGAAGCCCAGGGAGGTTTTTTCCTTGATGGTGGATAGTCTCTGCTGGAAGATGCTTAATATAAAAATAAAGAATGAAAATACACACTTTGAAAATCAGTGTTGCTTTACATTTCCAAGCTGGGTTCTTTGCTGCTGCACTGGGTAGCACTGATCACATCAGGAGAGGGCCATATAAGAGTCTCACCCACATTAGCATGGAAGGAAAAGCAAGAGAACTCCCTAACAGAGGGGGAAAAGAGGAAAGGAAGCAACGTCTAAAACAATTCATCGCCCTTCCCATGGGCCTTGTCCCAGAGTAATTCCCATAGAAACTGCTGCCAAGTCAGCTGGGATATTCACTGCACACTTCTCTACAGGAGAACACTAAGGAAGAATAGCTTTTACCAGAGACACGTTGGAAATCATAAGTGAGTAAAAAAGGTTCATTTAAATTAAAGTGTTCTCCTGCAAGTGAACAGGATTTATATTTAAAAAAAGAACAGTTTTCCCAACTTCCCTTGTGAAGAAGGAATATATTGTCCACACAAAACATTAAATGCATTATTTTTTTGACAAAACATTACTTAAATGCATCAGTTTTTTGTTTTGTTTTTAAAAATGTCCCACTGGGAAATTTTTAACAATGGTTAGCATTTTATCCAGTATTAGTATCCAGTTCAGTGATTCCTTTAGTTTTAACACAAAATTCAGCTGAAAAGCAGATATCAATAGCTCACTATAAATAAAGACCAACAATGTAACTCTGCAAGAAAGACTAGAATTTTAAGCAAAACCACTCACAGGTCATAGGCATAAGCTTTTTACATCCTCAAATTTTGCTCATAAATCAACTTTGCATTCTATTAAAAAAACAAGGCCAAATTTTTTCATCAGTTGTAGTCAAGCAATGCTGAAGAGTTTAGAATTTGACCCAGTTTTCATCAATACAAATAAGCAACCTTACTCACTTAGATATTTATTAACTCTGATCAATAGATTTCATACAACAGCTGCACCAAATCAATGAATGCCACAACCTACACAGAACATTGCAAATGTTTGCTCATTAGGAAATTACTGTTGCTTCCTCTTTTCTTTCCAAAAAGATAAAAATATTGCAAAAGATTGTTTAGCCAATTATTCTAATGCAAAAGGTGCACCAGTTGTATATACACAGCAGATTACTGGACATTCCAAATTGAAGGGGAATTAGTTCCAGATGTTTTCCACTGATGAAGTTTAGCCTAAGCAAGGTTAACTAAATGACAAGCAGCTACTTTTTTTGCAATAGTCACAAAAAATACTTTTAGGAGTCCTAACTGGCAGACATATGGTGCAGTACCTATTTTCCTAGGTTTTCATGATTAACAGAGTCCATGGACAGTCTTCAGAGCAACTAATAATTTTCACCTCCAGTCTGTCAGGTCTTACGGAGGTCAGAGTTACCAGGAATAAGCTCAACCAAAAAAAAAAAAAAAACTATCGTCTCTCTTTGGAATGCCACAATTATGCACATCCCTAAGACAGTCACTTTCATTCTATATAATCCTGTCTACTGAAGTAGAAATGAAATAGGAAAACGTTAAAGTGACACAAGATCAGGTTATAGCTCAGTGCAATACTGGCATCACCCTAATGACTCATTACTCCATTTCAGACAGGACAAAGTGCATTGATTTCAGGTTCTCAGACATAGCACTCATGAGAACAGAAAGAAAATCATATCCACCAACAGATGCAAGAGATAAATTCAGAATTGTCCAAGTGTGAACACAACAGCAAATAAAACCACTTTAAATGTGGGGATTGCCTTGGTATGTTCCTCTCTGCAGGGTTCTTGAATCCTGACTTGCAAAAACAAAAGATCATTAACTGGAATGTATCTGTTTTTATAGTGTACAGAGGTTGAAACAGCTTTATTTTTTAGACTTCTCTCCTGCTACTTATACTCAGACATACAGTGGGTTTTACACCTGATAGGATTAAAGTGACAAAAAGGTATAAAAGTCGTTTATGCATATATCTTTAAGTTAATGGCTGTATCTTTTAATCACAGCACTTATTCCTGGCAGTCCATGGAAGCATTTCCAAAACACAGAAGTAAATGCAAATATTCCCATGGATTTGTGATTGGGAAAATCTGGAAAGAACATCATGCATCCCTGTGTATCAAAATTATTTTTCTAAGCATCTTCTACAAGACTGCAAACTCCATGTTGTGTAAACAGACATATCAAGCCAACTAAAATAGTCTAGAAAGTGGCTAACAGCAGGGTATCTAAACAAGGAGCAAAACCAAAAGAGAGAACAGTCTAGTTTTTTCTTCTCCATTCTTTAAGTAGTGGTCAGTGTCATATACGTATTTTTATATACACAAAACCCAAACCCAAGTTTATTTTACTTCTAATTCTGCAATCTTTTCAGCTTTCCCAGCTGACATACAACATAAAATACATGCTGTTCAGACCATATTAAGTCACATATTCAAGATGAAAAGTATATTTACTGGCACCTACTCCTCCATTTAAGTAGTCAAAAAAGCCATAATTTTTTCTTTTTTTTTTTCTTCACCTGATACCCAGATCTCCCACAATGTTTTGCCATTCTCATGAGAAAGAACAAATTTCTGCGGCTAAAAAGTAGCTTTACATTCCACATTAAATCACATCTTATTTTCCCCACAGAATATTCACTACATTTTCGGCAAAAGCATTTCTCTTCTTGCAAAAGCTGACATTCCTGATTACCACTCCTCCTTACTTATGCAAACAATAAACGAGTACACCTATATTTAATCATGTATTTACTAACAGTGTTCTTCACTTCTGTAATGCTGTGTCAGTCTAAAAACACTTCATAAGCAATTAAGATTCAGTATCTCCATGACAGAGACAAGATACATTCATTTAACAGATTACACAACTGAAGCGCAGCGAGTTAATTGTCTGCCCAAGGTCACATAGCAAATCAGTAAGAGCTAGAAACAGAATCCAGGAACACCGACTCATGCAGCACTCCGTCCTCAACAGGAGATGAGCATTTCACATTCAGCCTTAATAGCAAAATGGGGTTTCCACTGTAGTCTCACAGCCCACTACTACATGCTGAAGATTTGTCATTGTCTCTCCCCCCCCTTTTTTTTTTTTTTCAAAGCAGTCTCTAGCTGCCTCTGCTTCTTTTATTCCCATTTATAAAATGAAGTACCTATTTATCACCTTCAGTGAGAAGGCTCTAAAATAGCTCAAAAAGGCCTTCACTTCCATACAGTCACTAGCAAACTGCAGTGGAAAACCTCACAGCCTACAGTACTAAGATGGCTCTGTATGTCACCACTGGATTAAGTGCTGGTTGGGTTTTTTACCCCCTTTCCCTTTTCTCATCCACTGTATTGCATGGAGATGTACCTTGCATTTTGAAATTACTGTTGTTGGGTCTTTGGCGTGTTAGGCCACTGGAGCAAGACTGTTGCTACCTAACTGAAACATTTAACAAAAGTAAGATTCTAAAGGAGCAGTGATGAGAAGAACCCAAATTATATAGCACATACTTACTTGTGCTTTTAAGGTAAGTTTCATGAACTATTTCTCCGAGTAACCCCATTTATCTGTTGTTAGCTTCCCACTCCCAGATGCACAATCTGCATTCTAATTTTTAATACTGAAGTTACTTGATTAATTAGAACAAAATTAGAAAAGTGTTATCTTAACCAGAGTTCAAGCCCTCCATAGAAAGGGAAACAGATCTCAAATTGACTTTTTTTGTATTTGCTCTCTCAAAGGTTGCTGTCAGTTCCCCAAAATAATTTGGATCATATGACATTGAGAAGGGCAGGTGCTGCAGTGCTGTTCTGTACGGGAAAAGGCTCTGCCTACAAGGGCTCATTTGAGTGCAATGCATCCCCCAGTGTTATGCAGCAAGGAGCTTATCTTTTCCACACTGTGGTATCATGTACCATAAACAGCTGGTTAATAGACCAGACATCAGGTCATGCAGCTGCCTTTGTACTTTATGTCAAAAGTGTGGAGCCAGATCACGGCAGTGAATTATCGAGATAGAGGATTAGCAGAACACGAGAGAGGAGCCAATTGCACGAGCATTATCGCTGCCTCTGTGGGAGGCTCACAGGCTGTCTTCCAAAGTGCTCTGAGCTACTTCTGAGTTGATACCAAATGCATATTAAATAAAAATTCCACTCCAGTCAATTATCTGACCCATCGATGGGCTTACGTGATGGCACCAAGCTCAGAAAGCTCTCTAAAAACATTTCACACTCAAACAGCAATCCACTGGTCAAAATTTTGTGATCATATTCCAACAAGTTTGCAGCCCTCTTACAGTAGCCCAGGATAATTTCCAGGCCATAATCCAGATCCTGTGTTTATACACATATAAGGATGAGACAGGAGAATGCTAATAAAAGCTGCATGTGAACTGTCTTCTTCCCTTACTCTCCTGGCTACAAAGCACATTGACACATCACAGAAAAATACCCCACATGATCTAATGAGGTTGCTCTTGATCAATTCATGTTACCTGTTACTTACTTCTCCTATTGTCTGTTTTGCAAGTAGTTTGACTATTTCAGTGTTCTTCTAGGAAATAGACTTTCCTTGAAAGGGAAATGTCGCCTTGCCTCCCTTTCAAAGGATTCATTGTGCACCCTTTTATAGACCCATGAATCCTAGCAGCCTCCTGTCAGTCCTGTTAGTGGCTGCCAGGTTGTTTCTGATCACTCTTACTCCTCAGCTATTTGCTTTGCAAGCCCTGATAACTAAAACGAACCAATCTTTCCTCTTCTGACATCATTTCCTCCTCACTGCATTGTTAGCCAAATAACAACAACTGACACAAATTGTTGTCAGGTTTAGTAAATGCAGTGTTCATTTTCAGTGAAAAGAAAACAGGATTAACTATTTCCTGACATCATTACTTTCTTTACACTTTGTGTAATAATTGGGCCAAACTTCCAGTCTGCATGGATTTAATCTCGAGTTTAGGTCATTAAAAAAGCTCACAGTTCACCCAGATAGGAACAGTCTTTCTTAAATTTTGGATATGTGGCAGCTTGGGATATTAATGTGAATTCACCAAGGAGCTCCTATGCCTCCTGAATTCCTCTGTGCTGCTCTGTGTTAGCACTGCTAGTAACAGGGCCTAAGCTTTGTACTGAGTTTGTAAGACCTAAGCAATGAGGCCCATCAGGCCTCAAAAGTTCAAACTTTTCTTCATTGCACAGCAATTGATTTAGCTGTGACAACAGTTGCTCTAATTGGCCAAGTGTCTGTATCTTGTTTACTTTTATCTTTGTGTTGTACACCCATAGTTTCATATCTACAGCAGTAACAGCAGTTGTTATAGTAGAACAATATCTTTACAACTAAATAATTACATAATTTATAGAAAAATGGGCTGGTTAGAATATCAGAGGCCTTGAGAAGTGCAGACCCACAATATACAGGAGCATAGGCATGATGTAAGAGATGGGGTACAGGCTTGGCACTGGAGACCCCACAACTACAAACAATTCACTAATGGTCAGTTAAAGAAAAATGCAGTCCTGGAGTAGGACAAAACTGGTTTTAAGGGTAACAGAGAACAAATACTCTCTCACATACATAAAGGGGAACATATATGGTCATTTCAGATGAAACCTGGAGCTGCACGCTCATGAAGAAATACATAAGTGCGTTAGGAAACATTTATAGGTGATTCCAAGTAGATCCCAGGGAAGGAAGAAATTATCATCACAAACATCATCTTCCTCTCTGTGAAGGACACCAGATTTCAACAACTCATTGTTACACTTCCTCTTTTCCTGCAGCAATTGAAACCTTAGGACCTAGAGAAACACAAATGCCAGGAAAACACAGAAATTGAGAAGTATGTGTTACAGTTTTAATTGTATTTTTACTATTATTGTAACTTTTTTAATATGTAAACAACATTGCATTTGATTTTTTTGTAACCATTGATCTGGACTAATAGTGATGAGATCTCAAGGTTTCAGTTGTACTAGCACTAAATTCTAGTTTTAATTTTATAATGTATGCTTCTTGTTCCTCATAAGGAGGCTAGTGAAGACCTAGCTGAATAACAGGTTTTTCAAATGGATTCCTTCAGACATAGGTGTCAGGAAAACCCCACAAGGTATTGCAAGAAGATTCTGCTGGTCAGTCAAATATAACTAAAGAAAAACTGATTTCCTGTCTTCATGGTCAACAGTTGAATTCTGCCTTGACACCCCTATAGCAGGGTCTCATTTTTTCTTCCTTCGTTTTCTTGCCCAGAGACTTACACAGCAAGACTATCACAATGTATATTCTGGATCCAAGAACAAGAGAGTTATCAAGACCACATCAGTACTGCGAAATAACTTCCCAAAACCTATATAGTTTATTAGGTCAACTTAATCTCACTTTTTAAAATTGCCCCTTTACTATTAGATATTAGGTGGACTCAAACATAATTTACTTGCTTCTAATTATTTTTTTAAGGTTATTTGAAATGCTGTTTTTTGTAACAAAACAACCTATTCTGAGTTATGTCCTCCTTTGCAACTCAAAATGGTTATTTTTTTTCCCCACTGCTGTGCTGATAGTGCCTTCTTTTCCAGTTCTAATAGTCAACTATACCAGAAATATCACTTCTGCTAGTTCACCATGAATAGGACTTCTGTTGTGTTTTTTTTTAACTACATAGCACAAACATGTTGTTCACCATGTGCTTATCCCTAAGCCAACGTCATGATAAAGTCTCCCTACCATGCAGGGAGATTTTCTTTTGCTACTAAAAAGCAAAATTCAGTCTTGCGTCACAACTGAAGATGGTTGGAATATTTCCAGCTAAATTAAGTTTCATCCAAAATGTACTGTCTTTGATGAAGCAAAAATGTTTTCTGGAGAAAAAAGTCTAAACTCAGTTTTTCTGATATTACTGATTACCAGAAGTTTGAGGGAGCTGCAAATACCTTCTCTCACTATGTACTCCCATAGTCTTTGGGACCATCTGGTACAAAGTCCTGCTCAAGACCAGTGATCTAAACTCTGATCCTGAATCAAACCTGCCAGATTTAATCAGAAGTGAGTTTGGCAGAATCAGCTGTTCTCTTTCTCTCAGCCTCCATCTCCCCTTAACACCATCCTCCATCCTCAGTTTTGCCATCCACTTTGGTCATGCAAATTAAGCCAAAGAATTCAGTGAAAGTTCTCATTTGGAACAGTCAGTGCTGAAATAGCAAAGACTGAAAAATTTGTAGTACATGTAATACAAGTATGTTTCCATAATTCTTACTCACAAGCAAGTACCATTAATATCTACAAGTCCTGAACTGACCGACAAACTTAAAAGTTCAACAGCCCTAGGCTGAATATAGATTATCACTGCAAAACTACCAGCATCTGCTAAACTCATCTTCATATGAGTATGATTTTTTCAGAAGCATGGTATCCAGATACTTTCTCTTGCTAATTTGGAGCATATCTTTATGATTTTCAGACTTACTGACAGCTAGGCAGACCCTCAAAAACTTTGGTGTTTGCTTTATTCTGTTAATTTTAGCCACATGTTTTTTCTCACCTTTCACTCAGCTTGTCAGCACTGGAATCTATGAATCCACTTAATTTAAAATGTTTGCTTCTTTGTATGTACTGCAGATAATAATCCATTTACACCACTGAGGGAAAGCAGCCCTTTTTCCCCAATAGAAATGTAACCAGTTTTCAGGAACAGCCAACCCAATACTAGATAGGTTAATTCTGAAATGTCAGCATCCAAACTAGTATTACAGACAAAATAAATCAACACTAACTCTCTTACACACTTGACATAAAAGAGGCTTACAAAGGTATTCTGAGGGTCAAAAATTACATGTTTCTCCCCCAGCCTGGTGAAAAGTTACTTGTGTGCAGTTTTACTTTAATTATGGGGAGGGAGGAGTGGAAGAATACGTCATCATGCAAGAAACTCCAAAAACTAAACAGAAAAGCCTAGTGATAAATAGGGAATTTTGGTATTACCCAGGCAGAGATTTATCACTGTGAGAGTTTTGTGACTCTGACAAATTTTACAATGAGTTGTGTATACAACCTACAATAACTGGCAGAGAGTAATGTATTCCATCTGCTAGAGATGTCCCAGGAGGCTGACCTTCAAGGTCCAAAATCCTTCATAATTTTATAATTTTTTCCTCCCTAATAAAAAGCATTATGAAACAGCTATTCAGTTCATTTTGCAAAGCATTCATCTTCAAACAACAGCTTTTCACTGCAATGTAACTCAAGTGAATGTGTTACTGTTTTGGGGTTTTTTTTCCTATTTGGATCAGTCTTTATAACCTGCCACTCACTCTTGTTATTATCATCCTGATACTTAAGTGCCTTCTTTACATCTTACAGGAACACTAAAGATGCCAGATAGTTCATATATGTCTTGTCATCCTGATAACAGACCCTGCTGCAGGAGTATGTAACAACGCTTGACAGAAGTACAAAATCAGTCCCAAGAATATAGAGAAGTATTATGGCTGTAATCTCAGATGAGGATGAAATCACCGAGGGTTTGAAATTGCTACAGAAAAAAATTAAACCATAGAGCCGGGTGGAGAGTTCCTCAGTAGATGCAACAGATACCCATGAAGAAAAACAGCACCAGAGTACCTTCAGCATCACAGTTATTTTTCAGAATTATTTTCTTTCATCCATGTTTGCTTTACCTGTTTTTTAAAAGTTTCTTTCTAAAGAGCTCTCTCATTTTGAGAAGTTTGACTTCAAACAAGGGAACTATTGTTGTGGAAGACTTGGCCTTCGCATTCCTGCAAGTTCTTAGGGTTACAAAGCACTCTACATTAGTTACACCCTAAACCCCATGCATGTTGCAGAACTGATAACCTAAAAAGAAAACATTTTAAGTGTTTGTTTCAAGATTCCATCATTTACAGTATGTTAATAATTTAGTTTCTACAGTATGCACTATCCAATACATTTTATTTTTGTTACACATACACAATCATCTCAGAAACCTTAATGCTGATCATAGCTATAGACTCTATAAGGCTCTCTTTCCTCAAACCTTCTTCATATAGAAGAGGGAAGCATTTTTGCCTAGTTTTGAATGATATACCTCCTCAGCAGGTTTTGAGCAAGCCAAGAGGATGCTAGGTGGACATGAATACATATGAACAGGGTATCTTAAGAAAAACTCTGTTTTCAAGAAAAAGTGTGTTCACACAATGGAGTTCCTGAATTAAGGTAAATATCTCCTTTATCAAGGAAACTAACTTAATTTCAGTCTGTCTATGCCCAGAACAAGGAATTTTCTTAGTGGTACTGTTACTTTGTTGCCTGGGCTTGCCAGGCATTTGTTTCAGGTCTCCCTACAGTCATGCTGTAGCAGACTAGAAGAGCTGCTTTAAAACAACAGCTCTGTTCCTCCTAGGTCAGGCCTATAAATGTGATCTAATTCAACCACAAAGTTTGCCATCATCTGCAAAACATCCAGCCCCCACAACCAATGAATAAAATATTCCACTACAGCTACACTGAAATAGAAGCTGGCATGGTCCCTTTCAATTGCCTTTTTCATTATTATTTTTTCTGCCTTTTCTACTTCCAGCTTTTTAAGAGAGGAAAAAATACCCTTAAGGGCTAGTGCTTCCACTTCCCAAGAATAGAAGCCTATTAATTCTGTAAAGGAGAAATTCACTGAGAGAAATCAGGTTTACACTTTTGAGAGGTGTCAAGAATGTTCAGTCAATTGAGCAATCGAGTTAGCCAACTACATTCCTGGAAGCTTTGCAACAGAAGGAATAAATCAGAATATTAAATGAAGTGTGACTCACCCCTGACATTGGCTAAGACAAAACGTGAAAGAAAATGAAAAATAGATAAAACTTAATTGTTAAGGGAATAACATGCATGGCTGTGTCTCAGAACAAGAATAAGTTAGACCAGCTATAATACAACTACAACACAAAAACATTTTCAGAAAAAGTAGAAAAATATTTTCCTCTGTATGCAGGCTGTCAGGCAGAAAGAGATACAGGCTTTTCTTTTTAAACTCTACCCTCTGATGCACAGAGCTTTGCTCAGGCCAACTATGGAAGTTTAAGGAATGTAGCATAAGTGAATGAATGTGCACTGGCAGAGCCATGAATACAGACGACATAGCCCTCAACATCTTAACTGTCTTCAGTACTGTTAGAAGTTAAACACTTTGCTTCTTCTGCCCATCACTGACTGATACCACAACATAAAATACACTCAGCAAAATCTGCTGTTATAGGATCAGCAAAGGAAGCTGCACAGCTCTAAAACAACAGAATACAACATTCATTCTCAGTATAAGAGACATGCAATTAAAGCAGAAATTTTATTTATAAGTCACACCACTGTCTCCTTTCCCAGAACCTTATGAAAACACTGGAAAGGCCAAACAATACAAGTACCCCTGCTGCTAACAAGCATTCTGAACTCAAAGTGACAGATACAGGATTTAGATAATATTACAAAACATAAGGCAGAACAGGAGGCATAATGAAAAGCTCCAGCAGTAGAAGAAAAACTCTCTCCCACAATGGCTGTTCATGGCTATGAGTTGCATGAAGCAGAGGCTTGAAGGCCTTTCCTGTATACCTGTGGAAGCCAGATGCTCCTGTCAGATATGGATGTCTCTCATTATGCCACAGCTCTCAGCTCCCTGCTATTCCACATCTGACCGACTGCTTCTAGCACGGTGGACATAAGCTGCACTAACAATACAATCTAGCAACTCGGTGAAGTTAGAGCAACCCAGGGAAACTCCTACCTTTGATCACATTCAATATAGAAAACACTACATATTCCCTCTGGAGCAAAATCATTTAAAGTACTTTTATTAAAGAAACCATCATGTTATGACTACAGCCATACTCTCTCTAGGTTGAAATAGTTTCAACGTCACATAAGAATAGCAATTTTATAAAGAGATTATGTCCAGGTTTACCAAAGACAAATTAAAACCTAAGCCAAAGAGTCTCATAATATACCTTTGACTAGGGCCAGCATCCTTGGATACCTCAGTTAACATGGCAAAGCTTTGCATGCCTCTAGATATGCCACATAAGCCCCAGACTATGACAAAACAATCTCCCCTTGAAATATTTTGCAGATCCAGAACTAGCACAAGTTTCCCCAACCCTCCCAGACAAAGGAAATTAACACAAAGGTGGAAAAATCTGCTTTCCAGAAAACCTTCACTTTATAGTAAACAGTATTATTCATACCAACATTTTTAAAACTAAGTTTGTAGTGGAAAAGAGTTTTACAGTTAAAGCAGTATCTTAGCTCAGCAATTAAATTCAGACAGTTTCCAAGTTGAAATACAGCAGCCACTTATAGGAACACACAATATTTTAAATGAAGCAAGAAAAAACCCCACTTATCAAAATTTCTTAGTTAACATAGGCATAAAAATATTTAGCTGTTCCTGTCACAACTTATTTGCATGATATTTAAGAGGGTTCTGTAAAAAAGTAAAGACATTTTTCCTATTTTACTTCCCTTCCTTCAGGCTCTATATGAGGTAAAGTTTAAAGGTAGGGTAGATCTGAGGAGGGTTTCCACCCAGCTCTGAGATAATAAAAAAAAGTAGAATAAACACTATATATAATATATAAAGACTTCTTTTCATTTGCCTCCGCATTTGGGTTTTTTTTCCATGTAGTTCTTAGTTTGAGGCATTTTGCTTTACTGATTGGTTTTAGATTATTTTTCATAGATTTTTCCCTTCATCAGTTCAATTCACTTTAACATGTCTTACAAAAATGCCATTTTGAACATAAGTGAAAGTAAATTACCTCCTGGTTCATCAATGTAGAATGACACATCTTTTTTACTTTCTTGTTCAATGTGGTCATAGGTGATCTGTGGAATAGACAAGGCATTCTCTCCTGGGTTTATTACAGGTGCAGAACCATTACCACAGCCTAGTTTTCCTTTTCTTTTGTATCTTCTAGCCTGTGATAGTAGAAAAGGGATGATATCAGAAGATACTATCAATACCAAAAAAGTACACATGAACTACATATATATACCATAAATTCATTTGAGGTTGTTGTTTGCTTTGGGTTTTGTGTGGGTTGTAGTTGTGCTTGGTTTTTGGGGGGAGGGGGGGGGGGTGTGGAGTGGGGTGCACATTTGTTTTTTTTAAAGAATGCAATTGAAATTCAATGCAAGTGTTACATCCTTGGTTAACGTTTTCAAAGTGGCTGATTCTTGGGAGAAGATGTCTAGCACATTCTGAAAACCAGGTCTCAGGGAAAACTTGAGCTGGGTCCAAAACTCAAGGTGCCCAAAATACTAATCACTTGAGTATACAACAGCTTGGCTGTGACATCTCTCTAAAGCTCTAATTAAACATAACCTTAGACTTTGAATTATGAGCCAGACACTGTGAAGCCCTTTCAACTAAAGAAAATCAATTGTTTTTTTGTGAAAGGTGAAATTTTGGCACACCAGAAGATAAATCTTTCCTCCTGCCTCTAAAGTTGAGGTTCTCCTGATTTTAGAAGCTTAAGCAGCAACTTAATGAACACCTTACAGTTAGTATATAAGAACAAAAAAAAGTTGATTTCAACTGGTTCCAAGCAAGGCTGGTCTCCATTTGTCTTTGTGACAAGAAGTGACCAACAGCCACTCAAATACTGACTACATGGCCTGCGTTTTCTACCTCCTGGATGCTGCCACCACTTCGCTATATAAATACTGCTTCTCACAATATACAATTTATTTCCAGTCTTCATTACTATCTACCCTCTGTCCCACCCAGTTCTACTACTCACAAACCTCAAAACAGAGGTAAAAGGTATATTTTCTCTTGTCTGATGCTCCAGTAATTATCTGGCAAGAAGCTGAAATCTAGGGCTCTACTGCACTCAATTCTGCAAAGTACTGTAGCCTCTGATGTTACCACTAAGCAGTTAGCAGAGATAAGCATCAGAGAGAATGACTATTCACACATAAAAGCTGCAGGCTTAATATATTGACAAATTGGACAATGCTACTTGGTCTAAGTAAATTCTATTTTTTTTTCATTCACTGTTCAGCACTGCAGCATTTAAGCAAAAGCACATTGAAAATTAATCAAACAGGGCATAAAAAAAGGTAGAAACAGGCATTTATTGTAGACAGTGGATGCACTACCATGCATCAAAATGCTTCTAAAGGCCAAGATTATGGGCTTTCATAGCAAGAAGTAAAACTAGAAGTTCTCTGAAGAACAAAATGCTACAACATGCACAAGATGATCAATATACATTGCAGTATTTAAAATAGTAGTCTAGGTTGAGAAAGAAAGAATTACTGTCCTTTGACAAGATAGAGGAACCACTGGTAAGAGATGAGAGAACCACTGCTACGCCCTTGAATTAGACTTTGCTGTTCACAGGGACGTTCAGTTTTAATAATATATTAGGGAAATCCTTCTCACTAAAGAAAAAAGAGAGAAAACCACTAAGGACACTAAAACCTATTTTTTCCAGTTCTGCTATGACAGATGGCCTGCTGTTCAGCAACCTTACTTCAGCCTTAGCCCTTTCCTTCTGGTTGTTCTCCCTCTAGATATGAAAAGGCTGGTCCCATGGCAAAGTTACACTTGACTCAACAGTGAGTTGATCACACTGCTGCAACACCTAAACATATATATGCACACATATTGTGCTGATACAGGTCTCTACATGTGCTGTGAGGAAACTGTACTGCAATTCTCTGCTGGGCAACAGGCATCAGTGGTATTACACTGCCTAAAACCAGGCCTCTAACATCACTTTAGGAACTCTGGGTGTCTGAGCTAGGCCTGCTGCAGAACTGGGGATGACCAGAAGGGGTACAGAAGGCTAAGGAAGCTCACCAGTGAAACTACATATCTGTTTAAGTAATACCATATGTGCAGACAAAAACTATTCCACTTTACTGCATCCCAGGAATTTGCCCAAATTTCTGCACACAGCGCCAGATAAAAGTACTATGGAGAGAAGTACTTGAGCAAGACAAGCATAGATACAGTCAGCCAGATGGTGAGTGTGAACATAAGTTTTTAAAGTAGTTCTCTTCTTTCTTCCTGTATGAACTACTACACAAAATGAACACAAAATGCGAAAGCACCATC
Organism: Hemiprocne comata; assembly: GCA_020745705.1. NCBI lineage: Eukaryota > Metazoa > Chordata > Aves > Apodiformes > Apodidae > Hemiprocne > Hemiprocne comata. The sequence goes on from CM036586.1 coordinate 80,091,884, forward strand.
AGACTTACACTACACCCTTTCAGAAGGTAGAGGAGACTTCCAAAGGGGATAAACCAATGGACAACAAGCACCTGTCAAACCAGCAGGGCAAATTTTAATTTTTTCATTTCTTGGGAGTATTTTAATTAAACTAATCATGCTGTAGCATAACGAAAACAATTATGTCCCCTTACAAATGGCTTTCAGCTCTCCAAATTATTTGGACATTTCATAAGCATCTTAGTAAATTATCCCAATCAAATTAAAAGCAAGAACAGAATACTCTGCCAACTCTGCATTACCTGTTTCTTCAGACTAGGGCTAGATGGCGCTGGTGGTTTTTGGGGATTTTGCACCGGTGATGTAACATAGATCTTCCATGTTGCAGTAGAACTGCAGGATTTCTCTGCTGCATAGCACCGCCATAGAGTCTATAATAAAACCCCAAACCAGTATGTCAGTGAATAAGCCCCTGTTGTCCTGCAGGACATATTAATCAGATTTTGCTGGAAACCAAACTGACAGCAAAATCTGCAATCAATGTAAACATGCTGCAAAGCATTCTGACTGCAATCACTGTGCTATACCACACAACACCATGCCTAATAAAAGACACTCTTCCCTGTATATAACTGCAGCAAGTGTAATTCGTGCCAGGAAACATACACTCATACAGTGATCTTAAGTACACTCCTTGTAGTGCTCTCCTTAAGAGCTAGAGTCTAACCCTGCTTTCAATAAAAACAACAAAAAAACCCAAATTAAAAATAAACCTGTCGCGGACCGAGATAGGTAAAGCCGCGACCCACACCCACACCTCAGGGGATCGAGGGCTGAGGACCACTCCCCGTCACACTCACAAACAACGCTTAGGAATCAATAGATTTATTAAAGGCACTGAGGGTTTGGCAAGTCCGATATCACCTAACACACAAGGACTATCTATATATCTATACCCACACCTATATATCCATATACCAACAGCTATACAACACTATATATATATCTCTCTATACAACACTGTATACCAATAACACACAAACAGAAAACCCAAAAAAACCAACCCGCATAAAAGTGAATTCCCCACAAACATACTATAATACTGCTGCTTCCTTTTTTTTGTTTACAGTGTGCCACACTGTAGTATTTGTGCACCATACTACTGCACTCTTTATATTACCAGATAGAATGTTATGCTGGGACATTTTTCTAAACTGAGGTGTGCTTATATATATATACACATACACACATTCATCACCTTAGGATTTGGCAGATGCAGAGGATCTAAAGCACTATAAAAAGCAAATTAGGAATTAAAGAGTATAACAGAGATGTGGGGTTTTTTTCACTGTTTTGCCAAATAGACTCATTTCATCCAGTGTCACTATGTGACTTCCAGGCAAGTAAAGCTGCTGATTTGTAAGAGGGAGGGACAGGCAATTATCTAGTTCTCTCTAGTGACAGAATTAGATCAAAATCACGAAGTCGTTAAACACAAGTTACACATTTATAATAATGCCCAGTAACAGTGATTCTCAGTACTTGAACTACTAGGCCACCCTCCCTCTCCAATCCTCAGCTAAGCTTTTTACTGTTAGGGGCCTTACCTGAATTAGAGATGCTGCAGCTGGAATTTGTCTGTTGAAGTGCTTCTGACGTTGCTTCTGCTGTACTTTCAAAGCAAAGCCGGACCCCAAAATACCCTAAATATATACAAAATTACGAATCAGACTCTAATATGGCTTCACATACCTAAACCAAATACTTCACATATGAGATAAACAAACATTTTATAAAATACTTTCCTAGAAAAAGTTGTGAATTTTCAAACATCCCACATTGTCAGAAATCTCTTTCATGTAACAAAACTGAAATGGAACACGTTGATATTGGCATCATGTAACTTCAATAAACAGCACGTTTTTATTGCCACGATCTACAGGTAATGTTAGAGGCATTTACAGAGGCCAGTCACATTCCAAAGGAAACCCTGCACAGTGGTGGCAGAAGCAAATGCCAATATCACATTATTAATCTACAGCTGTTCTTTGTATTTGTTTTTAATTCCTTGCCACAAAAAAAAACACCCCAACTAAAGCTAGAAACCAGTTTGATTTTCCAAACTGCATGAATAAGCAAAATATGCCATTTATAATTTCAGCATCTGTTAAAATTGATAGCTACTGAAGAAATACTTGTTTTTTTCCAACTGTTTTCATGTTATTTTTATTTCCTCTCCATTCAGTTATTTGAGAATTCAAAAAGCCCAAAGATGGAGTTAAAACCACGTAGGAGAGCAGATGCAGTTTCCTAGACCTCTGCTTCACGTCAGTGTTCCTCTTCCTCGCAGGACCCCAAGTTGTTATTAAATAATCACAAAAGAGCCGAAACGAAGGAAGTTTCATTTCTGGCACTTACATGCTCAAAAAAACCCTCACAGAACAGCTTCAGTTTTTTGAGTAGTTGTCGTGGTTTGGGCCTAACACGACAACAAAGCTCATGGGTCGAGACAAAGAAAAAGGAGGATTCTTCACCGGTTAAGGTCATGGGCAGAACAGACTCAACTTGGCGAAAAAATAATAAATTAACACTAATCAGATGCACACAGGACACAGACAACACACAGAGCAGGGCTTACATAAGTTACCCCCACCCCTCCCTTATTCCCGAGCCCCAATTACTTTGTTCCCGATTTCTCTCCCTCCTTCCCCCCAGCGGCACAGGGGGACAGGGGATGGGGTTGAGAGTCAGTTCACAGTCTGGTGGTTGCTGCTGCTCCTTCCTCCTCAGGAAGGATTCCTCACAGTCCTCCCCTACTTCCCCACGGGATCCCTCCCATGGGAGGGAGTCCTCCACGAACCTCTCCTTCATGAGTCCTTCCCACGAGGTCAGGAGCAAGCTGCTCCAGCGTGGGCTTCCCACAGAGTCACAGGCTGCTTCGGGAACAGTCACCTCTGCTGCCATGGGGTCTTCCACAGCTACATAATCCATTGGCAGCAAATCCAAGTCCACTGGCCAAGTTCACCCGTCCTGACACCTTCAGGGAATGTTCCACCACGTTCCTCCATGAATGCACGGGGACAGCCTGCCATCTCGCCATAGGTTGCAGGGAAACTTCTGCTTGGGCACCTTCTTCCTCACCAACCACGGGATCTTCACCCCAGCACTGCATTTCACCTCTCCAGCTAAACTCTTCTTTCTACCTACTAAGTGCTCACTCTGCTCAGTTCTTTCGTATGTTAATCGCAGAGGCGCATCTATTATCCCTCTAATGGCTCCGTGGCTGGTTTTGGAGCAGAGGGAGCGTCTCAGCTTCTTACCGGGCCACCCCTGGGGCCCTTCCCCCCCCTTCCCAAAAAATCCCGCCAAACCAAATCAGCACAGTAGTTAAAATTATTACCTCCTTCCTAGGCTACATCTCCTCTCTAAAACAACAGCAGTCAAGCTACGGCAGTTTGATTAACATGTGTGCACAGACACACAAATATACGCTTGAGGATTTGTGCACTTTCAGAAGAAACACCCAACCCTACTACTTCCTATCAAAGACACCAATTTTAAACTACCTAATTGTGAGCCCAAATCAGACAGACACTTGGTAACAAAGCTTTACTTACCGCTGGCAGAGCAAAAAAAGATATAGCAAATACGGAAAAGCAAGAAGCTACTGTCTTCCCAATCCAAGTCCGGGGAACTTTATCTCCATAACCAATTGTTGTGACTGTTACCTAGACCAGAAACAAATATCTGATTCAGTGCCATATAGTACCTTTTTTTCACCAAAAGCAGGAGAAAAAAAAAGAAAAAAGAAAAAAAAAAAGTCCATTGTAAAAAGCATAGCTCTCCTCTGCCTCGGTGCTGAGCTTAAATAGAGCTCCTTGGTACAGGTGGAGGCCACAGGTGATGCTGGTCAGGGTCATTAAGCCAATTAGTGCCCTCAGGACCTGGACAACCCCCTCCCCTCCCAATAAGGCATGTCCTCACAGGTCTAGGATCAGTATCACTGTGGGGCTGTCAGTAGCATTTTCCAGGGCACAGAGTCAGAATAGGGACAGCAAACTAGAAAAGGACACTGCATCAGCAACTCAGGGCTTGTGGGGTACAGCCTTGTTCAAGCCACCCTTGAACAGCCACAGAGGCAGGAACACCTTAGTGAGACAGAGGTTTGGGGATCTTTCTAATGAGCCCTAGCACGCTGTAACAGCATTCATTGTATCAGAGTTCAAGTGAATGCTGATCCATCAGAAGAGTTTTTAGTGTAACAAGAGCCAGCTGCTCCTCGACAGAAGGTTATTCCAAGTAGGATCCCAAGGCAAGCCACGGGAATCCCTCTGCTGGCCAGAGAGGGTAGTCATGACCCTAGAGCCAGCCCCACAGTACGAGAGATTCACAGACAGTGGCTATATCCAACAAAGAGTCTAAATCATAAAGCAATATATGGTGATGAAGTAATTCTGAGGTCAAATATGAAAGTCAGCCCATAGACTGAAGTCCAGATCACTAGACCATGGCTGAGTTAGAAACCAGATCTCCTCCAGCACAACTCATATAGGGAGTACGTACCCAGGACTGAGCCTAAATAGAGCCCCTGGGCAGTGGGTGTTGGGGTGGTGCCAGGTGTGGCTGGTCCGGGCCATTAAGGGCTTTTTAGCACACTCAGAGCCTTGACACTGCCTTAATAAAACGGTATGGCAAAGATGACTTACACCCGTGAGAACTGGAAAGCTTTTAATAAGGAAATGAAGAATTCTGTTACCAATACCAACTTCTGTTTGGGAGTACCAGCTATACACCTAGTCCCACACTCTTCACTTTGCAGAAATACGGCCAAATACAGCCAAAACAGACTTAAAAGAATATGTAAATTTACACTGATTACAAAAGAGGATGTGGGAATACTGCCTTTTTTGGGAAAAGTTGCTGACAAATATTTAATTATTATGCAAAAATAGTCATCTCAGAACAACTTATCAGCAATAAAGGCATGGGAAGAATATATTTCCTCCTCCTCCAAGAGCAGTTCTGCAAAGAGCTGGAAGGAAGATTTGCAGGGAAAAAAGTTAGCAACTACTGTTAAACTGAGTTTTTCTAAGTAAAAAAACATCCTGTGTTTATGCATCAAAAATGTCTCACTTGATTAAGTCAGCTTTGTAGTATCTATATCCTCTTATGAATATTGTTGTTTTGAACTGCAAATTGATCTCAGCAGGAGCTCTGTCTTGCCAGGTGTTTGCCCAGATTTAATGTGGCTTGCCCATGAAGTGACTTGGGTGCTATGTACTACTAGCAGTACAAACAGATGAGTTTGCCAACCCCGAAAATTAAACCAGACCCCCCAAAATTCAACTTTGAAAGGCAGTATGTGTTAGTGGGGAGTGGAGGAAGTTAAAGCAGTGTTTCTTTAACAGCACTTCAGCTCCTCAGTGCACCCAGATGACCCCTTAGAGTCTGGGATTTTTCCTTTCCTTTTTCTCTCTTTTTCTTTTCTTATGAAAGGCTTCTTGGTGTTTTTGTTTTTGTTGGGGTTTTTTTTCTTTTTGAGTTTTCCAGCATTCAGAACTTAAACTGCAGTAATGTTGAGCTGCTCTAGCATTACTATGGAAGACAGTATGAAAGCTGTAACCACAGGAAAGATTATTTTCCATCTCTATAGCAGGCATTTGGCTGGCAGATTTCTGCAGGTGCCTGAACATGTCTCAAAAAGTTTCTCCCCTGGCTACCTTAAAAGGGTTCCTTCTTGGTAATCAAATTAGTGCATGGAAGTATGTGAAAAGGATTATAAATAATGTAATTCTTTGGCTTTCTTAATCATAACTAGAATCTATTTAGTAGATTATTTAATAGATTTAATAATAAATAACTATTTGTATATCCCAAAGTTATTAGTTATCTGCTCAGAGCATATTTAATAACTAGGCTTTGGAAAGCGACATGTTCTTTTTAACACAGAATTATTACTATGGTACATTCCAGCTGGCAGGCACATGATTTTAATGCAGGCTCTGAAAACATATGTGTGCACTTTAGAAAAGGAATAATTGTAATTTAGTAGAAGTCAACAGAGCTTCTTGCATGCTTTAAGATAGACAGGTGTCCTGAAGTTTGAAGAGTCAGAACTACACTCCTCAAAAACATATATTAAATATAAGGGGTTTGAACTGCTGCCTCTGGCATGGAGATTTACTACTGGAAATTCTGAGCAATTGATCTCAAGTACTTCTCGCAGTTAACACCAGTTTACTGGAGTGACTATTTAACTCAAGTTCAATGGTGCAGAATAGTCCACTTTGTGGCAAAACCAATAAGCTTTACCAAGAGCAAGAGATGACCATGAAAGGACCATCAGAAGAGAAGCCTCATACATGTCCTCCTCCTCTTTTCCTCAAGAAAAAAAGCACCCAGAAAGGACAAAATCCTGATGTGGCAGGGGCTGCGTTTCTGGCAGACTGACAGTGCTGTTGGAAATGCTTTTGCGTGTGTTCTAACATGCTATAACTTCTAAAAGTGGCTCCATATAAAATACCACAAACCTTTAATATGTCTTTGCAGTTTAATCTGTGTGCCTGCCAAATCTAGGCGAAACAACATTGCATTTAACTGGAGCAGGTGAAAGTAGTTAGCATTTAATTCCAATGCTCATTCATTCTTTATTTCCCGCTTTCTTCATATTTAAACATTTCAGGTCATTTGTATCTAGTTCAGCAAGCTTGCACTTTCTACTCAAAGCAAAATGTTACCCATAATACACTCTGTGGTTTTTGTCGGACACATAAGACTTTCAAATACTAGCTACCAAGATTCTTATTCCTAGGGTTCAGTTTTGAAAGGCAAAAGTGAAATCAATTTTCACTCCCTAGTAACTCCACATCTGTGTTTCTATGTTACGGAAGGTTTGAAAAGAAAAAGAAACTGATTCACTTTGTCCTTTGTCACTGTTCCCAGCTGTGAACTGCACCTGCACGGTGACTCACTAATGCTAAGAAGGCCTAGACGTCTGGAAACCTTAAACAACAATTTAAACAGTGTTCTTCAAGTGCCTCACACAGCTAGAGAAAGACAAAGCTGATTTTATCTTGCTCTTACACAAAACAAGTCAACTTTTGGAAAAAAACCCATTGAGCTCTTTACAAGGCATATAAATACACTTTGAAATACAGATTCCAAGTCATCTATTTCAACAAGGTAAAGTAATGCACATTTTAAACTTATCTGTTGTATTCATGACTGAACTCCTTTTAAATTCCTTAAGTCCATAATATCAACAAAATATGCCTGTATAAACACACCTTGACTTTTTTCATCCGTAACTTTTTACTCTTTACTAAATCAAGGATGTAGCTTCTAGCATTTAAAAATATTTTGTAATCCATATCTAAACATTCAATGCAAGTCATAAAGCAAGCTCTGGGTAACTAGAGCTAAAAAAAATAAAAAAGAAGGAAAGGCAGAATAAGTACACTGGCTTCACATGAAAGTTTTATTACATGCAGAAATAATCTGTGCGTAAATATACCTGGGCAGAACTGGATGCTAAAAAACATAGCTAGTACTTAAACTGATTGCTGAAAATCTGTTTTTGTTCTTCACTGTACCTCGCTCCTCTCAGTTTGATAAAGGGTTCTTCTTCCCTCTCATTCAGGTCTGAATTTGGGCATTTCTGGCCTAGGAATTACTTGATGAAACCCAGAAGATACTGTGCAGAGCAAATGCAAATCACCATCTTTTAATGATATTAATGATATTAAATGAAGACATCCTTATTAATAGACTATATTCTTTCAATTTCTTTCAGTGGTGTCATTCTAATTCACATGGTGCTGCAAACCTCTTCGGAATTTCACTATGCTAGAAATATTTATGAGGTATTTCTCATAGATTTAGCTGAACTACTCCAGACTTCTGTGGGAGCCCCTAATGCTGCTGAATTTCCCACAAGCAGCTTCATTTTTAATTAGATGTACTTCACAGACTGTTCAGCTAGACTATTAGTAGACAGTAGCTGTTCCACCCTTTTCAGTCATTTGAACAGTGGTATTTGGGCTGAACTGCTCCCATAAGAGCAGAACAAGTGAGCCTGTGTAAGGGTCTGTTTTCTTAAAGCAGACATGGGATGTCATTCATAATGTCAATTAACACCTTAATTGTTTTATTTTTGTTTTTACAATACAGCACGTTCTTTGATTCTGGGATATTTATTCCTTTCCTGCATTAGCTAAGAGGTTATCTCACGTCTATAACCATGAGGTTTTATGTTCTGAAAATTGTATCGTATGTCTGTTGAGGACTTTAACAAGTGATTGTTGTATGGACTAGTTCATGGTGTTGTATCTTCCCAGCACACTAGATAATCAGGTCCATCTGGCCATTAAGTGATTTTTCATTTTTACTGGATTGTTTTTTGGTTTGTACTGTTTTGCACAGCCATAGGTCATAATCTGCAAATTAAATTAATAGCTGCTAACCTAATGACAGGAATTCCATGTCTAATATAGATTTTTATAATTAACCACTTAAAAAGTTGTAATTCAGGGTACATGTAACATAATCTATATCTCTGTATACTTAATTGAAATGGAGGCTTACACAGCATCTAAATTAAGGATTAGAAACATATATCTGTTAGGAATTTTTGATCTGCCTTTCCCAACTTCCTCACCAGTTCATTTGAAGGCAGATAAACAACTGGCTTACGGCCCAATAATTATATTGGCATTTTCAAGTCTATCATCTAAAGACAGTGCCAATTTATTGTGTTTCAAATCACTCTGGAAATATATCCTTCTCTCTCTGGAAGTTGGTGGCTCTGTATCTGTTCTAGTCGTCTCATTTTTCTCTGTCACTAACACTGACCTGATGGATCTCTTTGGGTTTGTTACAACGAGGCAGCCAACTCATAAAATACATGAGGTTTCTTAGTGGGGAAAAGGGACCACAAGAGAAGAGATGGTTCATATGAAGGCTAATAAGGAGGGAAAGCATGAATCACAGTGAGAAACATAATGAGAAGAGCTGTATGAAGGGAGTGTAGAAAAAATCTGTTCTCTTATTCTGTTCATAGCTCTCTATTCCTTTTTCAACTGATTCTGGGCATGAACACAATAGTTACCACAATGCTCTCAAAATCCCAGTTCCTCTTAATGATATTCTGTTCTTTATTTCACCAAAGATTTGCACTGACCCTGACTGATGATTGATATCCAAAGTAGCTGAACCTCTGAAGCTTTGCCAGCTGCTCTAGATGGAGCTATTTACCTTTACAGTGAATAATGGAATGATTAAAAAAAAACCAACAGGAACCTTTTACCTGCATCAAGGTTTGCGTTCTTACTGAGAGAGTGAGCTTTACACAAAAAGATTAACCCAACTTCCACAAACAGAATATACTTTTTAACTTATGCAACTTTTGCAGATAATTAAGTAGATTGAAAAAGAAGTGGTATATGTTTTGAAGGGTATTTATAGTCTTTTTGAAATGTGGATTTCAGTGTGGATGTATCTGTAAACAATCAATGTCCTTTGCTAAGGACTTGTTATCATGCTTTCACAATAAAGTCTAATACCAAAATAATGTAATTGTATTTATCATGTTTTTCTTGTATCTTTTTTAAAAGATTGTCAAGCTTCCCTACAGATGCATGTTCTGCAAAGAAAAAAAAAGCCAGGTTTTTTATAAGATCACAACTTCAACAGAAAATTTTGTGCACTTAGTTTGTGCACATATTTTGTTGGTAAAGACTTACCACACCCCACCAAAGGGCATCAGCATAGCTAGAGAAACCTGTTTTTCCATCCTCATCAACTGCATCCTTCTCAGCAAGATAAACAAAATAGGATGAAAAAATTAATCCCAAGAATCCGATATACAATGTGGTTATGAGTTCCTATTAAAAGAGAAAGCAAACAAGTACACAAGGTTTACATCATATATATTCTGTCATTGTAAAACATTGTTAATATCTGGGGTTTTTTTGCATCATAGTAGAAAAAATAATATGCTATATTTCAGGTATGAAATTTGCTTCCAGTAAAACAGGCAGTTCAGTGACTCGTTTTCTATTCATGTGAGACTAAATAATTCAAGAAGCTATCATTTATACAAAATAATTTGGACAGTTTTATGTTGGGTGGGACATTTCTCCTGTTTTATGTCTTATGAATAGAAATAATTCCATTTAACTGTCTACTCAAAATACCAAATGTTAATATATTTTTAAAACAGTGAAACAGATTTAGAAATGCACTTTATGAGCAGTACACTAAATAATAAAATATCAGTTAAGAAATAGCAATCATGTCATGATTATGACCATATCTAAGCAATTAACTTGTGTGCCTTAATATTCATAGTTGCATGTTAAGAAAACATAAAATCTTAAGATGAAATATGTTAGGTAGGTGTAACCTATACTTCAGTCTTAAAAACAAAGACTGTTTGAGGCCAGGCCAGTTTATTAGAGGGGAATTTTATTAGGGCGTGATCCGGTGCTTGTGAACGCACCAGTTTATTTCCTGATTTTGGATAGGAAAGTTGTATCAGAACTGATGCAACTCAGATACAGGATTGTTACAGTTTTCAGGAAGAATGTGCTTGCACATTTAAACAAGCCAAAATGTGTGGTGTCACAGATGCAAAAATGTGTAAAGTTTATAAAAACAGCACTATACCACAATCAAATTAAATATTCACCTACCCCTCAGAAAAATCCAATACCTAGTCATAAGGGAAAATATTTTAATTACTTTTAGGTCACAATGCTTCAATAGTTAACGCATATTATTCCTTTCTTTCTTTACACATATTTAGCCATCTTTTTTGTGAAACATTGTACTACATCCTCATTGGCATATTCCTTAAATTCTTGCCAGAGTTATTTTTCTTTCCTTGCATCTAAACCAACACAGGAATCAAAACATTCCTGATAAATTTAAAATTAAAACGTCTAAGAAGGACATGCCTCTACTTATAAAGTAGGTCAGGTTTTCATATATTTCTGTAACACTCTACCCGTGTTTCTTTAACCATTTGTGTGAGCAGGTTCAGGTTTTATCATCCAACTTACTTCAGATTTTTTTTTTTTTTCTTTCTTTTCATTTCCATATAAGAGCGTTTGGGGAAAATGTAGCCCTGGAAACTAGTAACTGCATTCAGCAGCAAGAACTATATATACTCTTACTTCTGCTTTAGCACTAATTAAAATCTACATTCAGCAAGTTTTTAAGCTATGTTGGCACAAAGAAAAGCAGGTGAGTTATTGCTGTTTTTTTTCTCTAATCATTTAATAATAACTTAAATAATGAATTTTGATATTATTCAGTTTTGCCCATGGGCAACTGTTCTAATCTAAGCCTAAACTTTTTGCAGGTCTGTTCACTAAACAAGACAGCTCGAAGAGGAAATAAAACTTGGTTTTCAGTAGTTCACTTTTCTGTGCCAGTCACCCTTCTCTTCTCATATTTTTCTCTAATGATAATGGTACAGTGTGTACTTGCAGATATTACATTGTAGCTCTGAAAAGTTCCTTGTGTTTACTTTTGTAGTTGATATTTGCATTTCTCTATTTTTTCACAACTCTTTGGTTTGTCTACACAATATTTTTTCAATACAAAATGAAACTGTTTAGCGCCTGAGCCTAAGTTCAGTGATCCACAGAAAACTACAGCAGAAATGGAGACTAATTCTTGTTCCCTGCTTACAAAGAAAACACTCTGCTTTCATCTCTAGTAGACTTGTGACTTCCCTCCACATCAACAGAAATCTTTTAGTTACTCTTGGCATGTTGCTTACATCTCAGATACTAATAGATTTTACATGTTATTGAGGAATGGCCATTACTGGTTTCTTTTAATTTTGTCTCAGTGCACAGAATTAGTAGAGTGGATGATAATTTGAATACTCCTGTGTTAAGTGCTAGCTTTTTGAAAAACAGGCAGAAAAAAATATGCTTTTCAGAAGCGCTATGCACAGTCTTAGGAGATTTTTTCAAAGTAGTTGATATACCAATAGAACTACTCAGGTTATGTCACCACTGGCACCTCTCAGCTCCAGTCATACTCATCTAAAGAATGAAGTCCTGTTAAGTAAAGCCCAGATGCAAATGTAATTGGTTCAGACTTATTCTAAGTGTCACTCCACGTTACATATGTATAGAGAGGCAGAATACTATATGCCTATATTTAATTATTAGAAACAATGGCAGCAATCTAATATATACTGCATTTAAGAGGGAGTGAAGAAGATTTTAAAATAATGTTATTCAAGAAATATGGATAGAGTGACATCTACCAATGCCAAATAGTGTGAATTGATACATGATCTCAAAGCAAAGAGCATTTTGCAGAAATCTTCACACTGATATGATTTTTTAGTATGTAAGAGCTTAAGAATAAAGAGTGCTGCCTAATGCAAACTGCTGTTTTCAGCAAGGACTTTCACATACATACATGCAAAGGAAACAGCAAGAACAAAAAACACATGCACAAAGGTAAATTTGAATACTGAGAGACTTGAGTGAAAACAATTTTTCACTTATATTTTTAATTTATATTTTTTAACTTATATTTAACATATTTTTTTAACTTACAATAGGGACCACACAATATAAAATTCAACACTTAGGAAAAATACAGGAAAACCCCAAATCCACAATTCATTAGTAACTCCTTCCTCAAAGCAGTAGGAGACCACAAACCAAGGTGACGAATAAGTAAAAATAATCAAGAAGCTTACGAGCTGGAGCTGGATTGCCTAACTCAGTTTTTCAGTAAGCTGCATGATTTTTCCATGTCTTTTCATCACCACATGGGATATTGACTCATGTTTTGTTACTTTTGGTGAGAAATGCTTGTATAAACTCCACCTGCTGAAAATAGAAGAGCATCGTAGCCAAATTGGGCCTGAGTGAGCTAACACAGCTATATGTAAAATTCCAAAACACATGGAAATCATCAGTGAAAACTTCAGTATGCTCTTCTGGGCCCAAAGAGGTCCAAGTGCTTGTTGTTTTCACAGGTTACAAAGACATGAATTTATTTTCTCACATTGTTTAAGGGTTTAGGGTCCCATTTTTCTGAACGAGTACCAAACTCAACAAATAAATGAGGACCTTGTACTCTGTCTGTAAAGAAAAAGCAGCTGAGGTGGTTTTGTTTTGGATTTTTTTTAAATAAAAATTTATTTAAGAGACTGGCCAGGAATAAAGGTCCCATTTTCCCTTCTGTTTGGTACCATGCTAGGATTTCAGCTACACTTGTCCATTGTCAATACAGAACTGTGTGTTTGATTATTTTTTTTATTAATGTGTTAGTGGGTGATCTGCTTTGACAAGTACTACAGACCTGTAGAGTTTTATGTATCATCATAATCACTTCTTTGGATCAGCAGAACTTCAGGTGCGTTTATTCATAACCTCACTTCTCCAGGGGTATGTATTTTTCCTTTTAAATCACTGAACTTATTTATGTTTGTGACATTTGAGATCTAAGTGTTATATTTTGGAGATAGTATTTCCAGATTCTTGACTTAAACTCTGAACACCCACAGGGAAAAATTTTCTCAAACACCTCTGTCAGTAAGGTTAGCAAATGTTGAGAAAATGTATTTGGATACCAGCTCTGCCCTAGCTAGATATCCAGGCAATGTGACCATAATAAATTAAGACCACACAGACTTGCAGCATTAAAAGTCATCCTGTTGTACAGGGTGAAAGTAGGCTTTATACTAGAGTACTTTGGTGTGCATCAATGCTCCACAGCCATCATGACATAAAATTTCCTGCAGTACTGGGGAAAAAAAATAAAGGGAAGAAAAGTAACTTTTTTAATTAAATGAATCTTTTGGATTCAGTACCTCCCATTCTCTGTTCCGGAACAACAGTTTTCTAAATAGCAAATGAAACAATGTCTGTGTGGAAATCTATTTGTCAATATCTGGAGAATAAATCAGCACTCCTAAAAAGCAGCTTAAAAAACTACCCTTACTAGCCTGATGTAAACATTCATTGCACAGTATTAGCCCTCCACAATATGGTGTGATATTCAAGATTTACACTAATGATAAAAGTTTATTATTATGGTCATAAAGTTAAGTTGGCTTGTCTTCAAGAGATTCCATGAAGTCCTAAAAAGAAGCCTTCAGCTAGAAGTGTTTAAAATTCTTCACTAAAACGTTTAACCTTTTCCTGTTTAATGAACTTTTCTACAAAATAACTGTTTCAAAGCTTTCATGACATACTTCTACTTACAGCCAAGTTTATCTCTGTGACTACAGCATTGAAAAAGTTTTCTTGCATATTATCATAACATAGTTAATATTTTTATTTATAGAATGAATTAGAAAACTCCTTATTTAGGCAGAGAAAATACAATGACTTAAATAATTTATTTGTTTTATCAAAGTGTTTCCACTAGTATTTGTTTTTCCACAGAATTCAGCTCGGAACACATCTTCTGTGAAGACAGAGGACAGTATTTGCAATATAAAAGGCAGCCCACAGAACAGCATTTGATAAATTATATTGAAGGATAACATCAAAGTGTACAACAGTTATTTTCCAAAAAAATATGTTGATACCCTGTTAGCCACTGACCTGAAGAACAGTGTTCCCGTTTAAGTAGAAAGGAACACATGATGGACTTTTGAAGTATTTTTTCTCTTGCAACAGTAAGTGTACCTTTAAACCAAACTACAATTTGAAATCCAGGAAAAGAATATGCTAAAGTAAACAAAATACTGGGGATCTTTAAAGATTTAGTACCTGACGATGTATGAAAACAACTGATCCTAATAGTTGCCAGGTGCCACCCTGTCTATCTACGTGAAGCATGCGAAGTATCTGGAGAAATCGGATCCCCCTGTAAGAAAAAATAGTACATTAAATAAAATTAATTATAATGTACTGCCATATTAGAGAACTGTGATAGCATTGCCCCTGACTAGGGCTGCATCTTCATCTTGAGGCACCTCAGTAGACACTATATTTAGATATATTAGACACTTCATTATATTCAAATACACCCAGAAATATTGACTAGGACAACAATTTGTTAAAATAAAAGGAACAACAACAAAAAAAAGTCTAAAATATATGCTTTCAAACTCAGAGGAAACATGCATATTTTACCTGATTATGATTCTCCAATGATTCCTTTCGAAGCAAAACCAGTGCTTCAAGCTTTGCTAACATACATACAAATAAACTTTTTTCTCTGTTTGCCGAAAGTAGATTGTAAATCAAACATGGTATTACTGAAGTTCTTTTTGTGCAAGTTATAGAAATAATCTAATTGGAAATACATCTAATCCTATGTGATTTTAGGACAATAACTGAATTATAAACTCCAAACATTTTCAACTAAAGAAAAACAATTATCCATATTGTTCTTCAGCAGAATTTTATTCAATGGAAATCATTCTAGTCACCCTTTTGACAATTTAACTCCATTTGCCTGCACACCTCTTACTATCTTATCACTGAAACAAAACATTGAAGAGCAGGAAAGGATGAATGTTGAATTAATCTATCTGAAAAATGTTCATTGAAAGTATTTTTTGTTCTTTTTAGGTATCCTTAAAATTTTGTTGTTGTTTGCTTGCTTTTTTAAAATTTAATCTTATTTCAGTTCCACTGTGGCTGCATTTTTCTGGGTCACACCAACTGAGGAAACTCAGGATGGTACTACCCTTAGTCATTGGGAAGGCATATTGTTTTCAGAAAGACCAGACTTTTCCTTTATTCAGAAAGCAGGTTTTCACAGTTGACAGTCAAACAATCAAATGCTTGTAATTTTTTTGGAAAGCACACAATAATCCTGACTATCAAATCATATATCAGCTACAGGGTTTTGTGATTTCTTGGATATGCCATTGGAATAATAATTTTAGTTACCTGGAAACTTTAAAATATCTACTTCAAACCTGTAATTAAAACATGAGTCCAAGAAGAACTGCAAGACTACCAAATACATGAGCACCAACAGACTTATATAATGTAATAGCTCACTGGTTGTTTATGGCAGGAGGGGAGAGATTTACATGTAGCTCTCCTGTACAATTATTAGACACACTTCTTGATGCCTTGACCCAATGGCAGTTCTTGATTTTCCTGTCTCTGATGTACCTGAGGTGGTTACAGCTATGTTACTGCTAAGTGCTGACATGCATTCTGTAGGTTGGCAGTGTCACAAATAAAGCCTAAAACCAAGATAACGAAGAAGAAACTTGAGATAAGCAGCCTCTGAACTCATTTCCTCTGAAAAGAGAAAAGAAATTGGTTGGAAAGAAGACCATTTTTATCAAGTTGGTGAACTTAAAGCAGTAAGGACAGAAGGCTGTAGGGCTCTGCGGCTACTAGGTTTCGGGCTCACTGGTTGCTGCAGGGATGAAAACATCAACCTGTCATACCTGATGGGTCTGCAGCTTGCAACTGCATTCCACAAGGAAATAACCTAGCATGCAAGCACCCATGCTCTCTGGGATTGCTGGGATTTAAGGGAGGTCCAAAGAGGCCCATTATATATACCTTACAGGCAACAAAACCAAAGGCAAGGATATGGGATTCATTCCTTTTTAATTAAAGAAGAGCCACTCACATCACAGTTCTGAGGAAAACTGATGGGATTAATGCTTGCTTGACCCAAATGGTCTTTCAATGGGGCAATAGCAACACTGCTATTGTTGCTAGACATGGGTTAAGTTTCTCTGGCAGAAAGCATTTTGACCTGTAGGACAACAACTGTATAATCTAACACCAAGAAATGCTGCACAAAGCCAATTGGGTTCACACATAAACACACAGCAGGCTTTCCCATTAAGGCTCCTTCCTACACTTCTAGTTGAATTCAACAAAATCTTCAGAATTTTCACCTTCACTCTCCTCTTCTCCTATATGAGCTGATAAATCACATTCATGCTGTCCGTGTGAGTCTTTATCATCATGTAAGGATCAATGTTCTATGGTAATAATTACCTTAAAAATGGTTTATACACATAGTTTGCTCCAGTGTTTGTTTACAGAGCTAGACAGTTTGGACAGTACTGTACATTCTCACTTCCGAGTAATTAGGCTGCATTGGAAATGAGAGGCTTGTAACAGAACATGCAGCACATCTTGCAAGTTAAGTTTGAAGGAGTGGGAAGTACACCTACTCTGCTTATCATTCCATTCTTCTGTTTACCCACTTTACTTCCCAAAACAAGTTTGCAGTACTTTATGCAAGCTGAGAAAACATTGTAGACATCAAATGTTTCTGGTTTGTGTATGGTAGGAATGACTTGTGCCAAACAAATCCACCAAAGTGTAATTACTCTTTAAACAAAGTAATTACTTGTACTCAAAAAATACTTAGTTAAGTGCTGTGTGGATTACTTCTTAAATAAACCAATGTTCTATAATACTCTCTTGTCTCAGAAAGAGAGCTATTTGATATTTTATATAGGACATCATGTTTCTTAAGTTTTTCTCCTCTTGGCTTCAGCATTCCCACCATTCTTCATATACTTTGTTTCTGCACTCTTGTTTCCTAACCAGTGACCAAGCACAATAACACAGAGTCCTTCACTGTCCAGTATGTCATTATAATAACTTTTCCTATATTGGGAAAATTACATAGGCATCTTATTTGGAAACTGGGAAATTAGATATACATCTAACATAGCTCTGTGGTTGTGACAAGCTAAAGTCACTAGAAAAACATACCTTATTGCAGAGGTGGCAAACACCTGTCCATTAGATCCTATGCTCAGAACAATAATTGAGGCTACTACCACAATTAGATCTGTTAAAAAAAAAAAAAAAAGTATTATAAGTTAGCTCTCATCACTGAAACACGCAACACATACAGAAGGCGGACAGTACTTTAAAAAAAGAAATTAGGTTAGCTGAAATGAGGTGGACAGTAAGTTAATGTAATAGTTTCACATCAAAAAAACAATGACTACTATTTCTTCCATGATTAATTTAATAGTGGAAATTTTAAAGATCTTGACAGATCAGGCAGCTTGCTACAAAAACAGCAAAGGCAAAGGCATATGTACACCCCAGAAATGACTCCACATTTTGGCTCAAGGATCTCAATTTATGAGGGTAAGTAAGGTTTTGTTTCAATCAATAATGAAATGCATGAAGTCAAGTATCATACGCGCGCACACACACACACAAACGCTTAATTTAAACATGGTATCATAGAATCATAGAATCATAGAATCATAGAATCCTAGGGGTTGGAAGGGACCTCGAAAGATCATCTAGTCCAACCCCCCCTGCCAGAGCAGGGTCACCTAGAGTACATCACATAGGAACGCATCCAGGCGGGTTTTGAACGTCTCCAGCGAAGGAGACTCCACAACCTCTCTGGGCAGCCTGTTCCAGTGCTCTGTCACTCTCACAGTAAAGAAGTTTTTTCTGATATTCACCTTGAACCTCCTATGCTCCAATTTACACCCATTACCCCTTGTCCTATCACTGGTCATCACTGAGAAGAGCCTAACTCCATCTCCCTGACACTCACCCCTTACATATTTGTAAACATTGATGAGGTCACCGCTCAGCCTCCTTTTTTCCAAGCTAAAGAGACCCAGCTCCCTCAGCCTTTCCTCATAAGGGAGATGTTCCACTCCCTTAATCATCTTTGTGGCTCTGCGCTGGACTCTTTCAAGCAGTTCCCTGTCCTTCTTGAACTGAGGGGCCCAGAACTGGACACAATACTCCAGATGCGGCCTCACCAATGCAAAATAGAGGGGGAGGAGAACCTCTCTTGACCGACTAACCACACCCTTTCTAATGCACCCCAGGATGCCATTGGCCTTCTTGGCCACAAGGGCACATTGCTGGCTCATGGTCATCCTCCTGTTTACCAGGACCCCCAGGTCTCTTTCACCTACACTGCTCTCCAGCAGGTCAGCCCCCAACCTATACTGGGACATCGTGTTGTTCTTCCCCAAATGCAAAACTCTACACTTCCCCTTGTTGAATTTCATCATGTTTCTCCCCGCCCAACTCTCCAGCCTGTCTAAGTCTCTCTGAATGGCAGCACAGCCTTCTGGTGTGTCAGCCACTCCTCCCAGCTTAGTGTCATCAGCAAACTTGCTGAGGGTACATTCTATACCCTCATCCAGGTCGTTGATGAAGATGTTGAACAACATCGGTCCCAGTACCGACCCCTGAGGGACTCCACTAGTCACAGACCTCCAACCAGATTCTGCCCCATTGACTACAACTCTCTGACTCCTTCCCATCAACCAGTTCCTGATCCACCTCACTACCTGATCACCAAACCCATACCTGATCAACTTATCTACAAGGATGCTGTGGGAGACGGTGTCAAATGCCTTACTGAAATCAAGATAAACCACATCTACCGCTCTACCATCATCTATCCACCTAGTAATCTCCTTCTATGAGGAGATTACTATCAAAGATATCAAAAGGTATCAAAGATGTAAAGCCAACCTTTCAAAGTTTAGGGAACTGTCAGAACAAAGGTTGCCCAGAAAGAATCAGAGTCGTTAGTATACTTTGTGATACAGTCTTTAATTGTATGAAAAAAAAATGTTTCCAGAGTTCCATTTTTTTCACAACTCCACAGTTTACACAGATCCAGCATTCCACAGTGCAGTTGATGGATTGTGTTCATATACCAGCATCCCTAATTTTCTTTTATCCTGGCTTAGTGAACACATCTATTGCTTTTAATTATTGAACCCTATTCTAACATTATTCTGAGAAGACATTTTTCCAATTTCCATATGGGCATCACTGTGGTAGTCTTTTTTAGAGCTTCTAAATGCTTCACTTCAAATTCTAACCAGAATATAAAGGATTGCACTATAAGTGGGCAGCAAAGGTAGACAGAATGAGGAAAAGTTTTGGTAAATTTTCCTTGCCAGTTTTAAACAGGCAGCACTTTATTCTTCAGAGCACTTAATGTTATATAGCACTTCAAAAAAAAACAGTGCCTGCTGACTTCACTTGCAGCTGTGAGAGCTCAGAACCTCTGTAACCTGACTTCAAAGTCTTCATTTGGACATCCAGAAAATGAGGCATACTTGTGAAAACTGATTGAAATGACTGCCAGAGAGTTTCCATGTGATGCCTATGCAAGATGCAGGATAGAATCCAGCTTCAGAGGCAACAACAGTTCCCTTCAATAGAGATAACCTTTTCTTCCTCTCCTTCAAACATTCTCCTGCCTCATTCACAACCACATAGTTGCTGCAACAAATATTGCAGTAGTTCTACAATTAACAGTATCCTTCACTCCCTGACTTGGTTTGATTTGCAGTATCAGTCTGATTTTTGCTGTAAAAGCAAGATTCCTCTCCAAGGGATAGCACTCAATGAGTTTAAAGACTGTACTACAGTAATTGTAAATTTATGAAAATGAAAAATATAGGGAGGGAAAAGTTAAGGCACAGAAAGAGCTTCCATTTTGGGACAGTCTTAACTTCTGAGTACCTTAAAATTTTTTTATGCTGTTCCTTTATTGTGTACGTGTGTGAACATAAATTTGTGAACACTCAGAATTTAGGGAGGGTTTTCTTTCTGTATTATCACATCATAATACAGATCTTTGCCCTTAAGCAAATGATGCACCCAATGTCCTTACTAAATTATCAGACATATACATATCCAATAGTTGACCAGCACAGAAGGAGGAAACAACTGACACTTAGGAAATGAGTTTCAATCAAGTAGTGACACTAACTTAGAATTTTCATTCATACTGTCCACTCTTCTGAAAAAGTGTTCTGCATTGTAGAGATATTTTATTTCTTTTCCCCAAAACCTGTTCTTCTATCTCTGCTTCTTCTCTGTTCCTAGTTTTCATAGAATCATAGAATCATAGAACTGTTCAGGTTGGATAAGACCTTTAAGATCATTGAGTCCAACCTTATGCTAACCCTATTACCCTATTTCTGATGACCCACCGCTAAACCATGTCCCCAGGCACCACATCCAGACGACTTTTAAACACATTCAGGGATGGTGACTCAACCACCTCCCTGGGGAGCCTGTTCCAGTGCCTAACAACCCTTTCTGTAAAGAAGTTTCTTCTGATATCCAACCTAAATGTCCCCTGACGCAACTTGAGCCCATTTCCTCTTGTCCCGTCATCAGTCACCAGTGAGAAGATACCAACCCCACTCACTACAACCTCCTTTCAGGTATTTGTAAAGAGTGATAAGGTCTCCCCTCACTCTCCTGTTCCCCAGACTAAACAGCCCCAGCTCCCTCAGTTGTTCCTCATAGGGGATGTTTTCCAAACCCCTCACTAGCTTTGTTGTCCTTCTTTGGACCTGCTCCATCACCTCAATGTCCTTTTTGTATTGAGGTGCCCAAAACTGAACACAATACTCGAGGTGGGGCCTCACCAGTGCCGAGTACAGAGGCAGGATTACTTCCCTAGTCCTGCTAGACACACAATTTCTGATACAAGCCAGAATGCCACTGGCCTTCTTGGCCCCCTGGGCACATTGCTGGCTCCTATTCAGCTGACTGTCAATCCATACACCAAGGTCCTTTTCTGCCAGGCAGCTTTCCAACCACTCTTCTCCAAGCCTGGGGTTGTTGTGACCAAAATGCAGGACCTGACATTTGGCCTTATTGAATTTCATACAGTTGGTCTCAGCCCATCAATCCAGTCTGTCCAGGTCCTTCTGTAAAGCCTTCCTACCATCCAGCAGATTGACATTTCCTCCCAACTTGGTGTCACCTGCAATTCATGTGAGCTTCCAATCTTCTGGCTTCTCATGCCTCCCAGTTTACTGGTTCAAACAGTAATATTTTACTGTTGATGTCTTCAGCATATCCTTCTGCCCTTACACCATTACCTTTCCTTTCCATCCCGTGTATTTTCAGCCCCTACTTTTCTTCCTTCAACCTGCTGTTTGCTTGTCCATCTTTTCAGATGTCCTTCTCTCAGACCCTTGTATCAGCATCCATCCTTCTGTCATCTCACTGAGCCTGTATGTCCCAGTTCATTCCTCCTACCCTGCCACTTCACCTTGGCATTCAAGCCTGGTATTTTCCCTCTCCATGTGTCCTGGGTAATTTCAGGAAGAGCACTGTAAGAACAACATCAATAGGTTTTCCACTTCCATCTCCAGCACTGCTGCTGAGAAAACTGAAAGTTGAATTGTGCAGGCTCACTGCAGATTGAAACTTTGAAGAATATAAGAGCGTTCTTTAGTGGGGTGTTTTAAGCATAAATAAGCTACCAGTTTTTCAGAGACTTGTCAGTCAGTCAGCTTGGAGATGAATTTTGGTGACAATCAGAAAGCTATTTTCCTCATTAAGTTTCAAGTATCTGCTTCAAAGTGTGGAAGTGCTGGTGCTTCTCCATAAGAAATCGCCAGAATTGCCTTTTTCAGGACAGTTTTAATATTTTGCATGAGATGTCTCCACAAAACTCAAACTGAAGCAGACACTTGGAATGGAAAATACCAGGATGAAGAGCCAACATCTGTTTAACTAACTTTTTCAACTCTAACAAGCATTAGTATTTAGATCAGCATTACATTAGTATTTATGTAAGTTTCTAAAAAGGAAAGTGTCAGGAAGCCTTGGTAATTTAAAAAATTGAATTCCAGCAATGTATAAACAGCAATGTGTGGATATCCTTCTCAAAACATTCTTCCTATTTACATGCTTGCAAACATGTATGTACATGCACGAGGTGTGGAGAGACAAAAATGACATATCATCTATACAATATGTGCACTACATATGTAGTTGAATGACCAAGATAAATCTCGTTCCCTGCAATTTTGCATATGTAGTACACAGATTGGAAAATCTAAGTCTACTGTCCTTGTGGCTTACTCTTATGTTCTGAATCATTGAAAAATTCTGAACAGCTGCCATTTATTATCTAAAAAACTGCTTTCCAGTGAAATACTACTTAATTCTGGATAAACTTCAGCACATAGCAACACTTAGTTCTTTGTAACATTTTCTGCAACAACAAAAGGATAAAAGAGGTTGGTCCACGAATTTCATAAAAGCCTAATTAGGCTGGAATTTTTAGAAGCATTTAGCCCTTAACCTAGCCCTACTGGAATAGTAAGTAATGGAATTGTTAAATCAATATTTAGGAAAGGTATCACTATTACTGCTGCTGCCATAGTACATGAGCACTGCACACTCTTTAAACATCATTCTGTAAACTAGAGAATGAAGAAGCATGGAGAGACAAAGTGATTTTTCTAGGGATTCTTGGTAAGCTGGGAATTAATTCCATCTATGCCTCCTGACAGAGTCTTTAATTATAGAACTGTCTTTTCTCTCTTAAATGTAATCACCTATAATGTGTCTGCAAAGAGGAGAAAAATTAGGCTAACTTTAGAAAATCTATCTAAGAAATAAAAAAAAAAAAATCATGAGGTAGAGAGGTTGCGTCATCTTCCATTTTAGATACAATTTTAAAGGAACATTCAGGAAATCATGTGTCCTGTCTTAACATCTTCCTTCCCCACTTACAGAAATTGCATGTTAACATACTATTTTATGCAGCATGGAATGCAGTAATAGTAAACAAATTAATAAAAGAAAATAACAATTACGCTTCACTACTAAATCTCTTTCTGGTAATAAGCACCAAAAGAATTTTTATTTACAATAAGACAGGGGAAAAAAGGAAAGAAAATAGGAGAAAGTAAAGGAATTCAAAAGTGCTACCCAAGTTGAACTTTCTAAGAATTAATCCAAACTTTAGTATGGACAAAAAAACATTAAAGAAATCCCTCTGATATCAAAGATTTTTCAATGATAGTTTCTAAAAGAAAGGCTTTTGTATTAATATAAAAGCCAAATGAATACCTTATTTTTACATTCTGTTCTAATTATTTAATTTCTTTTTTCTAGTGTTCATATTTTTCTCTTGTTGATTTGAAAATGATAGGATGAGTCAGTATGATTCTAGCATTCTTATCAAGTCTATTTCCCAAGCTTTTTTTTTTTTGATTAGTGGAGACACAGTTCCATGTGCACAAGATATGTAAAAAAACCACAAATCTTGACTTTAAATTTATTGCATTCTTAGGAGAATTTTAGATGTAAAAAAAGTACTGATGCTTTTGAATGCACAACCACCTGCAGTAATTCTTAACTTTCCTTAACAAAAATTACTGTTTTTTCTCTAAAGTCTATACAAACCTTAATGTTTAGTGTGGCAGGTATGCAATACCAGTATACAGAACCACTATCAAGTTGAAATCACAGTTTAATGGGACTGCCAGATTTTCTCCTGCTCCTATGTACTCTAATATACCTAATGCTAAGAAGCATTTCTTAATTGAAAGAGAAGTCAAGAAAGTGATTGGGAGGAAAGAAGTTCTCTGTAGGCTTCACGGTTAGATCATGAAACTAAATTGGCTCTAGATGCAGATGAATAATTTGTATGTAATGAAACACTTCTTTCTCAATAACCCAAAACTGAGTACAGTATCTCATCACATTATTCAGTACCCACATCCAGATGTATAATAGAATACATTGTTTCCTGAGTTTTTGCACCAGGTTTCATAAAGTCACAGATGGTTAAGGAAGCACCAGCTAATTCTCTCCCCTATTCACCTCTTCCACTTTGCTCTATTTAAAACTCAATGAGTTGATGTTTGAGTAGCATAAAATTCACATCTCTACTGGAATCTATATAAAATCACAGGTTTAAAATAGAAATGCTCTTTTTATGGTCTACTACAATTTTGTCCCAACATCACCTTTTATTAATCCCTCACTGTTCCACAGGTTCTATTAGTCACCTCTTCCCTTAAAGACTCTCCGACTCCAGAGATGCTACACCCAACAATCCCTCAAACCATCTAAAATTGCTTAGCTTTAGTACTACCCAGGGGAAATTTTCCTGAGTTATACTTTGCACATTTCCATGTTTTTCCCAATTTATACTCACCTTTGTGTTTGCTTTTCACACCAGACCTAAGGAAGACTTATTGTGTTCAAAATCTTCTCAATTTTCTCCAGTTACACAAGTAGGTTTAGTAAAGATTTCTTCACTTTACAATTTTGCCTTTCTTAAGCTGATGTCTGCCTGTACCTCACAGCCATATTTTAAATGTCCAGTTCTAGCACTTCTAAAGAAGAAATAATTGCATAGGTTCACAAAGCAGACAAATGCTTGAATGATAGACATAGCTCAGAATTGCAATATGGTCTCTGCAGTCATTGACATCTTTACTTTAAAAGAGATGATGGTAGCAAAGCTAAGGGAAAAAAAAAAAAAGTTTAAATCTTACCGATAACTGATATTGGCTTTCTGGCAAACCGTATTCTCCCATGGAAGCCAACATACTTACTCCTGCAGCCTGCAGACCACAAGCGGACCACATATTCAGCACCAAAAAACACAACCAGAACTATCTCCTATGAGAATGAAAAGGACAAAATATCAGTTTTTTATTAAAAGACAGACTGCAGTTTGCACATCTAATTTATTCCTATGACTAATACAAATAACCTTGTTGAGATGACAGATGTAATAAAAATGATTGGGCCTCATCTGTTCACTTTTTATATGCATATGCCAGCCAGTATGTAAAAGGGAGATATAATCTGTTCCTGAATGTGATCTGCCTGAATAAAAAGGTGGTTTAAGCTCCATTCCATCAGTGTATCACAGGGAAAAATACTTTATTGCTCTTCTGTTGCTTATTTCCAAATTTGAAAACTTTTAATAATAAGGAATGGAAGGAAGCTACAAGCATAGAATTTCTAAAACTAACAAGTATATGAAACATTCCAAACCATTAAACAGAATTTGTTAGTATAAAACCAAAAAGTGTAATGCCAAATTTTGTATATTCAAAACAGAATTATAAAATCATAAAGTATTTCAAATTGGAAGGGACTCATAAGGATCATCAAGGCCAACTCTCTGCTCCTTGCAGGATTATCTAAAACTAAACCATATGATTAAGTGTGTTGTTCAGATGCTCCTTGAACTCTCTAAGGCTTGGTGCTCCCTGGACACCCAATCCAGTGACTGACCACCCCCTCATTGAAGAACATTTTCCCAGTGTCCAGCCTGAACTTCCCCTGATGCAGCTTCATTCCATTTCCTCATGTCCTATCACTGGTCACCAGAGGGAGATCAGCATCTCCCCCTCTGCTGCCCCTCTTGAGGAAGTTGTAGACTGCAGTGATGCCACCCCTCAGCCTTCTCTTCTCCAAGCTGAACAAACCAAGTAAACTTAGCTGGGCTTCCTAAGTCTTGCCCTTGAGGCCTTTCACCATCTTGGTTGCCCTCCTCTGGACACACTCTAGTAGTCTGATGTCCTTTTCATACTGAGGTGCCCAAAACTGATTGAGGTATGGCTGCACCAGTGCATCCCAGGGGGAGAATCCAGCACCAACTTCCTACAGTTGGGGATTGCCCCAGCTCTCTAGTCTATCCAGATCTCTCTAAGGTGTCTCTGCAGTTGAGGGAGTCCACAGCTCCTCCTAGTTTAGACTTGTTGGCAAACATACTTAATGTATATTTGATTCCTGCATTCAGGTAATTTATAAAAACATTAAAGAGCACTGGCCCTAAAACTGAGCCCTGACAAACCCCACTGGAGACTGTCTGCCAGCTTGATGAAACCCCATTTACACATTGAGCTCAACCCATCAGCTGGTTGCTCACCTAATGTCTTATGGATTTGTCTAGCTGTGCACTGGACATTTTGTCCAGAGCAATACTGTGAGAGACAGTATCAAAAGCTTTGCTAAAATCCCAAAACACCACACCTACTGACTTCCCTTGCCAACTAGATGGGTGACCTTGTCATAAAAGGAAATCAAGTTGGTTAAGCATGAGCCCATGTTGGCTATGACCAATGTCTCTCAAGTGTTTTTCAATAACTCATAGATTAACCTTCTCCACAATTTTAACAGGCACTGAAGTGAGACTGACAGGCCTTTAATTACCAGTGTTTTCCTTCTTACCCTTATTGAAAATTGGGACAACATTTGCCAGCTTCCAGTTGACTTGGACCTCTCCAGACTCCCAAGATCATTGAAAAATAATGGAGAGAGTTCCTGAAATTACATTGGCCAGCTCTTTCAGTACCCTGGGATGAATGGCATTGGGCCCTATAGCTATATGTACATCCAGCTGGAGCAGCAAGTCTCAAACAAATTCAGGGTCAAGTGGGAGTTTATCATCCCCCCCAGTCTCTTCCAATACAGGGCTCCAGGGTTCCCAGAGCTCATCGGTGTTAGAGACAGAGGTGAAGAAGTCATTAAACATCTCCACTTTCTCTACATCCCTATTTGTGAGGTGACCGACCTTATCAAGCAATGCTCCAATGCTATCTCTGATTCTCCTTTTGCTGTTAACATATTTTTTAAAGCCCTTTTTGTTGTGCTTCACAGTGCTAGCCAGCTTGAAATCTAATCAAGCTTTGGCTGCAAAAATTTTCTCCCTACCATGGTGAACGGCATCTCTGTAGTCCTCTCATGTCGCCTGGCCTTGCTTCCAATGTCCATACACTTTCATTTTCTGCCTAAGTTCTAGAAGAAGATCCCTGCTTAGCCAAGCCAGCCTTCTGCCCCACTTGCTTCACTTCCAACACTTTGGAATTGCCTGCTCCTGTGCTCTTAAGAGATGGCTCTTAAAAAGTGACCAGCAGTTGTGGACCCCAATACCTTCAAAAGCAGATTCTGAGGGAACCTTACTAACTAGCTCCTTCAGCACCCAACCTCCACTTGCCTCGTAACCAGGATTGAAGCTTTGCTGGCAGTTTTTCTTCTGTCACCAGCTTTTGCAACTCAAGTACTTCATGGTCACTGTGACCAAGGCAGCCACCAATCACTACTTTGCCCACAAGTCTCTCTGTTTACAAACAACAAATGTAGGAGGGAACCTTTCCTAGTCACCTCTCTTAGTACCTGCACCAAGAAGTTATCTTCAACATATTCAGAAAGTTCTTGGACCTGGTTGTGTCCACTGTGTGATATTCCCAGTTGATGTCTGGGAAGTTAAAACCACCCATATAACAAGGGCGGTTGATAAAGAGCCATCTCTTAATTCTTTGTAGAATTGTTAATTGGTGGTGGTGTTCTGGCTGGGTGGTTGGTAGTAGACTCCCACAGCAACATCTGCTTTATTTGCTTTCCCCTTCATACTTATCCAGAGACTCTCAACCGTGTTGTTGTAAGCAACACACAATCCCACCCCTGCCTTACATACAGCACCAATCGCTGCCTTGCCTGCCCTGCCTATTCCTCCTGAAGAGCTTGTGACTGTTCATCATGGCACTCCAGTTATGGGACTCATCCCACCAGGGATGAGTCCCGCTTATGGGACTGGGCCAAAATTTCTAGCTCCTCTTGTTTATTCCTCACACTGCACACATTTAGTATAGAGACATTTCAAATGTGCTCCAGTGTACTCAGCACATTGTGGAGCAGACTGAAGCATGCTGTCCCTCACACATTGGTGTTTTGCCCCCAGGCTTATCTCTAGCGAGCCTGGTTTTACCCCTTTCCCCCTTCATTTCTAGTTTAAAGCTCTTTGGATGAGCCCTGTTAACTCTTGTGCAAAGATCCTTTTCCCCCTTTGAGACAGGCATACCCCATCTGTCACCAGCAGACCTGGTGTCATACAGACCAACCCATGATCAAAAAACCCAAAATTCTGCCAGTGACAAGAATCTCAGAGTAATGTATTAATCTGCTGGCTTTTCTGTTCCTTCCTGCGTCATTTCCTGCAACCGGAAGGATAGAGAACACTACTTTTGTTCCTGATACCTTAACCAGTCATTCCAAGGCCCTGAAGTCTCTCTTGATTGCCCTCAGACTTCGTATTGCAACTTCATAGCTGACTACATGAAAAATCAGTGATAGATAATAATCCAAGGGTTATACTAGGGTAGGAAGCTTTCTTGTCACATCTTTACCCCAGGCCCCAGGGAGGTAGCAGACATCCCTAAGAAGTGGGTCTAGTCTGCATATTGGGCCTTCTGTTCCCCTCAGAAGAGAGCCTCCTATGACAGCGAGCCATCTTTTTCTCTTTATGGAAGCAGTTTTGACATAGAGCGTTGGCTGACTTAACTTCAGCGATGCCTCCAACCTAGGTGAACTATCGTCCCTGTCATTGTTCGGTTATGCTTGCAGAGCCTCATACCTATTATTTAAGGGCACAAGGGAATGCGGAGTAGTCACAGAGGAGAGGAGCCTGCTGATCTGGGCAGGAACTTGTCACCATTCCCCTCTATCCCTTAGGTCATCGTGTTCAGACAGGGAAACCTCCATATCATTCATCCCGTCTGCCTGTGTGGTTCCAGTAGTCTCTCTCTCTCAGATGCCCTGATACTCCTCAACCTACTGACCTCCTCCCAGAGCTCTGCCACTAAGCGGAGTTCCTCTACTTGGGTGCACCTCCTACAAGCACGCTCAGTACTGCTGTCCACAATATTGGCGTAATATTGCAGGGCACACCCTGCAGCCTGACACCTGGGCAGCAGCACGTTCTCACCAGAGCTCTATCTGGAAAGCTGTGTCAATCCTGGTGAGTGCAGAGTTTAGAGAGGACGTGGCCTTCCTACTACGTGGATAGCATTGCTCCCTGGTCCATCTGGCAGAGTTTCAGTGCCCTTCCTGCACGCAAATTGCCCTGATGCGCCTCGTCACACTGTACCCTTTTTGCCTGCTCAGTTCACAGCGCTTCTTTTACAAGAGTGGGGGAGATCTTTGTTCCTTCCTTCCTAGTTTTCCTCTGCAATCGCACTATGTTAACACAACCAAAATATAGCTTCTAGGCTTTGTTCCAACCCAAACTGTATCCAGTAACTCAGAGTCACCAAACACCTACTATATAAATTACAGCTTTGGAAAATATTTGTATTTTAACTTAACATGCTTGCAATCTGCACCTGGGGAATTCTAAAGCACCCAAAGAGTGAACATACTTAAATCACAATTTTCACTTAATAACAATACCAGCATGTCTTAAAATCTGACATTCTGAAGGGTTGAACAGAGAGCAAAATATTTCAAAGCTGAAAAACAAACAAGAAAAACTCTACACTAATATGTAAAACTTCACATAAATTTTGATTTTTAACAAAGTAAGGTTAACATTTCTGTATTCACTTCTACCTCCTTGTTTTGCCTGGAATGAGAACCAAGAAAATATGCACAGTCCTCCTCTTGTTTTCATGGCACTTTCTGCCTGACTAAAGCCAAGGATAGTAGAAAGCTAAGAAAGTTTACAGCAGAAGCACAAGAAAATACACAGCTAATCAGCTCCACAGGTTTGATTTTTAAAATTACTGTATTATGTAGAGGTTCGATGAGTAATACTTCTAAGTCTGTGCTCTGTCTGAAATCTAAATGAAAACATTTATTCGGGCATAATAATCAAAGCAAAATTCAAGAACAATCTTCAAAATAGAACAATTCCTGCATTTCAGGAATCTTGCAAAATGCTCTCCCATTAAATTGTCTACATTTTTAGCAGGCTTCTGGTGTCATCACTCAGTAGCATTTGTTTTCACGTCCCTTATTAAGGATCTCCTCCTATTTCCACTCAAGGAAGCAGCACACTCTCTATATGGACTGAATAGACCTGCTGGAGGAATGGCACTGAAGCTTTGCAGTAGACTGTGAAGTCATGAGCACTTCTTTCTGCAGTTAAGCAGAAAGCTAGAACCAAAACTTGAACTGAAAAAAACATTTCTGAAGCAAAAAATTCCATGTCCTTATCTGCAGACTAAAATGGCTGAGCTCCACTGAGCTCCAACTCAGAACTGTATGTGTTCACAGTCTTAGAGAAAGAAATGTAATTAGAAAACATAGTTTATGTGTTTTTGTTGGCAATGTTGGCAATTTACCCTTTGACAAGGGAATATATTCATAGCAATTCAAAGGTAAAAAAATGTGCCATCCAACTGCATCAAAAGCATGTTTCTGTCACTCAGTGGCAGTTTATTCAATGTCAGTTCTAACACACAACACTGGTGGCAGTGGAAGAAGGATTTCTACAGAAACTGCATCTTAGAATCACTGGGTGAGTTGAGTAAAAAATTGTGTAGCAAGAAGACAGGTAAGTGCTGAGGAAGAAAAAACTTCTTAGACTTAGGTAATTCCTCAATGATTCTCTGAAGGTACTTTTAAAAGCTGAAATTAAAACTGTATCTGGCCTGAGGATATTTTATTCTCAAGGCAAATTCTAGAACCTATGATTTTATTTCAGCTACCATCAAGAACCCATCTTGGTTATGTCTGGGAAACCCCGCTGAAGTCTATAAGTTTACATAGTCTGTGGAAAGGAAAAAAAAAATTATTGACACGAAGGAGGAAGAAGGAGGAACCTACATCTTCAGTAAATTTGAAATTAATTACTGATCTCTGTTTTATCCTGGACAGGTGTCCACATTAGCAAAACCACAGCAATTAACCATTTGTTGGCAGCCTCAGTCAGGCCAAAGACCAAAAGGGCATGGAAACTGGACAAACATCACAAATCTATAGGTGGTCCTTCTTAAAAAAAAAAAAGAAAAAAAAAAAGAAAAAGATGTTGTTGTGTTTGCTTCTAATGAAAGATATGAGACGTCCATTTCCAGAGCTGTCAAGGCTGATCTAGCTCCAACTCACTAAATTCACTTTTACGAAAGACCTAACCTACCTCCTTCTCCTCTTATGCACATAAACAATTTTCAGAACCTTAAATTTATTGTTTCACATTTACCTCTGGTAAAAACAACAACAACAAATCAAAAACAAAGAAACAAGAAACCTAAACAAACAAAACCCCAAACAAACCAAAGCAAACAGAAACAAAACAAAACAAACAAAAAAAAAACAAACACCAAAAACAAACCAGCACTTTTCTGGAAAGTCAGGAATAATAATGTTTCTTACCAAAATGGCAACGAAAGATGGTGAGGAGCTGCTGTGGACAGGGATGAACTCCTCTAATGAAATCAAACCCAAAAGTAACAAGTAAGAACAAACTGTTACCTCAAAAAGTAAGAGTCACATCAGGCTTGCTCAAAATAGAGCTAATAAATACACTTGGCTACTCTATCTAGCAATCCGCTTTGAGTGCCAGCCTTCCATTTTTCTCAGCAACCCTTCTCTGAACTCCAATGAGGAAAGAAAGGGAAAGGAAAGCTGCATATCCTTTGAACAGAACAGCTGCCATAAACTGCCAGGACATTTGCTATGACCCATTGAAGGATCATGAGACAGGTGTGGAAAAACACAGAGCATCATCCTTTGTCTAGAGCACCAAAGCTGCTGCAGAGGCACAGCCAGAGGCACACTGTATCAGTGGACAGGGTCTTAGGCAGTGCTGAAACTCAAATTATCTTCCAGGAAGCAAAGCACAGAGTAAGGAAACAGCAGTATGGACCTGATTCTTCATGCTCAGATGTTAATCTCTTCCTGTGTTGCTAGTGCGAAAGGATACTGTTGACAATTCAAATTGGGATGGTAATACTAGGGACAGCATTTAACATGCAGTCACTGTCTATCCAGTGGAAAGAACTGACATACTGTAATTACAGTGTTTAAACTGGGCTTGTACTGTCTAATATCTCTGCTAAAGTCAGTAGCAGCATTCCATTATTCTGTGCATGTCCCTGTTTCCCTGTCTGGGAAAAAAACCCAAAACACACACCTGTAATATTTTCTGCCCAGTCAGGTGAAAGCCCTAAAACTCATTTAATCTTTGTATTTTTTTTCTTTTTCT
Organism: Hemiprocne comata; assembly: GCA_020745705.1. Lineage (NCBI taxonomy): Eukaryota > Metazoa > Chordata > Aves > Apodiformes > Apodidae > Hemiprocne > Hemiprocne comata. The sequence goes on from CM036586.1 coordinate 80,124,554, forward strand.
TAAATCTAGCCACTGCATAAGTCTTTCCCCCCCACCCCAACAAATAATAAAATAATACATAATAATGTTTATGCTATTCTTAGTATACCTCAATATTATAAAGTTTAGTAAAATATAAAAAACTTAGCCTAAAAGGAAATATGTGTGCAAGTAACTTCCATCCATATCTAATTCAATCAGTCAAATAAGAAACGCTTGTGGAAAAGCCATCAACTTTTCCTCAATGCTTATATTAACACAGAAAATCAACATTTTATACAGGAGTGTGTGTAAATGAAAAATACAGCCTGGAATTTACAATATGTTCCAGTATGGTTATGGATAACTGCACAGAGGAAGCAGGAGAAGGGAAGGAGTTCGGCAGAAGTGATTAAAGTGCACACATGAAAAAGACGAGTATTTTCTCAGCTGCAGCTGTGTTTTAGGTGGAGAGCACACACAAGGCTCTCTTCACTTTTTTTATTGGAATATTTAGGTGCTTGGGTAAAAAGAGGAAGTGGGATGGCTAAATGAATAGTGTGTGCTCACGAAGATTCAATCAAGGAATGGCAGCTCAAAACAATGAAGCCTCAGAAGCAAGCATAAAGGTTTAATAGTCCAAATGTTTGCACACGTGTACTTATGTCCAAAATTTAATCTGATAACCTGTCTTCAAGGTTTTCCAGTTCTTAGAGCTGAAAATGTCAATTTAGTGACCGGTTTAGCTTAATAGTTAATTAAATGCTACGAAAACCTACTGCTACTGAAAATACTTATATTGCACCATCATGTTTGCTCTTATAAAGCTGACAAACATCATATATGAAAATATAATATCCAATACATGGAAGAAAATATACCAATCACTACTGAGTGTCCTGTAGTATCATTAGGTTATTTGGACTTATATCTCTTAGATGAAACCAATGCATTTAACGTTTCAAAGTCTGTTGTTTGGATACAAATGGATTTATTAAACATCTCTTAAAAACTTATTTCCATGCATGTCTGATACATATGCTAAAGTTGCTGACTTCGTAACTGGAGTAAATTTATCTTTCAGTTTATCAACATTTACAATTTCTTGTACAGAATGAAGCTGTACACTAATGATGGAAACATATGGTGCTCTAGTCACATTACCTGTGACAACTACCATTCAAATGAGTTGAGTGAGTCAGATGGGAAGATTTACTTCTTAATTCTACTTAGGCAGGCAATTATTTTTCTACAAAAAGAATTAACTACACTTTCAGTTATTTTTTAGTAGGACTTTTTTCTTCTAGAATTTCTTAATTCAGAAAGAGTTTGTGTTTGGCTAAGACAAACACAATCAAATAGTGAATTAAGAAGATTCAAGAAGTTAGTGCCTGAAGTTTTTAATTTCTCTATAGATCCACCAGTACAGATTCAGAGTTATAAATGGACACAAAAGCAGGAAATGGATAAAAATGCCACCATTTTTACTTTCTAACACTAATTGCTTTGATGGGGTGGAGAAAATTCCCTCAAACCTATAAGAATAGATACACTTCACCGTAAATCATAAAGTAGACTAAATTATGCTTACATACTATGCTGCCTTATTTATTGTCTGCTAACAGATTAAAGATGACACAGCATTTTATGACATGACTACATAGCTTAAATGGAAGAAGGGAAAAAAGCAGAGACACAAAATAAACCAGGAGAGCTCCTCCACTGTACATAGGCAGGAAGAGTGTGTCCTCTTCCAAAACCCACACTTGAAAATGGTGTCATCAACTGACTACTTTCAAAACAGAAAAGCCATCTTGAGATCCAGTTCAGAAGCAGAGCAGTTAAAAAACACTCATGTCTTGGCTGGCTTAAGTAAACCAACTATCACTTGGTACTCTGAAGTTTGGTACTCTGAGAAGCCTAGCTGATACATACAGCAGGAGGATGTGTTCATCATATGATGCAGAAGAAATAATTATATAAAGCCAGAACCGAGCAGTGAAAGACACAGAGCACTGTGACCCATTAGCAGCCTAGAACTCTCTAATGAGGTCCATCTCTAAAGCCCTGATTCCTAAATTCAGCCACAGCATGAGCCTCTCTCCTTAAAAGCTTAAGCAGCAGCTGATGTCGGAGCTCCTAATTTACACCTCAGCCTTTTCTCCAACAGGATTTGCAAACACAGCAATGTTAATAAAAGCTATTCGATGAATGTAGTCACTGCATGAGGATTGCTGACAACCAAGCAATGTAAGAGGGCAGTGAGGGCCTACAATAGAGGCAACAAGTGAGGACCCTGAAAATAGTTTTTAAGGATACTGTGTACCTTCTAGTACCATACTGCTATGAACTACAGGTGTTAATGTGTTTGAAAGATGTGCTGTTGCTTTTTCCTAGCAAAGAAGCACATCAGAGGGAAGCAGATGCATAAAGTCTGTCTCCCAAAGGAAGTGGCACTGCAACAGCTGAGCTTGTCTCGAAAAAGCACTGGAATCCAGGATCCAACCCTGCTGAAACGGTGAAGGGGATCCCTGTTATGACTATCAACCTTGTTTGTGGCTCTGCTGCAGAAAGCTTCTAGGATACCAAAGTTTTATCCCTTAAGGCTGAGAAAACTACATCAGGAAACCACCCATCAGGAGAATATGACTAGAATGAAGTGGCCTCTGTTGAATGCGAAAGAAAAGACTGAGAAGTGCTTTACCTGTTTGAATAGATAATAGTTTTGTAAGAAAGTCTTCCTTTTGCATTGAAAACAGACTAAGATCAGAGACACAACACTGAAATAACTAAGCTTTGGATTATTATTATTATTATCCAGTGTATCAACTCCTACACAGTTCTGCCATTACCACTTAGCCTGAAAATGTTGCAGTGATTTTCACATTTGGATTATGTGCTCTGAATTGGAAAGCACATTCAGAGAAACAATATTTCCTATCCCTCTTTCATTCCAATTGCAATAATCACAATATTAAATACTTCATGGCATACAAGTAGAAATTAAAAGTTGAATCAATATGATTGATAGCAAAACCATTATATTTTCTCGAAGTCAGGAACACTCTTGGTATTCTTAAATTTAAAAAGTAATTAACATCAATATACTAAAGCAGTGAAAAATTTTCTTTTCATCTACAATATTCTGTCATACAAATTGATGATTTATTGTGTTCTGTTACTCACAGTGTGTAAAAATATTACGTGTATGATAAAAATAATATTTTGTTCCTGTTTTTAGGACAGAACAACTAATTAAATTAGCCTCATGATCTAAGAAACTCTCTTTTTGCAAGGTCTTTTACAACAAAAATAAAAGTGTCTTTTGTAAACTACTATGGTGACCTCTCCTGGTAGAAAAATATATGACCTCTAATTATGAAAACAGATTAATCCTCAAAGGAGGAATTACACCTGGCCCACTTTATAGTTTATTTTTCAATGCCATATCCTTAAAGATCTATATGCCATTTACAAATCAAAACTGACACACAAACTGCTAGATCATTAAGAAAACATTACAGCCTTCTGCTATACAGGCAAAAACCTATAGAACAGGCTTTGGCAACTTTTAAAAAATAATTTTTCAACAGAATAATCTTGGAGTAAGGTAAATTTATAACTGTATATATGAAGGAATAAAAATTAGGGACAAAGTGGAAGGATAAAATGTTACATAAAAGTGACACAATGAAGGAAGCTTGAAAAAAACAGATGGACATAAGCATAGGCAGGGTTTGCTGAAAACATTTTCTGGCATAAACTTTCTAAACAAAGCCAGTAATTTCCATGGAAGCTTAAAGTAAAAATACTTCTAAATACTCTTTAAATTTTTAATCTCAGTCACTTAGCTACTGTGATTTTGGACTCAGACAACTTCAAGGTTTGCCTATGGTCATGCAAAAAGTCTGTGCTAATATGTGAGCAAAGCTTTGACAGTAGCTCATTCTTTGCTTTGAATGACCACCCAACAATATTAACTAGTGAAAATATATACATTTGTTGTTTAATAAGCACACACACCTGAAAAAAAGCTTTATACATCAGGAAACAGACCTGTCCATGTAATTTTGAGGACATACCAGGGAAGAAAGCGGCTGAAGAGCGTAACTTTACACACCACAGTAAATAAGGTTTTAAAGGCTTGTTCACAGAACAAGGGATATAAAAGGGAGACTTATATAAGAGTTACAAATATTAAAAGTCAAAAAGAAAGTTAAGCAGGCAGAATTTTTGTAATGAAAGATATCACAAGCAAACAGCACTAACTTGATTGATCTGTTGAAAATTTCAAGAAGTGCAAATTGTAAAATGGTTAGAACTCTGGGTGATGTGGCTAAGCTAAGACCTAAGCTAATGATAAAAAAGTGCATATATTTACTTTAAGAACAAGTAGATTAAAACTAACTCTAGTATTTCAAGACTTTTTCTTCTTTCAATTATTTATGACCAAATAATCTGTAAATATATCAGTAAAGAACTGAAGTATGAAGTAGGGTTTCCAATTTAAAAGAAATAAGACCATAGCTGCTTTCCAAATTTCTCAGAATACGCATTTTGAAAGATTTTGAAGTAAAAAAAAGAACAACAAGCAACAGGTAAGGATGATGGAACAAAAAACCAGCTGTCAGGTTTTGTCTTCTTCAAGATGAACACTCTTCAAGAGCCAGGTTCCCAGCATAAAAGTCCATGGGGAAGTAGCTCTGCAGATCAGGCAGAAATCACAAACTCATTCTGCATGCAGTCACATGGTATTTAAGGAACACTTCTGAAAACCATTAGGAAAGTTGCAGATAAACACAAGTAATAATTAGGAGACAATTCTATCAAAGGCAGAAAGTGAACATTGTTGACTCAAGATTAATCATTGACTGTAGGAAATCCCATAATCACCATTCTTGACTTGTATTTGGAAGAAGCTATTGAACAGGCAAGTGAACACTGACAAATATTGTCATGAGTGCCAAAACTGTCTAGACAATAATTAAGTAGGGGTAAAAAAAAAAAAAAGCTAAGACAGCCAGTTAACAGGCTTTTTTTTCTTCCCTGTAGTTACTGAAAGTATTAATCCATTTTTTAGAAGGAATTTTAAACCAATTCAAAAATTCAATTGATCACAGGCGTGTTGGGAATAGGCTGTACCATGTGGGCCACAAAAAGGCAAGAAAGCCACACTCCCTCCCCTACCCCCAGGTTACTACTCTTAGAACATGCCATACACCTGGGTTACCCATGCTCTGGTACTTAGGCGTGGTACGATAATTTGTGAGGCTGTATCCCAAGTTCATAAACACCATCTGGGCAGGATTATTTCAGAAACTTGTATTATAGAATAAGCTCTCTCTTTTCCACAGTCCCAGTTCCAGAACTGCCCTTAGTCATCTCTCACACTGCTCTTTTGGCTCAGTATGCTGCTCATTTTGCCAGTTTGTTCTGGTGATCAAAGTGCAGGAATTCTTAAGAGAGTACCTGCTCTGATATTTAGGGCATGAGATACTGCAAGAACTGCACAGGGACATCAGGCAGGGAGCTTAAAAGAGGCATGGCAGACTTCTTCCATAAGTAAGGTATTAAGCACCTAGTGCACCACATAACGATCTGAAAGCAGGTCACTAAAGGTGACATCATGGTGGAAGTATGTCACTGACCACGTGATCAGGATAAGAAGGCAAACCAAGTCTTCTTTAAACAACTCATGCAAGTTCTGAAATCACGCCTTGGTTCTGATAGAGGATTTTAATTCAGCTAGCACCTATTTGAAGAGCAACACAGTGAAATGAACACAGTCAAGAGCAAATTCAAAGTCCTGCACCTGGGAAGGAACAACAAAACGTACCAATACAGGTTAGGAGGTGATCTGCTAGAGAGTAGCTCCATGGAGAAGGACCTTGGAGTCCTGGTAGACAACAAGTTATCCATGGGACAACAATGTGCCCTTGTGGCCAAGAAGGCCAATGGTATCTTGGGGTGCATTAGGAGGAGTGTGTCCAGCAGATCGAGGGAGGTTCTCCTCCCACTCTACTCGGCCCTGGTGAGATCTCACTTGGAGTATTGTGTCCAGTTCTGGGCTCCCCAGTTCAAGAGGGACAAGGATCAACTTGAGAGAGTCCAACAAAGGGCTATGAGGATGATTAAGGGACTGGAACACCTGCCTTATGAGGAAAGGCTGAGAGACCTGGGGCTTTTCAGTCTAGACAGGAGGAGACTGAGGGGGGATCTAATTAATGTCTATAAGCAAATGAGGGCTGGGCATCAAGAAGGCAGGGACAACTTCTTTTCACTTGTGCCCTGTGATAGGACGAGGGGCAATGGATTCAAACTCGAGCACAGAAGTTCCACCTCAGCATGATGAAGAACTTCTTTACTGTGAAGGTTACAGAGCACTGGAACAGGCTCCCCAGAGACGTTGTGGAGTTTCCTTCTCTGGAGACTTTGAAGACCTGTCTGGATGCCTTTCTGAGTGATCTGCCCTAGTTTTGGTCCTGCTCTGGCAGGGGGGTTGGACTCGATGATCTTCAGAGGTCCCCCCTTCCAACCCCTAATATTCTGTGATTCTGTGATTCTGTGATTCTGTGAAATGCAAGCAATCCTGAGAAATTTCTGGAATGTTTCAGGAGTAATTTTTAGATACAGGTATGTCATGACCCAAGTAGAGCAACCCAGGGAGATTCATATTGGACCCCCTTGCTTTCTAAATTCCTTCTCAGAGAGGAGCCCTGGTGCAGCTGGATCCAACCTTTGTCTCAGACCTGGCCCTTCCAGGGAGAGTGATGAAAATGTCACCGTCCGAGGAAATGCTCAACTGTCCCATACCCCTTGATCAGATTAAGGTGAAACAACACTCAAAATCTGTATTTGAATATTAGGTTTAACTAAAACTCTAGAAGGAATACAGATACTTCAATTATTATCTTAGGCTGCACAATCATAAACGCTGACAATTAGATCACAAGAGTACAATGCATGTATGTTTAAGCTGCACAACCTGAGAAAAGATCGTGGTTAGGCCTTGCATTATTTAGTGATGTTAGGAAGGAAGAGAGAAAGAGAGCAGGAGAAGAAAAGTTTAGAGAGATAGATAATAGAAAATCACCAGTCCTGGATCCAGCGTTGGGCCAGCCAACGGGGGAGAGTTGGTGTCAGTGAAGATCCCAAAGCCCACCATTGCAGCCCCCTCTTTTACAGGCCTAGTTTCCTTGTTTCACAAGCATGAGCAAGCGTGTTTGAGTCATCAGCCTGAGCAGCTGGAGTGAACCTCCTCCCCCTCAGCCCCTACATCCTTATCTCAATCCTCATCTCAATCACTGTACATGCAGGCCACAGGCCATATGCAGCCATCAGCGTTGTCTCCATCCTCTCAGGCAGGCCTTTTGGGATGCAAACGAGACTTTGTTTAGGGGTTACAATGGGGTTTCCAGCAAGTATAGGTCCTGAGGGCTAGTCCCTCACAAGATATTGAGTGGGCAGCTGGTAACGAAACAGAGCTGGATCTGCTGTTAGCTACACAAGGCAAAATTAGTTTGGGATATGATAATCAATGACAATGCCTTGGATGTAGCATTCAAGAAATGTAATTCAAAGTCCTGAAGGGAGTACAATTCAGGAAATCAAACTTCAAGATATTCAGGAAACTGATAGGTGGGATCCCATGGGAGACAGCTCTGAAGGGTCAACAAGCTCAGGAGAAACAGCAGGTCTTATAGACAACCTCCTCTAGATGCCACGAAGTGATGAAAGTTAACAACACAAGAACAAGGGAAGTGATTATCCTTCTACTCGGCATGCACTAGACTGCACCTAAAATGCTGCACTTGTGTTTTTCCACCACTGCAAGGAAGAGTTTGATAAAGTGGAGCAAGTTCAGCACAGGGCCACCAAGGGGGTCAGGGTGTTGGACCACATGCCCTGTGAGATGATGCTCAGGAGAACTTGAGATGTCATGTCTCACAGTCAAGAATTTCTTCCTGATATCTAACCTAAATCTCTCCTCTTCCAGTTTAAAGTCATAACCCCTTGTCCTATGACTACATGCCCTTTTAAAAAGTCCCTCCCCAGCTTTTCTGTTGACCCTTCAGGTACTGGAAGGCCACTATAAGGTCTCCCTGGAGCCTTCTCTTCTCCAGGCTGAACAATCCCAGCTCTCTCAGCCTGTCTTCATAGGAGAGGTGTCGGAGGCGACGTATGGACTTCACACAACTCTGTAAGAGTTATAACTGAAGACCTTTATTATTAAAAATGGCGGCAATTTATACCCCTCTGATTCCAGATGTTCCACCCCAGTACAGACCTCGTTGGTTACATACATACACAGTTCATATATGATTGGCTACGTGTCTTGTCACTTGCTGTCCGTGTCACGATGACCCAAGGTGTTTCGCTTCCCAGACGGTGCCTCTCAGTTCTTGCTACAACATTCTTTTCCCACTACTTCTCGAGATAACAACCGTGAGATAGGACACCTGCTGTTTGCTGGTCCCGTGGGGTACCAGGCTGTGAGACATCCGCTTGTTTACTGATCCCACTGCTTCAGGGTACAATTTGGTCAGCAGTACCTGCAACACTGCTGTTTTAATTCAGGCATATTAATTTTCCATAAATCCCATATTAATTTTCCACAAATCCCATGCTAATTTTCCATAAATCCCAACAGAGAGGTGCTCCAGCCCTCTGATCATCTTCATGGCCCTCCTCTGGACTTGCTTAAACAGCTCCATATCCATCTTATTTAGGGGCCCCAGAATTAGATATAGTAGTCCTAGTGGAGTCTCACGAGAATGGAGTAGAGGGAGAGAATTACCTCCCTCAACAGATATTATTTCACATTATCTCAGACAGACCTGGCAAAAAAACTTCCAATAGTGGTAGTGAATACACAAAATATTTGACAATATAAGAACAAAAAAACTCCTTCAGATGACAGCATTTTTAAGTTCAAGACAAGCAACTTCACCAGTCCTACTACCACAGCAGTAAATTGACTTTACCACAATGATGATCAGATGGAGACTTCCATGTTCTCTTCCCTTCATGAATACAAAGAACAGAAGTTTCCTCTAAGCCCAAGCAAGGACATCAAATAGAGCCACTTAAAGCATTTGGGGAGGCACAGCACCAGCCTGTATCAGAAGCTGTGACTTTGTAATGTCTCCAATAGTCTTAAAGATGTCAGACTGGCTTAACATTCAAACACAGGGTCGAAGAGTCATATTTTTCTTCCCCAGAGTTCACTTGAATTTTCAGAGACTTGAAAACATATGCTTGGTTTTGGGAGGGAGTAAGGGTTTGGGTTTGTTTTTTTTTTTACTTTAATTTCCAGCAACTGCTTATTCAGCCCCCTTTTCTCAATCAAACTACAAACACTGCTTTGAAGGGTCTTCTTAGTATGATACTCTTTCCTTGGTGTACTCACATAGCTTGCCTGAATAATGAGAGTTTTCACATTTGAGAAGGAATTATCATATGCCACCCAGATATATTAAGAACTTTAAAAAATTAAGTCTTTAAAACACAAGTCTTCAGTGGCTTGAGACACATCAGCAGTTACATCTGTTACTAATGTTCCCTATCTACCCCAGTGACACAGATAATGCAAAATTGTATTTGGCACATCATCTCACTCTCTCTAAGAAAACAGAAAAACATTTAAATGTCTACAAGTATCAAATGCTATCCTTCTTGTTAGGCCTCAACCAACTTTCAACATTACAATTTTGAAGCTGATCCTTCCCAGCTGTTAGTCTACCTCAGTATAATAAAAAGCAGTTTTTCCACAGATGGAAAAATACCACAAGCATCACACACTAATATTTATTTGCTACTGTCACACTAACAGAGCTGTGAAAAGAACTACAGGTTCCTTCAATCAGGAGAGAAACAAATCAGTCTTCAACATGATTCAATAGATGCTTTGTTCCAATTTTGTTTCTCACCAAACTGACAGTCTCCACTGCTCTCAAACACTTTCAAGAAAGCAGAGTGGCATAGAAGGCAGAATACATGCATTTGTTGTCATTTTTTTGTACCATGAGCAGTCAACTATGGTATGAAGTAGATCAACGATCTACTACAAAGACACATGGATTTATAACAAATGCTAGGCAAGTGACTGTACAGTAGCCATTAGAACAGCTAACCCCTGTGCTGGCTGTTTCTAGGAAGGAAGCTAAGGAAACAGCAGGGAGGAAAATAAACTCAAGAGAGAGCTCCTCCAGGGTAAGACTGTAACACAATGTGGCCAAGAAATTGTTCAGCACTGCCACTGACTATGCATGATTTATTTGTTAGATGATAACATCACTTAAAATAGCTAGCAATGCTATATGGACACTATGTGAACCACACATCTGTTTTCATCTAGTTACTTTTTGTCCAACAATAATATGTCTGCACAGGCACATACCATCTACACAAAAACAGTCAGCTAAGCATTGAGTCCTTGCCACTATTACTGTTTCCAGTAGTGGTTATACTGACCTATAATCACTCTACATCCTTCAGTGAATATGAGGACTACATATGATTGGCAGAATACTGCACCTTGTTTGACAGGGAATACAAGCTTAAAGACCAAGCAACATTTGTTACAGCATTAACATTAATCAAAATCTCAAAATAACGCAGGGATCCTAATGATAGCTCAGTCAATTGTATGCAAAAAAGCTGCATATACTAATGTAGTCTAAGCAACAGGAAAACAACCAAGTAACTGATTTTTATTTTCAAACGACATGGAAAACCAAAATCCATCACATTAAAAAGTCACAGTAATTTCTTTTTGGAAAATGGTAAGAATACTGAGATTGTCACACATTGAGATCAGAGGATTAAAGTGGCTAAAATACAGATACTGTGAGCAACTGTTTAAAAGTAAGTTACTCAATTTTTATAAAGGATGTTTCATCTCCATTCTTAACTTTTTACAGGTGAGGAGGGACAGGGGGAATGGAGGAGGAACATAGTCTAGAGTTCTCATGCAAATTCTTTGTAGTTTTATTTTCCGGCTACTTCAAATTAACACTGAAAAATATTCTACGTATATCATAACAGTTTATAGATGGTTGCTGGACGTGATTTCACATTTTTAAGAGACTTAGTAGCTCAGGACTGGTAACACAGTGAAGACACATTTCATCTCTAAATTAGCCACTTAGCCCACTGATTAAAAAAATGTTCCCTGGCTACTGTGAAAACAACAAGCAACCTCTGTATACCTCCAAGTCAGCAGATTTTTCCATCACATGACTAAAGTCCACCCATGACTAAATTACTAGCTAAGATTCTAGAAACAAGAAAAGAATTATTAGATAAGCAACACAATGTCTTTATGCTTTTGCAAAATATCAACTACAAAATGTAACTTATGCTCAAGAAGAACCTGACATCCTAGTGGATTGCTAACAGCCACAACAGTTAAAAAGTACCAACTTCAAAGCCAAATTACTGGTATCTAGAAGTGCGCCAGGAACTCTTCCTTCCTGTTCTATATACTGGCATATTAGTCAGACAGAAATCACTTAACCTCCAGATTCAGATAATTCTGAAGAGCATGGTTCTAGGCTAATTTTTTACCATAAGACTTAGAAAAGGTATGTTTTAAAAACACATTCCTGCCTACAGAATATCCTGTTGCACGCTGCGTAAAACTGATGGATGCTAGTGGTTCACTATAAAAGCTACAGGGCAGTTTCATACTTTATGAAAAATAAGTATTTAAGAACTGTTAACCTATCAAGTACCCTCATAGTTTACAGATCTAGAAAATAATAATCTCCATTAACCTATGGCCTTCCTTTAAAGAAAGCAGGTGATACTTTAAATATCTTGGGAGCATGCTTTGCATGAGGATTTTTAAGCTATCTCCCTTGTTCACCTAAAGCAATTTAGATTCAGTGAAACTGACTAGAGTCTTTCCCGAAAAAGTTTACTTACCATCCAGAAAAGGGTTCCAGTGGCAAACTCAGAATAATGCTCTATAGTAGACAATACACTGAATATTAAACAAATCAGCACCGAGAGAAATCTGTAAAAAGAAAACAGTGTTTAGTGACTCATCAAATTGAACTGTAAATCTAGATCTAGTTTTAGCTCTCTCATTCACAACACTGTCTTCATCACGAGTACTTTGTGTTTCATCAGTTCATTCTTCCTAGTCAAGTTGAATAAAAACATTTTGCATTTAATAACTTCTAAGAAACATAGGATAAAAATGACAGAAAAGCTGAACTCAATTATATCAATAGGTAAAACTCCCATTATCAAGTATAATATCCCATAGAAGCTTGTCACAGTGAATGTTTCATGTTTCACTGATTGCTATGTAACTTATGTGCTGCAGTAGAAAGTATCGTAAGTGATAATGCATTAATTAAAAAAGAATTGGACATATCACTGGAGTGAGGAACAGTAAATTCAATGAAAAATGTTCCATTAATTCAAAACATACATCAATATGGAAGAAACAGCTACAACCAGAATATTTCCAGTGTTACCAGTCAGATAAAGACAAAAATTCAGAAGTCTCAAAATTGAAAAGTCATGAAAATTGGAAAACAAAAGATGCAATTGAATTCTAGTTGATTAAATGCTTAAATGCTGGCAGAATACCCATTACTTTGATGTGTATGATGCCACAGGGGTTCAGTCAATAAATGTGAAGGCAGAGACACTGGTTAGAGGTGACTGGACCAGCTAAGGAACAGGCCTAAAGGGATCTCATAAAACTCAACATGAACAAATGTCAAATCCTACACATGGTATGGGGCAGGCCCAAACCCACATTGACTGAAGACTGCCCATATTTTGGGCTGCATCCCCTGTAGCCCTGCCAGCATATAAAGGGCAGTGATGGTTCTCTTTTGCTGGACTACACCTGGGGTGGTGCACACAGATGGAGCCCCAGAGCACAGCATAGAGGTGACAGACTGGAAGGAGCTTGGCAGAGAGCAAAAGCAGCGTAAGGACAACACTGACCCAGCATGAGCAGGGACAGGTGACACCACTCTAATGGTGGGGGAAGCCCTGCCCCTACTTCCCACCATGTGTGACACTTGCCCTGAAGTCCTATATGTCTTCCAGTCACCTCACCTGTTCTCTTCACCTCTTTCTGCCTCTGGGGGTTGTAATTTTATAAAACACGATACACCACTTGTTCACAGATCGCCCTGTGACTGGCTGGAAGGTCCACCTCCTCCTTCCTGTGTACATCAGAAAGGCATCAGACTGGTAAGCTCCAGCCTATGATATACCCGTAGTCCCACATTTTTATGTCACACCCCACATGTTTCATACTTCTCCATCACTGGATGGTTGCCATATTTTTGAAACTGTCATATGCACATGATCTCAGACTACCCTCTGACTTGCTGCTCATTCCCTTTGGACCAGGAAGTGTTCATATATTAAAAAAAATAAAAATAAAAATCCACTTTTGTATATACATACGTTTCTCTATATAGATTGTGGTGGGTTCACCTTGGCCAGCTGCCAGACAGGCACCCAGCCACTCTCTCACTCCCTCTCCTTGACAGGACAAGAAGAGAAAATAAGATGAAAAGGCTTGTGGGTCAAGACAAAGACAAGGAGACCACTCCCCAGTTACCGTCATGGGCAAAACAGATCCAATTTGGGGAAAATTAACTTAAATTATTGGCAGTTAAAATAGATTTGGATAGTGAGAAAGAAAGAAAATTAAAACATCTCTCCCTCCGCAGCCCCCTCTGGGTGGAAAGCAGGAACCCATCCTGTGAGCTGAACCAAGAGACCCTCACATCCAGCCCCAGACAGCCAGGAACTGAGGCAATTGTTGGGCTCAGCATGGTGCTGCATGGCTTGGGAACCCCCAGCGATCTGGGACCATGTATCTGCTTTCCACACAGACTTTCGACTGCCTCAGGATCCCCAGGAACACCGAACAGGGGATAATGAAGACTGAAAGCAGTTCTCCTTCCTAACTAGTATGCTTGGTCCAGTCGTTCACATACTGCAAGTCATCTGCATCTAAGTGCTAACACAGACAAAGAGAGGCACTTGTTCTTCACCTGCCACACAGACAACAGCTGACTTTGTTCAAGCCTAAAACTGGATTTGAAGACAGAAAAAAATCGTGCTTCCATTCATATGGCTCTGGAAGGGCTCTGTCACTACTATCCACAAAAAGAGTTTTGAGAAGATCTGGACCACCATTAATAACTGAATTTCTTGACTTAGAGCTTGACAAGCACAAATGTCTCTAAATCAAGTTTGCATTTATTTAGTATTCACCTATCCTGATCCACACTATTAAGACTGATCTTTAACATGGATTATCCAAGTTCTTAATCAACTGACAGAGCTTTTTTGGCAGCACCCATGGACAGTGGGGTATTTCTAGTTCCTTTTGAGCTGAAGGCAGGGGGGCAAATCTGATAGCTGGTTATATAACTGCTCCATTTGATATCTGCTATTGTGCATTCTTGCACTTAAAGGGTATCATCTGATTAATATGGAAGTATTCAAGTAAGTTGGTTTTTTTTAAACTTCGTTCCTTGTACACTTCAAGGCTTGTTTGTACTGTAATTATAATTCATGTATGAGTGCAATTGCAATTCGTATTAAAAAATAGCAGAGATAGAGAATACAAATGCAGAATTTGTAAAATAAGAACACATATAATTGTATTATCCTAAAGTTTTAGTACCTGAAAAGCTGGAGGAATGTTAATTGCAAACTAAGATTTATTTATTTGAATCCCAGTTAAAGAGACACAATGTAAGTTTGAAATAATATGCAAATTCGGGGGGAAAAAAAGAGAAGTTTTCAAAGCATATTGAAATAATATGCTGGTGGAAGTCACTGGACTTGTCCATACCACCTAGTGGAGAATACTGAAGAAACTTTAAAGACAATACCAACTACACCAACACTGTGGTGGAACCATCCATGTTTGGGATTTTCATATAGCATAGATGGAATATAATTGTGTTAATACAGCTCAAAATCTTAACTAATTATTAGCTTTTAGAGAATAGTTTTTTTTATTTGACCTGTGCAATGCTATGCTAATTGAGCTATACTGCTTTTTAGTCCCAAACTAGTCCCTGTGTACAGTATCTAACACTTCCATGCACAGGTACGCTAACTCAGCTGTCATTAACAAAAAGTTTTCAGTGCTGCACTCTACGCTATGGTGTTGAAACTCCCACTGTCATCTCTATAAATACCAGGATTTTTAATTTACTTTTTGCTTCTCTAGATTCTCAGCAGAACACAAGAGGGAAAGTCACACAACTAACACGTTGTGAACTCAGAAGTGAGTTGAAGTTATCAGAGTAGGAGCTTTTATAACTAAAGTCAAAGGGAAAGTATAAAGCTTAAAAAAAAAAAGATAAAAGCTCCATCTTCTTTATGGAGTTGTTTCTTGAAACCAACATAGACTCCAATTCAGCATATGATCCTTTTAAATAAAACTGGTTAATTAAGCATTACATGAAGCAAATCTATACACTTTTGCAGACAAAAGAATATGAATGAGTCTCATGGAGAGGCTCATCTTGAGTGAGCGCACATAGCAAGTGCAGGGCAGCCAAGGGATCAGGGCCAGCCAGCATGGGTTTATGAAAGGGAGGTCTTACTTGAACAACCTGATCTCTTTCTATGACTACATGACCTGTCTTTTGGGTGAGGGAAAGGCTGTGGACGTTGTCTACCTGGACTTTGGTAAGGCCTTGGACACCATCTCCCACAGCATTCTCCTGGAGAAGCTGGAAAATCATGGCATAGACAAGTGTACTCTTCACTGGGTAAAAAAACTGGTTGGATGGCTGGGCTCAGAGAGTTGCGGTAAATGGGGCCAAATCTAGTTGGCAGCCGGTCACCAGTGGTGTCCCTCAGGGCTCAGTTTTGTCCAACATCTTTATTAATGATCTGGATGAGGGGATTGAGTGCACCTTCAGTAAATTTAGAGATTTCCCCCAAAACTGGGTGGGAGTGTTGATCTGCTAAAGGGTAAGAAGGCTCTACAGAGGGACCTGGACAGGCTGGACCGATAGGCCAAGGTCAATTGTATGAGGTTCAATAAAGCCAGGTGTCAGGTCCTGCATTTTGGTCACAACAACCCTACGCAATGCTACAAGCTTGGGTTAGAGTGGCTGGAGAGCTACCCAGCAGAAAAGGACTTGGGCGTGCTGGTGGACAGCTGGCTTAACATGAGCCAGCAGTGTGCCCAGGTGGCCAAGAAGGCCAATACCATCCTGGCCTGCATCAGGAATAGCGTGGCCAGCAGGAGTAGAGAAGTGATCGTGCTTCTGTACTCTGCACTGGTGAGGCCACACCTCAAGTGCTGTGTGCAGTTCTGGGCCCCTCACTACAGGAAAGACACTGAGGTGCTGGAGCATGTCCAGAGGAGAGCCACCGAGCTGGTGAAGGGTCTAGAGAACAAGTCATATGAGGAGTGGCTGAGGGAACTAGGGATGTTTAGTTTGGAGAAGAGGAGGCTGTGGGGAGACCTCCTTGCCCTCTACAACTACCTGAAAGGAGGTTGTAGGGAGGTGTGTGTTGGCCTCTTCTGCCAAGTGAATGGAAATGGTCTGAAGTTGCGGCAGGGGAGGTTTAGATTGGATATTAGGAAGAATGTATTTGCTGAAAGAGTGATCAGGCACTGGAACAGCCTGCCCAGGGAGGTGGTGGAGTCACCATCCTTGGATGTATTCAAGAAACGTGTAGATGAGGAACTTCAGGGCATGCTCTAGTGGCTGAGATTGTAGCTTGTGTGTTGTGGGTTTTTTTGTGGTGTGTTTTGTGGTGTGTTTTTTATGGTTGGACTCAGAGGTCTTTTCCATCCATGACTGTTCTCTGATTCTGCAATATAGAAAGGTGCTAAGCCCAAGCAGAAGCTACTCATTAGCACAAAGTAGAAATACTGGGCCAGACATAGGGGAATGATTTTAGGCACCCAGTTGTAAAGAGGCAGCTTCAGATTGTAAAACGTGTTCTTAACCAGGCATACAGTTCAGGGCTCTTGGTTCTACTCCAAGGGTTTGGTATCTTGATCTATTTGTAGAATCAATAAATTAAAAAAAAAAAATAAATTATACTGCATTTCTTACCAAAGGGGAACTTGAAACAGTTGAGTATTTTTTTCTGAAAATTGCTCAAAGGAGACTAGGACATCTAAAGAAGCAAGCTTTTTGAGGTTTCTCTCTAACCCCTCAAAGGGCAACAATCTTCTGGATGCCTTCAGTAAACCTCTCCTGATGCCTAGGCACTATTTGGTTCTCTTGATCTCTGTTCCTGAGTATGCCCAGCATTGGCCTTGCCTTAGCTGAGAGCCAGCTGGTAGAAGTCTAAGTTTCAGCAACACTGTGTAAAAGAACAAGACAAAACTGTGCTGCCAGGAGTAAAGGAGAGAAGGAGCCAATGGGGAAATGTGTTTATCAGGCTTAAGCATTATTAATATCTCATTTCTCTGAGTCTTTTATATTGAGGAATCTGTTTCACCACTTTCAATTTTGTCAACAAAGCAAAATATTGTTTGTGGTGGGCATCTTAATGATTTCTATTCCTTCATTAATGGAAAATAACTGGGTCTGAAATGCCTTTAGAAAAAATAAGGCTGAAAGGGAAAAGAGATCCAGATACCACATCCTAATCAGGGCTAGCTATGCTTTTAGTGTGGGACAGATCTTAGCCATGTTCTCATTATTTAAGTAAGTTTGCTGATGATGCAGAACTGGGAGGGGTGGCTGACACTTCAGAGGCTTGTGCTGCCATTCAGTGGGACCTGGACAGGCTGGAGAATTGGGCAGAGAAGAACCCCAAGCACCAATATAGGTTAGGGGTGGACCTGCTGGAAAGTAGTTCCAAGAAGGATCTTGGAGTCCTGATAGACAGTAAATTATCCATGAGCCAGCAGTGTGCCCTTGTTGCCAAGAAGGCCAATGGAATCCTGGATTGCATAAAGAAGAGCATGGCTAGTAGGTCGAGAGAGGTCATTCTCCCCCTCTACTCTGCCCTGATGAGGCTGCAGATGGAATACTGCCTCCAGTTCTGGGCTCCCCAGTTCAAGAGAGACAGGGAACTACTAGAGAGAGTCCAGAGGAGGGTGACGAAGATGATAGGGGGATGGGAGCATCTCTCATATGAGGAAAGGCTGAGAGAGCTGGGACTCTTTAGCCTGGAGATGAGAAGGCTGAGGGGAGACCTTATTAATGTATACAAGTATCTAAAGGGTGGGTGCAAGGAAGATGGAGACAGGCTCTTCTCAGTAGTTCCCAGTGTCAGAACAAGGGGCAATGGGTACAAGCTGGAACACAGGAAGTTCCATTTAAACATAAGAAAAAACTTCTTTACAATAAGAGTGACAAGGCACTGGAACAGGCTGCCCAGGGAGGTTGTGGAGTCTTAATCTCTGGAGATATTCAAAACTCACCTGGATGCAGTCCTGAGTAATGTGCTCTAGGTTATCCTACTTCAGTGGGAGGGTTGGACTAGATGATCTCTAGAGCTCCCTTCCAACTCTAACATTTCTGTGATTTACATGTTACACAGCCCATCATCCAGTCTCGCTACTTCAACATACACACGCTGCTGGGCATGTTATTCAGTAGTTTTACTTCCAGCCCCAAATGTTTTTCTCTTTGAAAACGGTGGTACATTGTAGTGGGTGGAGTTCTGTCCAAGTCATAATAAAACTGAACTGGTGTTTTAATGAGGCACTATACTGACCAAAGATAAGCCAGCCAGTAGAGGGGGCAAAAGTCTCACTTTCTTCCCATAGGCCCTGTTCCTGGCGAGTGGTTCTCCCAAAAAAGAAAACCAAAGCAAAAAGCAGAGTAAAGCCAGAGCAAAATGTTAAGGTTAAGAAGAGACGCTGAAATGCACGCCAGCATTGTCAAATGGAAAAGAGCAAGTTGACAAGGAGTTTACACCACATCTCCTATTAGGCTTATTAGGATGTATAGGAGAGGACAACTGGAGCCATTTATTTACTATGAGACCCAGAACTGTCCAAAGGCTGCTAATAAAGTCTGCGAGTTTTGTAACATTCAGCTAATTGTTGCTTTCCTCTTGTAATTATTTGTTGAGACTCACTCTCTCTCTCTTTTTTCTTTTTCCAAAACACACATTAAAACCATTAAATTAACTTATGTCACTATATATTTTGGCCAGTGAGTGTCACTCCTTCCCAGTGAATAACAAAGCCATAATTTTGCTAGCACAGGATAGGCTGGACATTCTGCAGAGAAGCATCATGTCCTCATTTAAAATGCATTTGTTTGAAATGTAGAATCGCTGCTGATCACTTTTGGTCATAAAAGAACAAGACTTAATTTTTGCAAGAGGGTAAGAGTTAGCTTCAGAGCACCTGGGTATATTCCAGTTTCAGTAATCTCCTTTCCCAAATCCAAACTATAATGTAAAACCCACATGGTAATGTCAGGCAGGAAGTTCTTCTCTTTGTACATCACACTATTAACAACTCCATGCACTGAAGTGCTCACATCTAGTGACCATGTTTGTTGTCCCAAAACAGGGCCCATTTACCTAGTGTGCAATAATCCAATCCGCACACAAAGTCAAGGTATTTCTTTATTTCTTTCTGTGCAGAAAGGAGTGCTAGATGGTAAATCCACAAAGCTATCACCCCTGCCCCATAGTGCAGGGTTTCTTTTATACACAAAACATGCAAAACTACCTTATCTCTACGTATAGCAATATCATTTAGTCTATATGATTGGTTCACTAGTTCCTCGCTTCCACTTAGAAGTGGCAGCGCTTCTACTTCTCACTACGTATGCTCAGAGGGTAAGGGGCTTTTCTGAGCAGAGGGCCCTTCCAGCCTAAGGGAAGGCGTTTTAGCATTTAGTGAGAGAAGTTCACAGTAAGTTTAATTAGTCTTTTTTTTCTATTATTTGTAGACACGCTTGAGAGTGACATTCAGAGCAAGGCAGGCAAGGACGGTACCAGCTTTAGCAACCAACATCATGATGGAGAAATGAGCAGTTTCTTTGTCCAAGTGACAAAAAGCGATGCTAAGCAGTGGCAAAAGGCACTGAACTATATAACATGAGGGTAGTTCACATGAAGTGAGAGCAGACTAAGTTGCAATGAGGATAAAGGCAAAAAATAACTGCAGATTAATGACTGAGTTCCCTACAATTACCAATAGCAAGAACAGCAACAACAAAAAATAAACCGAAAAAGCCAGACACAAAGAAATAACTTTTCACAGCTGTGATTTTACCATAATGTAAGTTAGTCTAGTGTTTTCCTTTCAGAACAGCTGTTTTAATTGTTGAGTATACTGACTGTGCTGGTACCTAAAGATTTAGTATTTAGAAAAAATGTTAAGATCTTAAGAGTATATGCATGCTATTAAAAAGAAAGAAAAAAAAAAAAAAAGAAACTACCATGTGTACACAGGAGAGAAAAGCCCTACAAATAAAAAGGTTAACAAAATTACATAGCCATCTTATGGAAGCCTTTATAAAAACACTGCTTCTTTAGCTACCACTGGATTAAGGCATTTCTAAAACAGGCTGTAACCCACAGCAGGAATGTATTTCCCTTCACATGCAAAACCTAATTGAGTGACTGCAGCAAATTTACCTCTCGAGCTGAATTAGGGGACATATGACCAGCAGATCACCCAGACCGCTAAAGATAATTTTGCTTCCTGATGTATTAGAGAAAGCACAAATCCCATGATCTGACCCAGTTTTGCCCATACTGAATGACCACTAACATGTGATTATTTACTCCAAATGAGAATATTTAGTGGAGTTTGAGACAGACAAATCTGTTATAAATCAAGTCTGACTTAAGGTTCCTAAGAAATTAAGAGCGGGACTCAGATTGAAGAAAGCAGCTGGGGACTGTTCAGATCTCAGTTCATTCATTATTATGGGAAAAAAGGCAAAAGGGAAAAGAAGAAATATCCCAGTTTTAGTCTTCGTAACCTTTCTAAGAGGGTTTTTTAATATACAGAATTTCTATTCAGAGCTATTATTTGATGCTTTTTACAGCTTTATAAGCATGTAATACCCACTTGGTCAAAGGACTGGAGTGCTATATTTTCTTCTATATGAAGGGAGAGTAATTCCACCAACTCTGGCAAAGGGCTGTGACAGAGGATTACAGGGCAAGATAATTTGTAAAATGGCCATAGCAGAATAAAATCTGTGACTGAAGTGCCTCAAGCTGTTGATAGAAGTTCTGTTACTTTGATAATTTCTTGTACTTCTGTTGTTTCAATGCTAAAGATTCTTTTCTGTTCATGGTGTGTTTACTTCACAGTTTTTGCTGCTAAAATGACTGAATCAGACACCATTTTAGATGCCAAACAGGAGACAACAGGAAACTGTTTTGCAGGTAATACCTGCAGGGACACACTTTGTTAGGAAGAGGGTTGCTCTTAGTGCCCTGAATGCGTCAACACACTATCTGCTCTGGTTAGCCTTTTGGTACACTCAGTGCTCTGGCAATGTGTGTGATTACTTCCCACACTGACCTTAGGGCATGTCTACACAACTGCTACTGGAGCTGAAACGGGTACACCCAAGCTAGTTTGAACTGGCTAGCCTGGGAACTGCTGGTGGCAGACTATCTCAGCACAGGTTAGCTGCCTAAAATGCTAGGTGTGCTTTCTAGTCACCTGATTTATTTTAAAGTGAGTGCATGTATGCTGCCTTGTCCTGGAGCAACACATCTGCAGGGAGAAGCTCAGGAAACCTGCAGTCCAATAGCTATGCAGTCTTATCAGATGTTAAACAAAGGACCATTTCTGCTCTCAAGTTTCTCTTTACACCTAGCACCTCCCTCCACATCTCCTGCTGTTCCCTATCTGCAACTGCATCCTGCTCTGGACCTTTGCTACCTCCACATGACCAGAACATTTATTGCACTCTATATTCCCTGTGCTATCCCATAGAACCATACAGAAATAATCCCTAACTCTATGGAAATATTAACTTCAGCAACAGTGCCATTTTTGCATCTGTGTTCCACAGTCCTTTGTATGTGGAACAAACCACTCTGCCTTGGCAAAAAAATATATTTTACTACCCATTACATTTCAAGTATCACTGAGAAATACTGGACAAGATTAACTTGAATAACATGAATAACATGAAAAAAATTGTTCAATAAGCATATACAGCATTAGTTGTGACATAGAAGATCCAGAATACAGAAACAAATATTTTTTTCTAGTATGTATAAACTCAACAAAAAACTCTGTCTTTCCAGTATTATCAGCTGAAAGTAATGACTCTCAGTTCTACTGCTCAGGCATGTACTTAACATAATTTTCTAGTGGCTTCCTCCAACCTCTGTGACAGTCCTACACCATGCAGTCTTCTGGGCCACAGAACTACAAGTTCCCCGAGTGCAAGAGGTGCCTCAAACCAAGGCCTTCCCAATACTAAGAGCTCCTTTTTTGATCACAACTCCCCAAAATGCTGGAAACCTCCCCCACTACAAATAGGGAAACTTTACGTTTCAGAAACACAGCTGTAATCCCAGAGAACCTAGACCTGAGATGCTTTAATAATCTTGCCATACAGTCTGTGGGCTGCAGCAGCCTATCAACTCCATGAGGACAGAAAAGCCTGCTGAAGTGAGTGGGAATGGCAAGTGCCTAATCACCGCTCCTCACAACTAACAGGAAAGTAGATCTTCCCATTCTTTACTTGAAGTGTTTAGGCATTGAAATCGAAACAGGTAAGGGATAGTTTCTGGTATTACCAGCCGGAGTCAGATAGACTGAAGATGGCAAAAGTAACTGGAGCACTTTAAGGTAGGTATAAAAACATACACAAAACCAAAAATTCTACTGTTCCAGGTAGTGATCCTACAGTATATGACTTCCCTTTCACTTAACACAGGAGGCTGGTCATGGTTTAGACACAAGCTCTGTGTGAAGAAACAGGCACTGCTGTCCCCTCTCACTGGATATGTGTCCTGGAGGGAGAGGCAGGAAAAGGATGGAGCCGAGATCCTTGAGGTGCTTTTCATGACCCCTGGTTTACAGAGCAGTTCTAGAGACAGGTTTTAGCTTGTGCTGGTGATGCCCCTGCCACAGCAGTGGAGCTGTTTATACTCTCAGTGCACACCACAGGCTGTTGGAAAGAAGCCACGGGGCTGAGCTGGGTAAGCAAGTGGTTCTGTGTTATGACAAAAGTGCTGGAGAAAAGCAGCAGAAACAAAGGTCAAGTCCTCCCTGCCCAATAAGTAAATCCATTCCAATAAAAACAACAATCCTTTAGCACCTTTTCCTCTAATACAGTAGAAGAGCATTTCCTTCTCCTTCTGGTATCTTTAAACCAGCAGTTGGTGCCATACTGCCTTCATATTTTTTTTAGGGTCACTACCTCTGTCATTGAGCAATGCACCAGGTTAGTTTTGAGAACTCTAAACTTAAAGATAATTTTTTTAATTAATTGCCCACTGATTTGCAGAATCCAACAAGCTACAGCTCTGTTGTCTCCTAGGCAATCAGGAAAACACCTTGTGGTTTGCTCCTAACAGCCTCAGAGATGCTAAACATAGTTCTAACCAATGACCTTTTTAAACATACTGTGGAAAAAAACCCAAACCTTGGGTGAGCACCAAATTCCCTATAAGAGCAGGACAACAGTTGAATGTGTGGTATCACATACAAACCTTTGGCAAGACTCACTGCTTAATACCACTAGTTTGTCTTTTAAGTCTCACTTCATGTTTTGTTTCGAGAGACAAGCTGCTGCACAGAATGCATTGGCAAAGTCCACTCGGGTTAACTTGTCAGTAAGTGACTACCACGTCCTGTGTCTCCCTAAATATTTCTGATTAGATTTCTGGGATACTTATAGGAAGGATAAGTGGATGGGTGTGAGTTTAATTTTGTTGGTTTGGGGTGAAAGTTGTTAAAGTTTTTAATGTGGCAATTTCCCTTTGCCCACCAGCTGCCAGTTTGGTTTTCTCTTGTTCCCTGCTATTCATACTCTCTTCTGCACTGGGCAGTTCTGTGTGCTTCAAGGGGGTGAAAATAGGTTGTGATTAACTATTTGCAAGGAAGTAAATATTTACATCAACAGAGAACAGTCTCACTTGGTGGCTGCTCAGTTCCTAAATGGAAGGAACTGATAAGGAGATTATGAATAGTTACCAACTAGTAGAGTTGGTCTACTCTTTTTGTATCCCAAAGAACTAAGGTGCTGATTTCTGATATTTTGTAGTCTTCTCTGATTCTTTCTGTGATTCCCCAGGATGTCAAACCATAGCTTGAACTAGTACTTCAGCAAATACTGCTTTCCTTTTCTACCATATAGATGCTAAAAATAGAAATGTATTTCCTCTCAAAACACCTGGCTTTCTTATCCTTCATTTTTTTACTTTTCTGAAGACAGAAACTTGCCCCCAATCACATTTTTGCGGACTTTTCCTCAGTCTGTCTTTAAAAAGAAAAAAAAGAAGAAAAGTTTTACTTATCAGAGGAAATAGGATTATCTGAGAATTTCTCATTTGCTTTAAAATTCTCACCTAATGCAGTTCACAGCAACAGAAGATGGAGGTGCCATGCTTTCCTCAGAGAGATCTTGCTAATGTACACTATATTTTAGTATTTCTTGATTTCTTCTAAATTCCTTAAGCCTCATGCATACAATATAATACAACTTCTTTTTAATCAATGTTTTTAAACATTATTAAATGTCCTAAATGAAATCTGTTTAATCTTAAAACTCTTTCCTATTTTAAAAAATTTAAATAGGCTGTACTGGTACATTGGACAGTCAATCAGCTGCTGTTAAATGTTACAAGTGAGTGCCTCTCTGTGTCCTGGTCTTCCTAAACTTTGCTTCATTTTGGAGAGTAGATAGTGAAAATGTAAACATGTTTCTGCAGTTATTGTTGCCAGGGACACATTCTGTTTAATATATTAATTGGCTATGAGCATGTTCTAATGGCTAATGCCTACAAAAATTTGGACCTAATAGGTTAACTACAAAACTGAGAGCAAAATATGTCAAGTGCTTTATCAAGGGCGAACTGTTTCAAGGTCATGCTATAATAATCTCATTTTACATGGAATAAAAGGCTAATGAAAGCTCTTAAAAGAGAAGTATTAATAATTCCTTTTAAGTTTTGCATCAAACAATGCCATTTCTAGCAAAGACTATCCATGTATGTGTTTTTTGTGTTTATCTACTGCAGATAAGTGTACTGGAAGTGTTGACATATAAGATACTTGTGGGAATGTTATCTCTCGAACAACAAAAAAGGTATGGGTGATGAGTGCACAAACTTATAAACTGGATGACAGAGATATACTCCTTGACAACAAAACACAAAATAGTAGCTTTCTGGCCTTTTGGCCAAACTTAATTAACTCTGCTAAGTTTCTGCTTTTATGAGACCCCACCCAGAGTACAGTGTCCAGCTCTGGAGTCCACAACATAAGAAAGACAAGATACTCCTGGAGCGAGTCAAGAGGAGGGCCATGAAGGTGATCAGAGGGCTGGAGCACCTCTCCTATGAAGACAGGCTTAGAGAGTTGGGGTTGATCAGCCAGGAGAAGAGAAGGCTCCAGGGAGACCTTATAGTGGCCTTCCAGTACTTGAAGGGGCTACAGGAAAGCTGGGGAGGGGCTTTTTACAGGGGCTTGTAGTGATAGGATGAGGGGTAATGGCTTTAAAGTGTAAGAGAGGAGATTTAGATTAGACATGAGGAAGAAATTCTTCACTATGAGGGTGGTGAGACACTGGCATGGGTTGCCCAGGGAAGTTGCAGATGTCCCCTCCTTGGAAGTGTTCAAAGCCAGGTTGGATGGGGCTTTGAGCAACCTGATCTAGTGGGAGGTGTCCCTGCCCATGGCAGAGGCGGTGGAACTAGATAATCTTTAAGGTCCCTTCTAACCCAAACCATTCTATGATTCTACAGTTCTAAGTTGTGTTTTGAGGGACAGAAACATTTTTAGAAAAATGTGAGCTTTATAGTGAAAGAAAATAAACAAAAATTTACTGTAGAAAAGCTATCGAAACCTATGCTCTGTAGTATTTAGATCATGGGTCACTGATGTTTTTAACATGAGGCATGTCCTTCCCCTGCTGCCCCTTCCTCAAACTGAGCTGCCATGACTTACTTTGCTATATGAAAGCCCTTCAGCTAGATGATCGCAAATGGCTTCTAAGTGTCTTCAGTCCAATTATATCCAAAACATATTTTTAAAAAATTCTTAGATAAATTTTTATCCTATCTACTGCTTGCTCCAGCAATATGTGAAGTCAGAATTCTCTACTGTTAACAAACTAGAATAGAATAAATCCAGTTGCTTCAGCTGAAGTTACATTACAAGAAAAAGAGATTGGATTGAGTGTAAAAGTGAAGTAAATCTATATGCAATTGCATCTATTGGAGCTTCAGCTTTTTTCTGTATTATAGACTACAGAGTTGTCCAGTGGAGACTGATAGCTTTAAGATCAGCCTGTTGTCCGGGAGAATAAATGTGTTTAGCCAACAGAAAGTTATTTGAGGGTCTCCAGAGGTGTGGGCTGCTTTTTATTTTAAGTGGTTATCTTGTGGCAGGAAAATTAAGGAGAGCATTTCCATTTTTCATGCTATAGAATTGCAAGATATTTTCATTCCTGAGTGCATGAAGCACTCAACTTTCTTATAAATTGGTTATACTATCTAATGTTGAATAAACATGTACTTCTATAAAGCATTCCTGCTAGTCTGAATAAAATCTCATTCCTGGTGCTTACATTTTCATTACTCAAAGGAATTTCTGACCAAGTCATAAAGAGAAGGTTGCCCATGTGGCTTTGTAGGCAAGTTTTGACATCCCCTGGTTCTCTCATCAATGTATTTCCAGGCCCCTGAGGCTTGATTTTTTGTCAAAAGTTCTTGTGCTTATACGTATGTCATCATACACAAATTAAGAGTTGGTTGGAAATTTTGGTAAAGGATCAATTTTTCTGTTGAAAATAGTATTATGTTAAAATTAGAAATTAGTCTGGGAATGTGTTGGTTTCAACAGAAATGCAAGAGACCAGACAGGTTTTAATGAAAGCTTGCCTAGCTTTGGACTCCTACTAAGCAGTAGCCTGTCTGGCAGAGAGTTTGGGCATATCTGACTTCCTGTTTTGCCTCAGAATAAAGCATTTTCAGGAATTGGCAGCCTTCAACCAAAGGAAAATTCCACCTATAACATGAGTATACTGAAGTTATCTGTTTTCAGTTTTTTCTTCAGCTCATTCTAAGTTGCATCCAGAAATGCCTGACAGCCCAATTGCATGTAACATGAAGTTCTCCAACTGGCTCCGATCAGAAGTAACTAGCTAATATTTCTAAAACACCTAGAAAATTTTAAAAAGCAATTTATAAACACACTACTATTCTGTATTTTTCTTGACACATTTCACCTGCATATGTATAACAACACAAACTGGTTTGAATCAATAGCTAATACCAATGCTGTTCAAATCACAGCATGAGCTGTAATACAAAAAGATCTCCCACTTCAAACCAGCTTTCTGAATCAACTGCCAAAAAGATGTTATTCTGAAAACATCCACAGCTTCTATTAGTAATGAGTGTTTCACATTTTCAAAGCACTTAACAGCCTAATGTATTTGCTGCTCTTTAAAGACCACTATGATTTGGATTTTGCCTTTTCTTTGAGTTTAGCTGGCACTAGCCCAGAACTGACAAATTACATTCATGCATTCATTACACTTGCCAGGAGCACTGATCTTACATAAACCTCTTTTTCAAATGCTCTGCCATTCCTAGGATTTAAGCTCCCCAATTCAATTTGGTCCCTGTATTTTCCACCATCGTCTGTGCTGCTATGTTTGTCTCATTACCAGGGTGTCTGATGTCCTCTCCTTCCCTGAGAACAGGAATCAAGCTTTCACTTTGATTCTGTATCACAAAGACTTTCTAGAAGACACCTAATCCGTTCTTTAAACATTGACAGAAACAGTTCATCATTATGACTTCATGATCAGTGTTCATGATTCTAAGAGAGTTATCATCAACCTTGACTGTGAAACAAAAAAAAATCAGTAGGTCCCAGCATGTAATCTGTGACACATCTCCACAGGGTCAGGAAATTGCTACAACCATTTACAAAGTAATGCCAACCTCTTTGTGGTGCTCACATTAAATAATGTTTTTTAAGCTCAGTATCAAAAAAAGGGACAGAATAACTGCATATAATGATTCTGTACAAGTGCATCCAGTAATAAGGTAATGCCACCTTGATTGTCACGGAGACATCTGAAACACTTCTTCAATTTGTTACCACACAGAGTCCACAAGTTAATGAGCAATTGTAAGGTTAACATCAAGGAATATCTTTTTGTTTTGCTGGTTTCTATAAGAACATTGCATTTTTCCACAAAAGTGTAACCAAATTCCATCAATAGCACCATATCAACACCACACTGCAGTATTTGTTTTCACTACAGAAACAAATGGTTTCACTACAGAAACAACATTAGCCTGTGGGAACACTAATCCATATTAATTGCACAGTCTGTTACAAAACTGAGCTTCTAAAATAAGATGGATTGAATTTCTCATTTAAATTATGGGAAAAGTCATCAATAATTTCAAAAAAAGAAAATAAAACTTACGTAGCCTGTGGCTTTGTGCCCTGTGGTTAGGTTATTGTGTTCCTAAAGTGAAGTACACTCACATCAAAGATCTTTCTTTGGAACTTAAAGAACATCTCTCTCCTGAAAAGACTCCTTGGTGCCAAACAATCTAATTGAACTCAAAGTGAAGCATTTTCATCTTTGAGGTTATTAATTTCACTTTCCTCTATCCAAACGCTTATTTTATTAAAACATGAAGAAACTTAATATCTGTGACATGTTTCATCCTTTGTCAATATTAGCTGAAACTTGCCAGCTGGCTTAAAAGTTTTTGGTAAGGCACTTTCAGACAGATGCACTTATTCAATGTGGTTGCATAGACTTCATTTCCTTAGGAAAAGCGGCTAAAAATTTATAACTGCCCCATGTATTTTTAGAACAGCCCAATCCTGCGATTTTACTGAATCCTAAAGATAATTCTGTTTAATATTAATGCACCTCCACCAGCAACTTAAGCTATTTCACCGTATCAACCAGTTTAACATGAAACCCTAAGCAGGAAAAAGAACTTTCCACTTTAATAAAATTCATAGTTCTTTAGTTTCTTCACTTTAATACCACTCATCTTTTTGTACCTGAAGTTTATAACCATAGACTAGACTTCAGCTTAGTACCTTCTCTGTAGTTAGCATATAGACAAAAAGTAGCTACTGTAGTTCTAAAATGGAAAATTTGTCAGTTCATTTTCTGTATAAAATGTCCAAATAATTAACTGTTATGCTGGAAAGAAACATCCTGAACCCAACAATAATAATAAGCCCTAACTTATCCTTTTGAAAGCACATCATGTCCAGATCTAAGCTGTGACATCAAGGTCAAACCCAAAATCTCAAAAGCAGTCATATGCTTATAATTACTCTGAACTTTAGTTATTGCTCCTGTTGGTCATATTGCAATCACATCATTGGAAAAAGCAAGATATCGGCTTGCATTCTAGTAATAATTGCGGAAAGGACAGAAATGGGAATTTGACAGTCCCTTTGAGATAAACAGTTATAAATAACGGGCTATAGACTGCATTTGCAGATAAAAACAGAAGCAGAACACTTTGCTAACTTACTTGCTATATATACTTACTTTCACTAACTGAGAGGTGCTTCTCTCAAAGAAACAAAATATATGCAGGCAAATGCCCCACAGTTATCAAAAGGAACTGCTAGACCCTTGTATTTTTTCCTTTTAATGTTCTTTACATCAGCAGCAGTTGTATGCCAAACAAAAATGGAGTATCAGCCAGAATGGTGGCTCTTAACTTCTTCAGCTGCTTTAACAGAACATGACTACAGCATTTCTGACATAAAGTTGCGGGAAGTAGAAGAAAATAAAATTGAGGAAATGAAGTTTGAAGAGAAGTAGTAATAAGAGAAAATAGCTATTTTTACTTGTCGCAAGGATCTGAACTCTCTTCTTTTTATGTTACTCATAGCAACACAGACTTTGGCACATAGAATTTTTTCTAAAAGATCAAACCCTTAGCTGTCCAGCCTCCATTTTACAAACATGTTATTGGTCTTCTGTACTTTCCTCCCCAAGTTATAAGTTAGGGACCTTATTGATTTTCATATTTTTGTAAGGATCAAACAATTTTAAATTACTCAACGGTAATTTCTCAGATTAGGTATTTTCAGCAAGCTGCCAGGAGTGTGTATGGGTGTGTGCATGTGTGCCCCTTTATGAAGAAGCTGTGGGAGTCAGTATGCAGTAGGACAGGAGTAACAAAGCAAACTCATATGCAACTGAGCATATAAGCAATGCCACAGTTCTTTGGTGGTAAAAAGGAGAGCTCTCCTTCATCCATTTCAGCCTTGGCTAACTGGTTAGAACTGGTTCCAACACCATCAGACCATTTGCTGAGATACTCTACCTCCTTACGGTATCAAAAGCTACTCACTTTCTTGCTGGGCTAGATTTCTGCCATTATAGTGAGTTGACTTTGCTTAGAAGGACCACAGTGAGGGCCAGAAGCAGAACACATTATGCAAGAGAAATGTGTGGCCAGGAGAGAAGATTGGAAGGTGAGAGAGGGAACCTTCCCCTTTAGGTACTAATAAACTATTATGCCAAATCTTGTGAAACCATATTCTAAGGAGGACATTCTCCTTATCTTTCCCATGAGGTCAACAGAGAAACTGACAGCATACCCTTTGAATGGTTCAGAGTAATAGCCATTATTCACTCTGAGTCACCATTTGGAGAAGTTGTTTCCCCATAAATCATAAGGGAGCCTCAAGAGCAAACTTTGTTGCTAGGTGAACTCTGCATTTGTGAAATGTTTTGCAGTCAAACCAGGTGGTCTGCAGTATTTGGCAGATGATTTGCAGTGTTACTTTGCAATTATTCTGTACAATTTTATATGAAATTTAACAGGCAATTATGATCCACTAGGAGCACCAAGACAACAATAGTGGACAGTACTTCACGATTCTGAATGTGTTTTACTAACCTAACAGAAGACCATTCACTTTTTTCTGCTTGGCTAAGTTTTTGCTGGCATAATACGTAGAACTGGTTCAGTGTTTCAAGGATATCCAAGGACAACTAGAGCTGGCAGGAATAAGCTGAATGGCTAAGGCAGATGAGGGTAGGGGCAGCAGAACTGGAGCAGTACTTGTTTGTTAGCAATGGGCTGTTAGATTGGCTCAGCCCATCCCATGGGAAGTTATAGAATATAAAGATTGGTGGTGTGACTTTTAAACAAGGTCTAGAACTCATTTAACAAGTGGCCAAACCAGCACCAAGTTACCTGGAACAGCTGCAAGTTCTCACTTAAACTTTCACAGTGTTACACGACAAGAAAGTGGCAGGCCTGAGAACACAACCTAAGAGTCCCTCTCATGGGCCTCCCTCTTGCCTTAGACTTGCCTTCCTTTTTCAACCAGCCTGTGGTTTCTCTACTGACTGCCAGCAAGCCTTCCAGCTGTGCTAACTCCAGCGGCGATGCTGACATCCGTTCACTAAGAACTGGGCTGAGACCAACAGCTTTTTTTTGTATCTCCTGACAGTCATTACTTCTTCTTCACTATTGACTTGGATGAGATTCAAACCAGTTGCCTACGGGTGAAAGGTTCCTTCTCCCGTCATGAATTCCACACTGCCTCTTTCCCCTAGCTTCCAGCTGTCATATCCTTTCCCTTCTTCCTCCCAGTGGCTCTCTTAGCTTCTTGACCATTTTCAGCTGTCCTGCTGTTCCAGCTCCTTGTGCCTATCCAGCCTTCTGATCTCCAAAAGCTGCTAATCCTTTTTCCTTTGTCCTTCCTACTGAAGTCTGTTTCTTTGTTCTTGAGCTATCCTGCTCTTGTATCACTTTTTCTCCTGTTTAAGCATCACCGGCACAAGTCTCCGTGTCCATGACAATCCAAGTGAGCTTTTTGTCTCAGTCCCAGGTTCTCCTCTATCCCTATTTCACCAGACTTAGTATAGCCACTTGCTCTGCTTCCTCCTCGCCAAGCGTTACCCACCCAGCTTCCCTCTAATCTTCTGACTTTTAACTAAAAAAGTCAGCTACCCAGGCTGACAGCAGCTAAAAAGAGCAAAATTAGATGTCACTGGATGTTTCAGAGAAATGGAAGATTGGAAAAGGCAGATTGACTGCATTGAGTAAGTACAACAGGGTGTATCTGAGAGGAAAAGGTACTATGACCGCTCTTGCTGAGATGTCAGGCCAGTAAGCCTCAGTGCAAATCTGTGCATACTCGTTTTTCCCTGGGACCTGAGCTAAAGCAGCTCCATAGCCTTAGGTGGACACAAGGTGGCCTCTATCACTCACACAACAAAATAAAATCTGACAGCAAGCAGTCCCCTCTTCTCCCTGAACACAAGTGAAACCATATTGTTGTATTATCAGTCACAACTTCAGTGCATGAATGCATGTGAGTGCACATACAGTGATCTTCTTTCACTAGGCTTGAGTCACACCTCCCTACTTCTAGTTCTGTTTCTACAAACATGGCAGAAAAGGCATACTACCTTCTCCACCCTTTGTCTATGGCCAAAATGTCCTGTAAAGACTTGGCAGTGTTACATTCCCCACCACAAATACATTTGAGGACTTTAAGCACCTACATTGGATTCTGGTTTTGATTTATGATCATTGCTACCTAGTGTCTAAACAGGGGTCAATAGTCTTATTATCAAGAAAACTGCCTGGCTTCACTCCTCCCCAGTCAGTTCACAGGTCTGTGAACAAAATATTCTAGCCAAATGAACACAGTATTCTAGACTATAATTCAGCAATTCCAGTCGTAATTAAATGTATATATGTTTCAGAAACAAAAATTCATCACAGGAATGAGGCTCCACTTAAAATTAAATTATTTAAATGTATGGATTTGCCAAGTAACTTAATTACCATACATAACTCATCATCAACACATATTGTGCTTTTCATTCAAAGAATAAAATATGAGAGTTATACCCTAGTATCGTGACATTTGGATGTGATTTAAGCAAGCACTCAACTGAGTTCAGAAATCAAATTCAAGCCAGGCACATGCTTCATTTTCTAGACTGAGGACAATATGACAAACAGCTGGATTCTAATGTATGTCAATATCCAATATCTTAAGACCCTTACATAGCCACAATAATTGGTTAGGATCAATGTATTGCTATTCCACGTCACAGCTGTTTCTCAAGCCCTCACCTCTTTCTAACTTGTTAGTGAAACCCTCTACTCCATTCCTGGGGATTTCAGGAGTTAAGTATTTCATAGTACATCCAACAAAGCTGAAAATTACCTAAGTGAGAAGGTTTTCAGGACTGGGAGGGCGAATTCTCAAGCAGACCCTCTCACACCTTCAAATGGTTTGTTTTGAAACTATAATTTTAGCCTAGAATAACTCCACTAAAATAACACAAATTCCAGATTGAATTAGGCAACAATAATTCTCTTTTCTAACATACATTACAAAGTTCCCTAAGAAGCATGAGTTCATCCCCTTCAAAGAAAACTGCAGTATCAGGCACACTGCAAATGTTATAGGAGATGAGATTATCTTGGCAATTACAGAACACAAGAGAAAGGTCACCTCCTGGAGCACTTTCTGTTCCCTCGCCTTGTCTGTTTCTGGAAAGTGAGGTTCTTTCTAGCAGGACTGGCTCCAGATTAGGACTCCAGTCCCTTGTGGGAAGTTTCTATGCAGAAGTTTGTACGTGAATTATGTGGGTTTTGTGACACGTGAAGGATAAAATGACAATTAAGAGATGCTGCACATCCAGTTCCTCCAGGCTACACAAATATCAACTTCATACTTGGAAGACTGGATTTGTTATGAAAAGTTAGGAATCCTTGTACTGTTAAAAAAAAAAAAAAGAGTTTTCTGTTAGTAATACCAATATTTTCTTCAATTTTCTAGTATGAAGGGGGGGGATGTAAATAGATTATTTTTTTTATTTTATTTTCATGCCCATTGCAGAATATAAGTACATAATTAAGATCAACCTTAGTCTGAGATAAAAGCAACACAGGATACGGAATGCGTTTTAGCAAGATTAAAATGTCTTAACCTCAAATAGGCTTAAATCATTACTATTCACATATTTCAATCTACACAAATTCCATCTGTTTAAGCCTTAGGAGTTATTATATACTATAAGCATAGTCCTTGAAAGAGGCCCTATCCTTTTACTTGGCAAAATTTCATTAATCGAAAAATCCGTTAAAAAAAATCCATGTATGATTTTGAGGGGTGAAACGAGGCAAACATTAATAAGAACACCTATTTTATGCCAAATAGAAGTATAACGATTCATTCTTATAATCACCATATATTTCTCTGGGCAGTTTCTGACTTCAGTAACTGATAATGGCTTTTGCAAAATGCAGCCAGGACATAGAAAAGTTCATCTGAGACAAACAGAGTAATTTCAACGTTGCATTTCTTCAGGCCATATACTAATTTTATAATAAAAGCAGGGACTTTTGGCTCAGTTTGCATTTACTACAGACAGTAAAACTTCTTTTTGCCTCAGTGAGAGCACAGTTGGGCCCTTTCTACAGCAGACAAATTATAGTTCTGTTAAGCAGCATTCAAAACAATAACTGGGGTCTTGCTTTACTTGACAGATACCATTAGCCGCTCAAAGAAAACAGTAACAGCTGTATTAATATATTAACCACTGTTTTACAAGGGTAAATGGAAGCCTTAATTTCCTCCTTGTATGTACTACATACCTGGTATAATGAAAAACTTTCAGTAAATTATTACTCGTGTTCATGAATGTAAATTAATTTAAATAATTTATGTTGTGATTATATGTTCATCCAACAAACTACTTGTTTTGGCACTTGATCATCAGCAAAACATACTTAAAAAAATGTGACATATGTGATCACAGTTGAACCTTCCACATCTCATGCTAAAAACTGCAGTGTCTGAAGCTAGAACAATGTAAAAGCCAAGACAGCAATAAAAACTGTCATAGGCATGTAGAACTTCACCTCAGAAATATCAAATATACAGTGTACATCTTTGAAGACAAATATCAAGTGAAGAATAAAAAGCACTCCTTTCAAAATGTGAAGGGATTATAGCAGCTGAGCCTTTGAGAAACTGGCTTTTCCATTGCTTTCAATGGGATTACTAATGCAATAGATTTTCAGCCTGAGAGCTCAAGTACTATGATTTCTGGCTGATTAAGTGGACAGTTTCAAATTATTCGTACACCAAAGAATTAGTAAGAATGTAGTTACTTACACAGTAAAATGATAGAGAAAGCACTTCCATCCACTGGGCCTCTCCAGGAAGTTGTAGACGTCTCCCTGCATACTAGTTTTAGTTAAATAATGGCTATGGAAGGATCCTGTTGTACAGGCCCTGCGGACTTTGCTTTCTGCCAAGAGTGCAGCCTTTGTGCCTTCCTCAGGATTGCGGGGAATCCCAGATACAAAATTCATTGGGGCTTCTGGATCCAGCGCCATGGAAGAATACTGCATACTGCTTGAGCTCCCCCTGACTTCCAGCAATGCTGCAGATTTCCTATTTCCATTCAGACTGCTAAGCGGGGAAGTGGAGCCTTGAACCTGTCCACAGAGGTTATACATTGGGTACCCAACAGTTTCTCCACTATCACAGGACATTCTGTAACAACGCAGAGGTATTACTGAACCTGATCAATATTTAAAATCACAAAGAAGGTATTGTATGTCCTCCCTGTCCAGGGTGTTCTCCAGCAGCTGATAGGATGACTTTCTGCTGTTATCACAGAGCTTCTCTGTGCCACAAGTGTGAGCTGTCAGCCTGTCACCTGCTGTCACTCACAGCCTCTGAAATTAAATCAGAAAAACATATTAGACATTGACACGTGCTAGATGCCAGAAGCAACATGAGGCTGGGAAAGGAAAGAGCTTAGGACTTCTGGAGGAAGACAGAATATTAAGTTACATTTTAAAGTTACATTTCTTATGAAGGAGGTTTAAAACTATATAGTGCAACAACAGTACAGCAGCAGAGTTGTCTTGAGAGGTGATCCTGGGATATTATTTTAAGCTGAGCAGTTCCTGAAGTTTCCTGATTATGTGTGGAACTGTGAAAATTTCCTGGAATTTATATACTTGCTGTTGCCCAAAACACACCTGATTGAGGTTCTGAACTTCAACACCTACACCTCAAGAGATCTTATCTAGAGTGTCAACATTACAGGAAGATTTTAAGACTTGAATGAATTGTTTCAGTCACCTCATGGGAACTGATCTTGCAGTCCACAGTACTGAGACACAATTTTTCTCAAGCGTAAAAAGGAGGATGCCATTATCAGTAACTGTCACTGGGAGGTTAACAGCATTACAAGGGAACAGATCAAAGACTACTGGCCTGACTTTGCTGCTAACTTTGCTGCTCTCAAGCAAATAATTAGAAAAAACAGCATAGAAAATAAGGCTCTTTTAGTCCATATATATTTTAAGGGGCAGACTTAAATTGCTACTGATATACAGATACTAGCAGCGATATTAATAGTTTTATGAGACCGAGAATAGATATATTTCTGAAGTGTCATATTTTGTACTGTCTCTTTTCTTACACACAGTCATGAAAAGCTTAGCTAAATGAAAATTTGAGAATACTAAAAGCATTATGAACAGTGACTTTAACTTCAAAGCACTGCTGATGTTAGTGTCAAAATTATGTCTGTAATGTCATATTTTTAATGTAATTTAAATTAATGTTATTGTGTAATCCACAATATAATGCCCACATGCCCAGGAATTGCAGCTGACTGCTTCTCTGTCAGAAGAGACTCACACTCAGATTTTTATTTACTTAAGCCTCAGCAGAATCTAGTAATTTAGAGAGAGAGCATTTCAGCCTTCCCCCCACCTTTTTAAATTAAGCTCATTTTTTGTTGTTGCTTAAAGATCCTCATGTGGAGCAGATGAGTTACCATTGCAGTATATCTGAACCCTCTAAGTTAGTCCACAAAATATTTACATGGAGTAGTGGACTTACTACAGTGGGCTCTTAACATTGGTCATGGTAAGGGGGACTGATGCATTTCTACATTAGCCCTATGGCAGATAGATAAATACTTCCTTTCCCTCATCAGTTCTTTTAACACTGAAAAGCTGTAGGGACCACATATTAAAGTTAAAACACAAAGCCCTTCATCTAAGCCAATCTACAAGAAGAACATAAGAAACACCCATCAGAAGTAAACTCCCTCCATATTTCAGGGTGCTGAGGCTACCTAGATAAGTGCTTGCAGCAAAGTGTGGCTACCCAGCAGTTGCCCAAAAAGCTACCCGAAACACAATCGCTAGCCTGCTTAATCAAAACAGGGGATCCCACAGAGTCAGACATAAAGCACAGAAAAACCTGAAACCAGTTGGCAAACAGTACCTACTTGCCCTTGTCACATGCCCTTCTACTTCTCCTCCTTGCTGTGCCCTCAGCTACTCACAGCAGACTCCCTGGATAGGTGCAGGAAGAGGAGCTGCTGTCTGACTCTGCCCCCAGTTTATCAAGTCCCACCCTGAGTAATGCAGGGTCCCTCCCTTTAATCTGCCTTATATGGCTGCCCTGGGGAAAGGCAGAGAAAAAACTGGGGAACAGTTTTGATGATTCCAGAGAGGAGTTACTTCTGCTTTTTCCTGTTGTCAAAACCAGCAATCACAAGCAACAGCTTAATTTTGCTGAGGATCATCCCTGTTTCCCTTCCGGTCTATTTCTTATCTGCATGCATTTAACCGCAATGGCTTAAGAGTGGCATTTCCTTAATTCATGTATTTTAAAAATTTGAATTAGGTGTTGCTTGCAGCTAGCTGGCAGCTCTGCAGCAGGCTTTCATATTGAGTAAGTCTAAACAGGCAGCTTCAGTTGTTTGTTTTTTTCCTATTGAAGTTTTGGGGAAAAAAAAAAAAGCAGCACTTCAGTATGTTACATTAAGTTATGGAAAAATCAGAATTCTCTATTGTTGTTGCCTTTCTGAACTAAACTACTGCTCTTTTTTCTTTACTAATGTGGGGAGAGAGAGAATCCCAAATATACACATACCAGCATCAAATTCCTGATTTTATTGTTGAACTTTCTAAACAGGAAGGAGAAAGTGAATACCACTATTACTCTCTTTTTCTCCCTTTTGTAATAGAAGATAGACTGCCATCTGAAATGCCAGCATTCTGAACCAGAGTTATTACTCACTTTTCCACAGTTGTGTAGCTGAGAATGAAACAGAGGTAACCATTTCATCTTTTGTTTTGGCAGTAGGGGAACATTGCCATTTTACACGGTCTTCAATTTTTATCATAATTGCTCATGGGGCCTCTCATTCCTTAGAAAGATTATCCCAGAAAGTTACTTTCTTAGTTTCCCAGTTATATTTCCATGCCACTGGAAGAAAAAAAACGTTCTTAGTTCCTTTATTTTTTTCTTATAAATATAGTCTGATCAGTCTTACGTTTTTACTTCTCTAAAAATCAACCCCTGCAGAACATTGACCTTAGATACCGTGTCACCCTCAGTTTACATTGTGCGTAGAATTGAATACAGTATTCCAGATAGTGCTGTAGGTGAACCATAAAGCAGGACTAATATCTGACTGGAGCCATAGAAGTCCTTCTCCAGGTTCTTCCTCATTCTTCTTCCTTGAAATGCTTTCTGCATCAGTTAAAACTTTCTCGGTTGTATTAGCTTTTCCAGACAGTAATTTCCTAACTGCGAAATTGTTGTCTGTCCTCACCTATGACCTCTCATGAATATAACCATTCAAGCTCTAAATAACTAGCCCAAGTATGTAGGAAAAAAAAAAATAATAAAAAAAACAACAACAATAATTATCTTGGATATTTTAAGGTTTAAAAAAATCAGTTTACTTTGAGGGAAAAGTATTTTGCAAGTACTTTTTGCAACATAGTAGCATCAATGCAACCTAATAGCAGCAGGTCTGAAACCACCGCTGAAATGGAACCCCGAGCATCTGACTCCTATTTCTTGAGCAAGGAAAATTTAGTGTTAAGATTTTATGAAACTGAACTGTGGAAGACATTAAGTCATTCCTTCACCCATCCCACTCCCAACCCCCCTAAATATAGTATATCACATCTTTGGGTCAACCTCTTAAAAGGCAATTAGTGACCTAACTCATTTATGACTTACGTGAAATGGAAATGCATTATTTCAGAAATCTTTAACTGCTGAAGTTTTAACAGTAAAATCATATAAGCATATAATGCCCTGCAACTTCTTGTATACAAAAGTGTGGCTGTTATGGCTGGCCTCACTTCTCATATTTAATCTTTATGTGCTTGATGCAGCCCACATGCTCAGAGCGTATCTACCCCACACTGACAGCAATGTATTTAGCACTACACACAGACCAGCATAATAACTTATAATCAAAAGACCAGGATGGGGAGGCACAGGGATTTTGAGATGCAGATTTGAACCCTTTCTTGAAAAGGAGATACTTCTCAGGAAACTATCCTAAGCACAAGACCAAACCCATTTTTCATTGGTATCACCATCACTGACTCCTCTGGGGGCTGTGTTTTAAAAGAAAGTGTTTATCAGTCATGCAAGAAACATAAAGAAATAACATGGAATGCAAATGCTAAAAAATATTTTTGAATGGTAAATAATAGATGAGATTTGAGGAACATTCCCATGCTCCTATGTTGATTTCAAATTCCATTCTCAGGACCTATATTTTGGGATGTATTAAGAACAGTGTGGCCAGCAGGTCAAGGGAGGTTCTCCTCCCCCTCTACTCTGCCCTTGTAAGACCACACCTGGAGTATTGTGTCCAGTTCTGGGCTCCCCAGTTCAGGAGGGATAAGGATACACTGGAAAGAGTCCAATAGAGGGCTACAAGGATGATTAAGGGACTGGAACATCTGTCATACGAGGAAAGGCTAAGAGATCTGGAGCTTTTTAGTCTTCAGAAGCGAAGACTAAGAGGGGACCTTATTAATGTCTACAAATACTACAGATATCTAAAGGGTGGATGTCAAGAATGGGCCAGTCTCTTTTCAGTG
Organism: Hemiprocne comata; assembly: GCA_020745705.1. Lineage (NCBI taxonomy): Eukaryota > Metazoa > Chordata > Aves > Apodiformes > Apodidae > Hemiprocne > Hemiprocne comata. Next base: position 80,164,595 of record CM036586.1, read on the forward strand.
GTGCCCTGTGATAGGATGAGGGGAAATGGCACCAAGTTACAACACAGGAAGTTCCACCTCAACATGAGGAAAAACTTCTCTACTGTGAGGGTGACAGAGCACTGGAACAGGCTCCCCAGAGAGGCTGTGGAGTCTCCTTCTCTGGAGACTTTCAAGACCCATCTGGATGCATTTCTGTGTGTTCCTAGGTGTTCCTGCTGCAGCAGGGGGGTTGGACTTCATGATCTTCAGAGGTCCCTTCCAACCCCTATGATTCAATGATTCTGTGATTCTACGACACTTTCTTCATACAGTGCTCTTAAACATTTGTGAATTTCACTTCCAAAACCGGGTGCCTAAATGTTAGACACTGCTGAGTCTCACGTACCATTCTGGTTTAGCCATAGAATCTTTTTCTAGCAATGGCCATGATGAGGCACAAATGCTTCATGTTGTGTGACTTGAACTGATTGTGCCCAGGCTGCCATTGCCTGCTTTCTGCTTGATCTTACCAGCCTGGTGAACCAACAGTCTTACTCTGGACTGTAAACCAAAGCTTAATGTGGGTAATTAGGGATCTTGAAATGGGGTATAGGCTTGAGCCCCAAGTTCACATAACAGCATTCTCTGCACTTTTCAGTTCTTAACTGCAGATTGAAGATATGATACCTTTCATGCAAGTATGTTAGATAGTTCTGTTGTCTGTAGAGCATTTTGCAACCCATGTAACGTGCACCATGAATACCATTATTTTTCTTCACAAGCACATGCTGAAGATGAATTAAGACTATCTGGACTTATGTACTGTGATACTGGATAGCTGATTGTGACACTGTTTCACTCCCAAAAGCTTGACAAACAAGATATATTATAGCATTTTATTACACGGAGGATCAGCTGAAGCGCTAAATTGCCTTTCATGGATGTAGGCACTGCTCCATTATTTTATTATTAATATAGACAGTCTACAAGGCTAGAGTAGCATCTAACAATTCTCTATATCTCTCATTTCCATGACAGAATTGCTGCAGGAACTTAAGATTGATTCCTCCAGTTATGAAGATTTTTTTTTATCCATTCAAACTGGAAATAAAATATTACTGGACAGAAAATGCGAGTTCCTCAAGAAATGTCTGAAATTAGTTCAGCTGTGATGTGAAGAAAATTTCAGTCTCCTATAAAATAAGCTAGGTCCTATACTTAAAAACATGGCTGTTATGCTGACTCCAATTAAGCAAATTCTATCCACCTATTGGAAATATTAATTAATTCATATGATCATTATAGGGGAAACCAGTAGCACCTTTCATATCATTTTGTCTGTCCACACCAAACCCATCCTTTTCATTTTTTTGAAATTTCATCAAAATTGCAAGTATATGGACTGAAATGTTCTTTTGGAAGTCTCTGTCTAATTCTGGTTTTGACTGTTTGATTAAAAAGTGTTTTGACAAGCTTTGACCATAAAGACTGAAAAAATTAGCTAGCTCTTTTAAAATAAAAACCACTGGCAACAGACACACAGCAATCTTAAACTGAAACCAACTATATGATAATTGTTTACAATGAGGGTGGTGAAACACTGCAACAGGTTTCCCAGAGAGGTGGTAGATGAACCATCCCTGGAAGCACTCATGGTCAGGTTGGATGGAGCTTTGAGCAACCTGTTCTAGATGTCCCTGCTCACATCAGGGGGGTTGGACTAGATGACCATTAAAAGTTCCTTCCAACCCAAATCATTCTATCACTCTATGACTCAATAGTTCACCTTCTGCTTATTCTGTTGCATTCATCTTTTCTGTTACTCCAACCATTTACTGTATCCAGGAAAAGTCAGTGGTTTTATGCAATGAAAAGGGAAGAAGTGCTGGCTGCAGTAGCACGTAAAATAATGCTATTAAATCTTCCATGTTAAAGCACTGGGCAACATGGCAAAGACAAGACCCAAAGGGAAAGATATATCAGTGTAACATATTTGTTGACAAAAAGAGTGCCTGTATTTGAAGGCTGCAGTTCTCGGTCTGTAAATACTAAGATACATTTAAGGAAATGATAAGATATGCCCCCAATGGCACTGCCCACAGTCACAGTTCCTGTGGCTGTCCTCAGCCTATGGGAATGACAATGGGGAGAAGCACAAAGGTGCGTGTACTGGGTCGTGGCTTTACCCATCTTGGCCCACGACATTACCCTTAGACCAGAAGATTATTTCTAGGCAAGATTTTATACTTCTTTTACTTGAGAGAAGGAACATGATGGTGGCAATGAATCTACTCATACATCTGTTCTCATACAAAACAGCAGAATTTTCAGAATCTTTATTTCTGAGGTTTTCTCTCATTTTTATGAGTTCTGCTGGTTTAACAGTGGTCCAGTGCTCATCTCTTACTAAATACACACATTTTCAATTTTCTACTATATTTTCATCAAGGATGTCATGCATTCAGCTAATCTTTTTATTTTTGTATGAAAAATCTCAGATAAAAAACCTACCTGTTGTTTAACTATTGTTTCCCAGTCTTTCAGGATGAATTTCACTTTTCCATTAAGAATATATATTCTGTGCCTCAGTATCTTAGCTTGGTATCCTGTTGGTACTTTACATTGTCTCCCTCTACAACAAGGGGGGGAGATAAAATCTGGAGAATCAGTGGAAAGAGTTGACAAAGGAGCATGTATTCCTCTGTAGGAAGGAACTGCAAAACATGACTTCTGCACCATAGTTCTGTGAAGTTTCAAGCATGCTAGTTTCTATTAGACAGATGCTGTGTCAATGCCATGGTGGGCTCTCTGTGCTATAGAAACATACCTCCCTCTCATGCACAGACCAGTGATCCGTTCGGTTAGTAGATGTATGGTAAAGAAAATGTTGGGCCCAGCAAAATGAGATCTGATATTCTAGAGCTCAAAGGCTCTATAGCAGAAAAGAAATAACTCTGGGATGTCCTGGCTTCGGGCATTGTTGCTCTTGATCTCATTGGGGCACAGCAATAAACATGTGCCGTGATGAAACGAATGGGAAAAGCTATGCAACATTTCAGTAGGCTTTTGGAAAGAAGGAGATTGTTACATTGAAATTATGAGAATAAGGAGAATATATATCATAAGACTGTGTTTTCTAAGTTGGCATTATATGCTGATTAAGAAAATTCTGTTTATTGAAAACCAGCATCATAGGGTCCTGGTCTTGCCTGCCATTTTAAGCACTGTTGTAAATAAAGCAATAATTATAATGAATTCCATGAGAGGTATTTTTTAGAATGCTAGAGCCAAATTCTGCTGATCTTATATTACTCTATCTGGACACCAGAGAACAGCTTGGTGTGCAGTGTAAGGTGTACTTTGTCTTTAAGTTTACTGCTCTTTACTAGGTCAGCAGAATTCTCAAACTATAATCATAGTGTACCTTCACAGAAACCCACAGTATTTTTACTACCTAGATAAACAGGAATAAAAACACCAAATAAATTGTATGAACGAAAAGAAACTGCTACCACATAGGACAAAATATCTGTTGATATGCTTTTGATGGGTAAAAGGAAGACAAAATTACAGCTTGAAATATCAGATCTATTCTACTTGATGAGGAGGTATCACATAGCAATCATGGACAGCCTTCAAATAATAAGAGACAATATAAGCTCTTGTACCGTGAACCTCAACTGCTACTCGAGTCCTATCTTCAATTATATTAAGTGTCCTAGCATTGTTTTATTTATTTTGATTAAAACATTACTGATGCGCTGGAGGAGAAGGATATTCTTATTGGTACTGAGGTTGTAACAGAATATCATTAAGAGTGGGTGCTTATTACAAATATATTTGAGAAGACTGATCAAAATATAAACTATTGCTTCAGGAGAGGCTTTTTGCATAGGAGCTGTGTATTATAACTGATGAGAGTTTGGAAAGATGGCAATGATCCTTTAAAGATAAGTGCAGTTACATTTTAACATTTACATGTATGAGTTAAAAAGTCAATTAAGACATTCTGTTAATTTTAATTACAAATTTCCATAAAGCTTTTTTCTGTAGGCTCTTTTATACAACCTTTAATTGATGAGCATGGCCCCAGTAATCTTAAGGAAACTGCAATATAAATTAACAATGTGATCACCACAGCTAACACTAAAGAGAGGCAAACTAGACTTAAAATTCTTTAATTAACACGTCAACATTACCTTCTCTTGCTGTACTAATCTGGAGTCTGAGGCAGTAATTCTTCTGAAATGATACACTTAATTCGCAAACTGGAGAATATTCTCAGCAAGAAATCTCCTATTTCTCACTTCCATCTCCTGTAATTTAAGACAAGTGCCTATTACTCTCTTTGGTAGATCTAAATTCTTTATTGATTCTAAAGTATATAACATGCAGTGCACATATGTGACATGACCAGAAAGTCAGGCTTCAGTATTTAAAATCTCTTCTGGCCAAGTGTTCCCATGCTGTGTTCCAAGCAATTAAATTAACCCAGGCTGACTTAGCTTTAGTACAGGCAGAAGGGATATAGCTACCTGGGAATTACCACACCACTGCTCTGTGCACTCAATGTTACCCAGGGTAACATTTGATTGTTATGATATGATTGATATGATTTGATCATAGAAGCAAATTCTCTCTTTCACAAATATTTTTTGTTTATTGAAAGATCAATGTGAAATTTAATCTGACTGGGAAAACCAGAGGAACCATAATGTCTTATTGAGAGAGAAGACAGAGCCCTTGAAAATGCTATTTTTTTCACTGAGATGGAAAAATTGGAAAAAGGAAAATAGTAGTAACATAATCTACCATTTAACTATATAAAGTGAACACACACTTTTCTAACATCTCCAATATTTTTCTGCTCCTCTGCATTTCTAAATAATGTCTGTTCTTCTTTCCCATATACCATTTTAATGCAAAATCATAGTTTTGAATAAAAATTAAGTGGCTTCAGTTGCACCGTAGCTTTTGAAAAACAAAACAAGGAAAGAACACTTGTATGCTAAAGAAGTAGATCAAGAATGTACGTAGAGGACAAGTAAGACAAGTAGGATCTGTAGGACAAGTCTTTAAGTCTGTTGATTTAAAGTTTATGTACTTCTAAATGGATCACTACAGCAGTACTGTTATGAGTATCTCTTTAATCTTAACTAGTTCCTCTGTGATATAATTAAGCTAGAGCACATGAAAAAGCCATTTAGATAAGTGTTTAATTGTAAAAATACAGATTGCACTCTTTATTTTTTAAGATTTCTGGAAAAGCTTGCTAGGATGAAAAAAGATTACATAAAAAAAAAAACACCGCAGACATATATTAATTGGACAAGTAACACCTGCCAAAAATAGAATTGTAAGTAGCAGCTATAAATAAGTAGCAACAAAGTATTTTATCTGTGTAGCGATTTATAACAACTAGTGATGGTGCATGAAAAAGTGAAAAAAATACTTAACTTTAATGCATTCATGGGTTTGTCTCTTGGTGACTCATAGGAAAACTAGATCTTTATTATCTGCATCTATTTATCCTTTTTTTTTCCCACTCTTCAACTTCAAAAACAACATTATTTTCTCAAGTGTTATGGGGCTAATAATTATGAGAAAAATGGATTTACATCCTCATAGAGAAATAAGCACATGGAGCAGAGGAAATACTGAATGACTAAAATGTCTTGTTATGCAAATACCAAATATTTCAAATCCAGGAAAGAATAAGAAATACATTATTTTAAACAGTTTTCTTTGCACCTGTGCTGGCAGGGTTTGGCTTTCTTTTGGTTTTTGTTGTTTTTTTTCCCCCCTCCTTTTCCGTTGTAAGAAAACAGCTCTGGCTCTGTGGACTGGATTTTTTTTAGGTCTACATCTGTTGGAGAAGCCAGACAAGATGGAATGGAGAAAGAGTCCTGATGCAAGGGTTTGAGCAAACCTTGGTGCCTGCAGAGCTTCTTCTCATTTTATGCATTTCCAAGCCTATTCATACAATTTTCTATTACTGTTGTAATGATGATGAGTTCACCGAAGACACTCTGGATGTGTGGCACTACAGTCCAGTTTATTCCACTTTTTGAAAATCTGGGACTGTGTTTAGCTTGGCTGAGTCCAGTAAATCTACACAAAGAAATCTGTGATAACACACAATTTGATCTGGTTAAAAGCCGCTGTAGAAAAGAGGCTGCCTCAACAATAAGTATTCTGGAGGAAGTTGTGATTCTTGAGAGCTGCTTATTCTAGCAACTAGAACATCCAATAAATGTTAATTTAAAAAAACCCTTCTGAAGTAGACAATCATAGAATACGCTCAGTTGGAATGGACCCATCAGGATCATTGAGTCCAACTCCTGTCCCTGTGTAGGGCACCCCAAGAATCACACCATGTGCCTGAGAGCATCATCCAAATGCTTCTTGAACTCAGGCATCCTGGGTGCTGTGACCACTTCCTGGGGAGCTTGTTCCAGTGCTCAACCACCCTCTGGCTGAAAAACCTCATCCTGATATCTAACCTAAACCTCCCCTGATTCAGCTTCCTGCCATTTCCCTGAGTCCCGTCATTGGTCACAGGAGTGAAGAGATCAGTACCTGCCCCATCTCTTCCCCTCGTGAGGAAGCCATAGACTGCAATGAGGTCACCCCTCAGACTCCTCTTCTCCAAGCTGAATAATCCAAGTGACCGCAGCTGCTCCTCTTAAGTCATCCCTTCCAGACCCTGCACCATCCTTGTGGGTCTCCTTTGGGCACGTTCCAATAGCTTGATGTCCTTTTCATATTGTGGTGCCCAAAATTGCACACAGTACTCAAGGTGAGGCTGCACCAGAGCAGAGTAGAGCGGGACAATCACCTCCCTTGACCAGCTGGCAACACTGTGCTTGATGCACCCTAGGACACGGTTGGCCCTTCTGGCTGCCAGGGCAGACTGCTGGCTCATCTTCAGTTTGCCATCAACCAGGACCCCAGGTAGAAAGGAGGATGCTGGAAACTACCAACCTGTCAGCCTCATCTCTGTGCCTGGGAAGATCATGGAACAGATCCTCCTAGAAGACATGCTAAGGCACATGGAGGACAGAGAGGTGATTCAGGACAGTCAGCATGGCTTTGGAATCATAGAATCATAGACAACTTGATGTTAACTTTCTAAAGTAAAATCTAACATGAGCAGCAGTGTGTTCAACTTGGACCATTGAACTGAAACATGATGTGTAAACCATAATTGTGACTAACTGGATTATTTTTAGGAAAAGCATGAACAATTTGAAGAGGATTTTAAAATAAATTAGTAACTTTTGATACTGCAACCCAACACATGAAAATGACCCATGCTGAAGTCATGAAACAGGAACTCCTAGCTAACACACAACACCTGCAGCTGGATCTTGTTCTGTTACTGGCACTACATGCTTTCAACAACAAAAGACCTCTTCTTATGTTACCCTAATGTGGAAAATAAGATAAAATTCAGAGCGTCATTCAGTAAGAACATTCAAGTAAGAATATATAGAAGGACTTCAGAAGGTCAGTAAGGCCACCTAAGTCATAGCTTAGTATTTCTAAAGTTCACTAAATTTATTAAGCATTAATATAAAACAAAGTTTTATCAAACTTTATAAATTCACACCATTCTCCATTTTGTCTTTATGTACATAAATAGACTTGCAAGATTTCTGTCATAAGGATATAGACAGGAGGGAAGGTGTGTGTAAACACAGTGTTTCTCTCAACTTTGACAATGATGCATCATTGTCAGGACAACAGGATGTGCCTAACAAATATTCTGAAAATGAAGATCAAATAACCTTTTTTTAAATTGGAAAAGCAATTAATATTGATAAGGGATATTTCTAAATGTATTATATTCAATGCAATTTTATATATCCCATGTATAAATCATGAATATGTATTCTCTGTCTCCAGAAGTGTGTCCAGGCATCTTACTACTAGAAACATTCAGTTTTTTATTTCAGGATAAATTCAACCTCTTCTGGAACTCAAGCCCAAATCCTCACTTGGATGCCCAGCTTTCTTTGATGTCTGCACAGTTTAGCTTCAGAATTAACTTCCTGAGAGTTAAAAAATGTATATAATTCAATTAATTAGTCTTAGTTTGGAGCAATTATCAGACACTGCTATTACGAATCCCAACACATCTTGTTTAGTCCTTTTTCGACCTGCTTCTAACAGTGGGATGGATATTCTAGAATTCAAAATCTGTAATATTAACAAAATTATTGTGGAACTCTGTAATTGAAATGCTTATGTTGTAATTAGAACTAGTAATTAAGCACTATCCATCATTCATAAGAATGCATTCTGATCAACAATTGTGTTAAAGTGGATGAAGTCACTGTGAGATGCTACATTAATAATGAAAGGGTAAAATACATTACAGGTATATTGTAATTTGAAACAAATACATTAAAGCCAGGAACTTTTGAGCATGGCCAGGGATACAAGTATACTGCTACAAAAGAACCTACCGCCTACAGCTAACTGGTTGAGAAGCAGAAAAAAAGCTGAAATTATAGAAAAGCTGCCCTATCATGTACAGATTTACACACATGACAGCATGATCATTTTGTTTCCACAACAGGGCTGAACCCACTTGTGTTTTCATAGAATCATAGAATGTGTGGGGTTGGAAGAGACCTATAAAGTTCATCTAGTCCAGCCCGCCCTGCAGTCGCAGGGACTTTTTTAATTAGATCAGGTTGCTCAGTGCCCCGTTATAGGAGTTGGCACCCTTCTCCTAATAAAAATCAGATGGCTTCTGGGAGCAGTGAACAGTGCATTGACTTCAAAGGACTCAAAATGGCTGCTCCCTGTTCCCCTATGACTCTGTCAGCTGTCCTCAAGGACAAACCCCAAGGACAAATTCTGAAAATGATGGACAGCAGCCGAGGTGGGAAAAAAGAAACATTGTTTTGATGTGCACCTGGTGTGCAAAAAAACATAATCCACTGCGAGAAATACAGCCACCTGATTGAATTAGTACCCTCATGCATATGCAAATTATGGCATAACCCTGACTACGTGTGAAGTGACTGGACTATAAAGGCTAAAGCTGTCAGCCCTTTGTGCTGGTTGTTTGCCACAGCTGCCAGTCACCTCATTGGGTAAAGAAGAAAAGCTGCTTGCTAATTGCGGATTGTGGTTCTCCAGGACCAGCTCAGAGAAGGAGCCCTCTCATGACCCAGTTTGTGGTTCCGAAGACCTGCCGTCTTCGCTACCTAAAGGAAGGATTGCGCCAGGAGTCGCCTATCATCAACAAACCCTCTCGCGGTCCAGGGATCCAGCACTTCAAGCACGTGAGGATCGCCTCAGCCTGGCAATGAGAAGCGGCTCCCTGCACCAGTCAGCTGCAGCACCCGCTTCCCTCACAACGCATAATCAAATAATCATGCTAGTGAGGAAGGTGGTCTGCATAGTTGAGTAAACCTTGGATCATCTCTGGAAATATAGTAAGAAAAATCCTTCCTTTCCCTTCCCAATAATCCTACTTCTTCTACACGCAAGCACACCATGACCCTTTTAAGGGACACCCCTGCATCGGGCTCGTTCCACTCTCCCCTCCTTCCTCCATTTCCTACCCCTATAAGTATCACTTCGGTAGTTGTTTAACAATTAATGTACGCATCTTATTATTAATTTACCTTTTATTGTTTGTGGTTTCGTTTCTGGCTTCTCTTGAACCCTTGTCCCCTTTGTTTTTTGTTAATAAACTGTTTAATTCATAAACCTTAAAATCTGGTTCAAATTGTCGTTTCGTAAGCGTGGTGAAGGCCAGATTTTAATTTCACGCTAAGATTCGTTGCCACAGCTCACCAATCCTCTGTGGGAGGCAAACGCTGCGTGTGGCCCCTCGGTCCCTTTAAATAAATTCCTCCCAATAAGGAAGGCGGAACGCCATTCGATCCTGACCGAGCAGGGAGGTGGTTTGCCAGTGAGACCCCGGACCGTTACATTTAAATTGGTGTCAGAAGTAGGATCAAGGGGAATTTTAAAACCGAACCTCACCACGCTCCCAACCCCCAAAAATCACAAACAAAATGATTACAGCAAAATTAATTGCAGATGCTGTTGTTGGTGCCGCTTGCACCAGAGCTGACAAGGTTCAAGATGGGCCTTACTCTTTTAAGGAGGAGTTAAGGGAATGCCCCTTTGTACGTCCTTTTTTTGGGATCACCTTAGAAACCACAAATACATTCCCACTAGCAATCATTACAACCTGATTTACAATGCATACATGAGAGGGGATCTGAACAGTATAGTGGATGACCTCCAAGCCTTAGAAAGTGGTGTTTGCGTGCCAAAAAGCATTAAAAAGGAAATTAAGAAGTTCGGCTTAGATTTTTATAATGCCCAAACTTTCTCTGTCCTTGCCACTGTGGTGTGGAAAGAAAATGAGGAACTGCAGCGGCTATTAGCTGAGAAAGAAACCAGCACCACTCCTCCTTCCGTAGTGGAGGAGGAGTTTGGGGATTTTGTCAATTATGAGAGGTTTGGGGACCTTGTCGAACACAAGGACTCCTCTAGCACTGATAGCTAAGATCCCGAGGTGTTTCCTCGTAAGGTGGAGGACTGTGTGCCTCGGAGAAAATGTAAGCCTTCAAGCTCCGAATACACTACCGAGGAGGAGGAGTGTACTCAACCGACTCCGCCCCCCCCAAACCTCTCGTTAAAAAATGAGTCAATTTCCAATCCAAAATGGGCAGATGCAGCCCTTCTATTCTAAAATCCAAATCCCCAGTAAGAACAGTGCAGCCGCAAGTGTCACTGACACAAACACACAAACTAGCAGCTCCCGTGCAGCCCCGCCCCTCTGCTCCAGCAGACAACAGGCTGGAGAGCGAGGTGCAGGCTTTGAAGGAGAACTTACCCAAATTGGCAAATATAGTTAAAACCTTAATTACATCTGGCACTAAAAATTTTGACAAATTGGCAAATAAATTAAATCGATTATCCATCATTGTGGAAAGAAACTCGTCCTCCTGTCTCACCAGTCCCGATAGTTCCGAGGACGAGGGAGAGAGGCGAATGAAGCACAAGCGCCTGCATCCTGTGGTTCGCACTGATTTCACATTTGGTCGGGACACAGGGCAGAGATATGTGGTTTACACGGAAACGCCATATTCTCTGCTTGAACTTGCTCAGTTAAAGAAACAGTAAATTCCCCTCGGAAACGGATACTGAATACATCATCAGAATATCTGCTTCCGGAGGCGATGGTATACAGTTAACTGAGACAGAAGCATCAGGGAATTGGGGACCAGGAGCAATGTTAACTACTAGCAACCCCACACATCCCTGGACCCTGACGCAGAGAGCGGCATTTAATGTGGGCCTTATCGACCCCATCTTGTGGGGACAACTGCATGTCTTAAGGGGGGATGTCTCCAAACTCATGGAGAACATCCATAAAGCAAGCTTGATCCAAATGATTCATAACCATATTTTGGTGCCACACCAAAGGACAGTCCTTTGATGTTAAAGGTGAACTCTGAGAGGATGGATATCCTTATAAGGGGACTGCCTAGGGAGCTTAAAAACCTAGCATTCTAACTTAAGGGCAAGGTGGAAAGATCCACGGCCGGCACCAAGTATACCTGGGCTGATTTGCCCAAAGCACTGACGGTAAGTACGGAGTGCCTGAATTTGATTATTCTAAAAAATCTTCTTCTGTTAAGCAGGTCCTTCAGTCTTTTGTCATCAACAATAAAAAGCCTTCTTACGCTGCCGTAGCTGCCAGGTGCCCCAAAGCCCTACACAGCAGTGGCAAGAATCACGGGGTGACTGGGTGGTCGTCAGAAAAGGCACAGGTAATGAAAGGCAAAACAGCACACGCAAGGGCCAACACCCCAAAGAGAACGGCTCTTTGCCATGGGGTGACATGGGACCCTATGCCAAGCTCAAGGAGGAAGCGAGGCATAGAGGTATCCCATTTGAGGTATTAGCTCAGAGTTCTATTTACCGTCACCTCAAAATTCTAATGGAGAATTGGCCCACAAGTTCTAATTCAAGGGAGAAATCCCATAACAATTTGGGAAACTAGATGGCCCTCCTGCCAGCAAAAGGAAATGCAAAAAATGGCAGAGGGAGGAGAAAGGAAAGCATTTAAATTTAGTCAATTCGACTGATCCCCTGAATGGACCATGGGAGGCCATTCCAGAAAATAAAAATTATTGACAAACACCAGATAACCAATCAGGCCCTAAAATTTCCAGTCCACCAAAAGATTGGAAAAATGTGCTAAGATTAGTTCAAAACTAGAACGGGGACTTGGAGCTTTACCTGTGCTGTTGGGCCAAAGTGTCATCCTGTCACAGTCATGGTAGACACAGGAGCACAGATCTCCATGCTAAGAGCTGATGTGGCTAAACAATGCAGTATCAATTCGTCTTTAAAACCAGTATTTGAAAGAGGTGCATTTGGCAAGCCCACTTTACAAAAAGCCACTGCAGTTTACCTAAAACTACCAAGTGAAGATGAATTAATTTGGACCCAGATGATTGTGGGTGACATTCCTTACAACTTGTTAGGAATGGATGTTCTCATGGGCTGAGCATGGAGAGATGAAGAAGACCATTTTTGAAATTTCAGCATGCCCACCTTAAAAGTCAGGTTGTTACAATGTGCTCCCCGCCTGCCACAAAACAGGATCACAAATGTGCGGCAGTATTCTAACCCTATTGCCACTAAACAAGGCCTAACGGAGGTGATTTTTGATTTAAAACAAAACGGCATTATTGTGGCCTGTAATTCTCCATTTAACTCTCCAATTTGGCCTGTATGTAAACCAAACGGTAAATGGAGAATGACCGTTGATGACAGAAAACTGAATGCAAACACAGAAGCATTCACTGCTGCAGTGCCAAGCATAGCACACTTGGTACTGGAGATCCAAGAGGCAGCACACCCCGTGCTCGACTCGCTCGACGTGAAAGACATGTTCTTTCAGATTCCCATTGATCCAGAGGATCAATAATATTTTGCCTTCACTTGGGATGGGATTCAGTATACTTTCACACAGTTGCCTCAGGGATACAAGCACCCACCCACGCTGGCCCACCACGCGCTTGCACGTGAACTGGAAAATATTCCAGCAGTAAAAGATAACAATAAAGTCAAAGTATACCAGTACATAGATGATGTTCTGGTAGGGGGCCAGAGTAAGGAAGGGGTAAGGGCGGTTTATGACGCCATAATTGGGCAGGTCTAGCAGACCTTCAAATAGAGATACCTGAGGAGAAAAAACAACCTCCATCCCAAGAGGCAAAATTCCTGGGGATAAGGTGGAAGGGGGGGACATGGAATATTCCTCTGGATACCCTGTCCCATCTGGGTGAAATCAAGGCACCCACGAATAAAATGCAATTGCAAAAGATATTGGGAACCCTTCAGTATTTGAGGAAGCATATACCTGATTTGTCTATTATAGCCTGTCCTTCATATTATCTGCTAAACAAAAACCGACACTGGGGGTGGGAGCAGACATACAACGAGGCACTCCAACTGTTGTTATTGGAGGTACAAATGTATCAAACTCTGGAACCTCTCCACCCAGAGGATTCAATAATAATAGCGTGGGGATTTTCAGCCAGTGCCTTGCCATATCATTTTTGGCAACGGGGACCTAACAGGAACACCTGACCGATTGGCTTTTATTCCCGATCATTCAAAGTTTCGGAAAAACAACACTCCATTCTGGAGAAGGGGTTATTAACAATAAGTACAGCACTGAAAGAAGTGAGTAAAATTATTAAAAGACAAAGGGTTATTCTCTGAGGCCCTTTCAAGGTAATAAACCAAGTGCTGTCTGGAAGGGCCCCTCCAGAAGGAATATCCCAAAAGGGTACAATCAGGAAATGGTACAGTCAGGTTGAATATTATTCTGGCCTTTTCCAAATTGAAGAAGGTCCTGATAACCAATTAAAAATCCAGGACCCAATTCGCTCAACAAACGCAAATTACCTGATTATGAAAGCTCCCAGTCTGATTAAAGAGGTCCCGGAATACAAAAATAGTATGATTAATGCCTGATTCATGGAGGCCTCTTCCTGGCAAAATTTGGTTTTTCAAATCTGCTGCCATAAAACCCTCCACAGGCGAACAAATAATAAATCAAGATAAAGGTAGTGCCCAGGCAGGAGAGCTGGATGCTGTCTTTAATGTTTTTCTAAAAGAAAGAGCCTCTAAGGAAGCTGTGTATATCTACACAGACTCCTTTGCAGTCTTTAAGGGCTGTGTGGAGTGGATTACTTTCTGGGAAAGTAATCAGTGGGAAACCAATCGAGTGCTGGTGTGGCAGAAAGAAAAATGGCAACAGATACTAAACATTGCAAAATAAAACCCAAATTTCCATGTGGGCTGGGTGCCTTCCCACCAATCAGTGTTAATGGATGAGGCCTCATATTGGAACAACGAAGTGGATGAACTTGTACGGATTAATATAGCTGAAATATGAGAAGTTTTCGTTCAAGGACAAATACTGAATGGGGAAAACTCCTGGAATGGTTACACAGTAAGAGGGGCCATTCAGCAGCTTTTGACTTATATAAGGAAGCTCAAGCCCATGGGTGGCCAGCCACCTGCAAGCAGTGTAAAACCATAATCTCCATCTGTGACATGTAAGATCCAGTTAGGGGAGCACCCTCTAACTACTGACCACCACAACCTGCGAGAGGAGAAAACTCTTGTGGCCTACCTGGCAAGTAGACTACATAGGACACTTTCACAAATCAGGGAATAAGCAATACATTATTGTAATGGTAGAAGTAGTTTCAAGGCTTACATGTGCGGAGGCTGTTCTAAAAGCAAATGGAGAAAGCACCGTTTGCTTAATGGAGAAAGTTTTGGGGATCCTACCAAAACCCAAAAACATACAGTCAGATAATGGTACACACTTTTCTGCACAGTCAGTTCAAACATGGGCTCAGCATCTTTTGATGCAGCCCAGGATGTGGTTGGCCTTCTGCGCTGCAATTGCACATTGGTGGTTCATGTCCAGCTTTTGATCCACTAGTACTCCCAGGTCTTTTTCCACAGGGCTGCTCTCTAGCATGCCTTCCCTCAGACTGTATTGGTATCTCTGGTTGCCCCAGCCCAGGTGCAGGACCCTGCACTTGGTCTTGTTGAACTTCATGAGGTTCCCTTGGACCCGCTTCTCCAGCTTGTCCAGGTCCCTCTGGATGGCATCCTGTCCCTCTGGCATATTGACTGCACCACCCATCTTGGTGTCATCAGCAAACTTGCTGAGGGTGCTCTCAATGCTACTGTCAATACCATTAATAAAGATACCAAACAGCACTGGTCCCAGTACAGACCCCTGAGGACACCACTTGTCATCGTTTTCCATTTGGACATCGAGCCATTGACCACTACCCTCTGGATGCAACCATCCACCCAATTCCTTATCCACTGAACAGTCCACCCATCAAACCCATATCTCTTCAAAGTAGACAGAAGAATGTTGTGGGGGACCATGTCAAAGGTCTTGCAGAAGTCCAGATAGATGACATCCATAGGTCTTCCCTTGTCCACTGATGCAGTCACTCCATTGTAGAAAGCCACTAGGTTGGTCAGGCAGGATTTGCCCCTGGTAAAGCCATGCTGGCTGTCCTGAATCACCTCTCTGTCCTCCATGTGCCTTCGCATGTCTTCTAGGAGGATCTGTTCCATGATCTTCCCAGGCACAGAGGTGAGGCTGACAGGTTGGTAGTTCCCAGAGTCCTCCTTTCTACCTTTTAAAAAATGGGTGTGATGTTTCCTTTCTTCCAGTCAGTAGGGATTTCAACTGACTGCCATGACTTTTCAAATATCATGGTGAGTGGCTTGGCAACTACATCTGCCAATTCCTTCAGGACTCTGGGATGCATCTCATCAGGTCCCATGGACTTCTGTACGTTCAGGTTCCTCAGGTGATCAACTCAGGGCTCAAGTTGCACCAGGGGAGGTTCAGATTAGATATTAGGAAAAATTTCTTCACAGAAAGAGTTGCGAGGCATTGGAACAGGCTGCCAGGGAGGTGGTACAGGCACTGTCCCTGGAGGTGCTCAAAAAATGGGTAGATGTGATGTTTTGGGAGCCGGTTTAGTGGTTAGCAGTTGTAGGGCAGGTGGTTGGACTTTATAATCTTGAAGGTCTTTTCCAACCTTGATGATTCTGTGATTCTGTCATTCTGTGATTCTGTCATTCTGCGATCACAAACCTTAACAGGGGTCGCTGAAAGAACCTGTTTTGGGGATACAAAGAGCACACAGGGAGTGCGAAGCTGTGTTTCTACTTGTGAGAGGAAGAAACTGCCTTCTGGAAAAGGCCACCAGCACAAATACCTACTCTTCTGGCCCCAGCCTTCACGCTGCCCAGGCCTGGAAGGCGGTCGCGGTCTCAATGCCCCAGCAGGAGTTACAGACGCTAAAATGGCGGAAGCACGAGGCAGGCCAAAGCATTTTCTGGGCACGACCCTACACTGCTCGCCCCTCGCCGCCCAGCCCCTCCGAGGGGCAGTAAGATCACCGCCCGGATTCTGTCCCGCCCCGGACGCCTCAGTCCGCCCCGCTCCTCCCCTCGCCGGCTGCACCGCTCCGCACCCACTTGTGACTGGGGGAACCGCTATGTTTCGCCTTTCCAACTGTCTTGGCCCTAGCCGGCTTCCGTTCTGCCGGGAGGCTGGTGGCGGGGAGGCTGCGCGCGGGCAGGTGCTGAAGATGGCGCCGGTCAGGGGGGCAGCGCTGGGCGCTGCGGGCAGCTGGGCTGTGCTGTCTCGGTGCTGCGGAAAGGTCGTGCTGGCTCCTCTCTTCGGGAGCGCGGCCTATTCCTCCGTGCCTGCAGTGAGCGGCAGGGAAGGCCAGCAGAGGGAAGGTGAGAGAGACTCGGCCCGCGCTGCCGTGGTGGCGGGGCCGGGTGCAACTGTCCCGGGGCTCGGGCTGCGCCTGGCTCTGGGCTGGCGGGGCCTGGGAGCGGGCGGGAAACTCAGAGCCGTGGCCCGCCTCCCTTCCCGACTGCAGAAAGCTTTGAAAACGGTGTTTTGTTTGCAAGTATTTGCTGAAGAGCTTCTGTTTAAAAAATAAAACCTCATTCTAGTAAAGGTTACAGATTTTGGCAGCGTTAATACTGTGAATAGTCTGAAGAAAGAAGTCAGCAAACTAGTGTTCATTAGACGCATTTTCAGCTCGGCATTACAGTGTTAGGGTGGATTTGTAGTGTATTGTCTGAATTCAGGTAATCGAAATGAGAATTTCGTTGTTTGCTAGGGGTTGTGTACTCGTGTGAAACATTTGGTGCCGTGCCTGGCCTCACGCTGGGCTGTGCAAATGGAAACTGTTCGTTAGGGTTCTACCAACATTTTCCTGGAGGCTTGGTGTGCATTTGTCATCTGCAGATTCAGGAGCAGGCGAGGATGCTGACTTTTAAGTGATGTTTGATGTTGGGGCCTGTGGTACTGCAGGAGTAAAAGGTGTCCCGACGTGGAGTTGTAGATGTTTGTATCAGAAATAATAAGATTGGTCTGAGTGAAGTGTGGCTGCTTGTGAAGCGCCACAAAGTGACAGGGCAAGGGGTAAAAGAATGCTGTGTATTAGTTGATGGAGAGCCCCATATGTATTCTTGTTTAAATTGTTTATATAGCAAGAAGAGGAAGAACAGAACTGGTTCCGTAAAACACTCTAGGTAAGGGAGACAAAAGAACTGTGAAATTCACAAGTTTTTGTAAGGCATATGTGGGGTAAGGTTGTAAGACTAATGCATGAGGCAAATAGAAGCCAAACATTCACTACTAAGTCCCATTCAATGTTTTTTTGCTAAATATATACTGTGTTGCATTGTGGTAACAATTAAAAATAAATTAAAAATAAACGGAGCTCAAACAGGACACTTGAAAATGAATGTAGTCAGATTTGCCTTCATTTGTCTGACTGTTATAAAAGCCACTTTGTTTTGGTGGTATTTTTTGAAGGGGAGGAATTTGGAAGTGATTGAATTAGAGTTTGAGGAGGAAATGAAGACAAGAAAGTGAAGATCTTTGTTCAGATTGGAAACATAGGGGCATTTGGTATCGTCATGCATCCCTGTAAGTTCCTTACCACAGCTCGCAACTGAAGTCAGTTGGCGAAAAAGTTGAGCCAAATAGTGGCTCAGGCCTGCTTAAAGAGAGTAATGCCTCACTTTTTTATATCTTCTCTGGGACTGCTCAGTAAGCCAAATGAACATGGTTAAATGGCAGAAAACAAATCCATTCATTTGTTCCCCTTCCACAGATGAAGAAGAAAATCAGTTTGATCTGCTGGTTATACAAGAGTTTAGATGAGCTTAAGAGTGGCACAGAAGACCTGGTGAAGACATAGTCAGAAGGAAGGGATGGAGCCATGGGATTCTCCTTCTAGTAATAGTGAACTGTTAGGTTTAGCTGTCTTATGCTACTGGTGGAGCGTGTTTGTGACTTGACAGCTGTGTGGGAAAGAGAAGAACAGTTAGGAAGCCAGAAGTGTACTTCCATCATTTTTCTTTCCTCCTGCATCAAGCTGGAATATATGATGCTAGCAGAATGCAGTTAGGCGTATCACCACTAAATTATTGTTAATGTGTTTCTAAGATAGACCCAGATTAAATAGGTTCCAAGCTTTTTTTTAATCTCAAGTTACAAAAAAAAAAAAAAGCAACTGCAGTAGAGTAGCAGTATTTGGTCTTCATGTTCTTCCACAGAAAGACTAGGAAGTATTAGTGTATATTGTCTTTGTAAAAGAAAAAAAAAAGCATAGAGGATTATGCTGCAGTTTTTTTTTCTCTGGAGAAATAGTTCATACTGAAAAATCTTTCTTTTTCTTTCAGCTGCAACAAGGAGAAGAGGCAGGACACCACAGTTCGTAAGACCAGTAAGTACTGAAACTATTTGCAGGTAAATGAGAGGTGTTAGACAAAGTTTTCTAAACTATGTATCTTAGCAGTTTGTACAGGAGCCCCTTCTGCGGACAAAACCTGATGAAACAATCCACTGTGACTAAATTTCAGAATCAGCACCTAAGTTCTTTCATCTCCCAGCTGTTTTCCATCTGTATTGTCATAAAGGCAAAGGCATTAACAGTAACAAGCTAATAATTAGCTTGTATTGCTGCCATGTACTGCAGGTACAAAGTTACGTTTAAAATAAAACCAAACATTTTAATGTTTTCAGTATGGGTTTAGAGGATTTGTAGTGGTTGTTTTCTGATGTAATTTTAAAATCCAGTATTGTAGATAAGTGAAAGTGTTCTTGTGCAATAGAATTAAAAGTGATATCGGTTTAATCACTGAGAATTTTCTTATTTATTCCACACATACATTTCAACACTAATATGCTACATGTAACGATTTTAAAAGGCAAATAGTAGAAGTGGACCTGGTATGTATTACATTTTTGTTTAACTTCTAAGAGCAGATTTAGTGATACATCAAAGCAGTCAGACCAGCTGAATGCATGTATCCATTTGTCTCTTACCCTTCCAAATTAAAAATTAAGGTATTGGGGAAAGAAACAGTTACTTGCTTGTTTTTTTTTAATTTTTTTTTTAAGAGCATTTGAATGAAACCTTGGTTATTTGTTGGATGATATGATGATATGAGCTATTTCTGCAATATAGTAATACATCATTCCTGGAATTTATATAGCAAGTAATTTCAGAGTTATTAACATCTATTTCTTTTAATATGAACTTGTTCAGCCTTTAAGAATTCCAGAATTTTAAAACTCCTTTTCTTGCCCCCCCACCAAATGCTTAGATACTTAAGGAAGTAGAGTTTGTAATGAAATACTAGTTTGATTCCCCTCCCTCCCTTTGCTGATTTATCACAACACAAGAAGATGGTAATTTCTAATTTCTAAGCATTTCTGAAATTAAATGGAAATCCAGATTGGGAAAGGCCTGCTTCCCAAGCTTTGAGAGGCTATCTTTTAAAAATTCCTTTACAAATGAGCACTAACTTGATGTAAGGTGCGCTTTAAATTTCTAGCTGTGGGAATTTATTCCTGAAATTACAGGTTTATGTTCCTCCTGCTTTGTCTCACAAAATTATAATTTTCAATTTTTTAGCATGTACCTCCCAGAACTGAGAGGATGGCTGTTGATCAAGACTGGAGCAGTGTTTATCCAACAGCAGCTGCGTTTAAACCTGCCTCTGTGCCTCTCCCAATTCGAATGGGTTACCCAGTGAAGAGAGGAGTACCTCCACCAAAAGAAGGCAACTTAGAACTTATAAAGGTAAGACACATTCCATTGGTAAGTGGTGACTTTGAAAATTATTATTCACTAAGGCTGCACTGCTTTGATTGGAATATTTGTGTTGGGTACTGTTTTCTGTTATTGAATAGGATAATATTCTATTTAATTTCTAAATTAAATGGTAACAAATACAAATGTGAGTAACAAATGAACCAAACCAGGAGGCTTTTTTAGTTTTATCATGCTTGTGATTTTTGTAATGGGACTTAAGTCTTGCTGAGTCAGATTTGAGAAGGGTCCTATCTCAATATTTTATGAAGTGTGTTGTACTACCTTAATAACTGTTAAAAGTATAATCAGATTTCAGTGATGTCCCTTTCTTTATTAACAGACAAAAAGCTATTATTTTGGTAACTCTTACTACATCTGTTTCAGATTCCCAATTTTTTGCATCTTACTCCTCCTGCAATTAAGAAACACTGTGCAGCTCTTAAAGGTGAGGTCTTTTGTTTTAGTTTTTTGGTTTTTTTCCTGTTTTTTTAAAAACATCTCTCTTGGAGTTTTAAGGCAATGCAGAAAGCAACTATGTGTGATGAAGTAGAAGTTGAGACATGGTCCACCTCTGAAGCTGGTTATTTGTCAGACTTTGGCTAGTATTGTAGGCTTTCTTCTTGCTGCGTTGAGTTGTACAAGTGGTAGGTAGATACATCTTCAGAGGTTTTCAGCACACCCGTAGGACTTTAATTTTACCTTTCCATTAGGTCCTGCTTGTACTGGAGAAGTCTTAAGGAAGATGAGTAATGGATGTGACTCAGTTCTTAGATTATCTCTGATTAAACCAGGGTTTGATCAGTAGCCATTCCAGCATGCAATTAAAAAAAAAAAAAGCTATTTGTAAATTAAACCCTCTGTGAGAGGGTCTGCTGGAGAGAAACAGCATCTAATGAAGACCAAGAGCATCTGTTCAAGCCAGCAAGCCATTAAAGGGAACCTAATGAGATTGGCCCAAAAAAAAGTGGAGGCACGAGGAGACAGGGAGGAGACAGAATCATTGAATCATTTAGGTTGGAAAAGACCCTTAAGAAAATTGAGTCCAACCGTTAACCACTACCAGGTCCAGCACTAAACTGCATTCCTAAGCGCCATGTCTGCAGCGATGGCGACTCAGCCACTTGCTTGGGCAGCCTGTTCCAATGTTTGACAACCCTTTGGCTGAAGACATTTTTCCTAATATCTGATCTAAACCTCCCCTGATGCAACTTGGGGCCATTTCCTCATGTTCCATCTAGGAACAGAGATGGACACCTACATTGTTACAGTCGCCTTTCAGGTACTTGGAGAGAGTGGTAAGGTCTCCCCTCAGCCTGTGTGATCAGACATAAGAGGCCTGTCTTGAGTTGCCTGTATACAGATGTATGCAGCATAGGAAATGGGACGAATTAAAAGTCTGAGGAGTCACATAAATGTAGAAGTTTGTATGACTGAGCAAAAGCTTGTATGATTGAGGTACAGGCAGGGATGATGTGGAGGAAGAGCTGACCTTGAGGGAAAAGAACAGTTCAGATACAGAGCTTTGCAATGAGATGTGTAATAAGCTGGTTAAGATTTGAGAGTTGGGATTGGTGGAGAATCCAAAAAGGATGTCTTGGCAGGCATCTGCCACAGACTGCCTGGTTAAGAAGAGGAAGTGGATGAACAACTGAAAAAGGCATCACAACTGCAAGCTTTAATTTTCCTGGGGAGCTGCAGCCATCCCAACATCTGCTGGGAGGGTAACAGGATGGGATGGAAACAATCTAGATTTCTGTAGTGTGTTGCAGTTAATTTTCTGATTCAGGTGCAGACTGTCTATGGGAAGGTGCTGTGTTGCACATGTTACTCATCAGTGTGGAAGAACTGGTTGGAGATATCAAGGTTGTTGGCAGCCTTGGTTGTGAAAAGAAGATCTTGGAGTTTAAGATCTTGAGAGAAGTGATGATGGCAAATAGTGTATTGAAGGCAATTTCTCAATGCAGACGATCGATGAATTGATTAGGAGACATGCTTTGTTGGATTTGTTCAGAAACAAGGAAGAACTGGTGAGGTATGTGAAGGTTAGGGGCATACGTGGTAACAGTGGTTGTGAAACTGCTGTTTAAAATCCTCAGAAGTGAGCAAAACAGACAGTGGAACTACAGTCTGAACTTCAGGAGGATGATTTTGGTTTATTTAGGAACCTACTTGGCAGATCTCATGGAGGACTTCCTCGGGGAACAAAGGGCCCACTAGAGCTGGTGGATGTTTAAATTCAACCTCCTTAAAAGGGCAAGAATGATGCATTCCAGTGTGCAGAAAGAAAACGTATAGTAGAAGGACAGCATGGGTGTACAGGGGACTCTTGAGTAACCTGAGATGCAAAAAGGAAGTACACAGAAAGTAGAAGCAGTTAAGAGACTAGCCAGGAGGCACAGGAGATTTTTGCCTGACCATCTTCACAAAGGCAAGAAAGAAGATGCAGGGAACTGTAGTTCAGTCAGCCTCACCACATTCCCTCGCCACATTTTTTTCCTGGAACCTTTTTCGAGCACATGAAAATGTGCTTTATAACAACCTGGATAGTGGTAGAGAGCACAACCTTAGCAGGTCTTCAGATACTTACAAATTGGGCAGAACAAGTGATACGTTGGGAGAGTAGGGCTGTCATTCAGAGGGATGCCAAGAAGCAGGAAAAAGTCGGTTACAAGGACCCTCATGAAGTTAAACAAAGGAAACAAAGAAGTCTTGCATCTGGGGTGGAATAATGTGTGCAGCAGTAAAGGCAGGTGGGGATGTGGTGTGGACAAACAGCTTGAAAAAGCTTTGCGGAAAGAGCCATGTGTGGCCTGGTGGGCATTTGAAAGTTTAATGTGAGTCAGCAGTGTGCCCTTGTGGCAGGGAAAGTTAACTGCGTACTGGGTTGTATTAACAAGAATGTTAATACACCACATTCAGGAAATTTATTCTTTCACCTCTGTTGAGTATTGCATCCAGTTCTGGGCATGTGCATCTGTTAGGAGAGAGCCACATGAATGACCAGAGAGCTGGAACACCTCTTCTATGAGTAAGGGCGGAGAAAGTCAGGGTTGTTTATCCTGGAGAAGAGAAGGCTCCAGGGGGACCTTATTTTCATCTTCCAATATATAAAAGAGGCATATAAGAAAGACAGGGATAGACTTTTTCCCAGAGCCTTTATTGACAAGGGGCAATGGTTTTAACAGGGAAGAACGTAGGTAGTTAGATGGAACATAAAGAAGACATTTTTTTTTAGGAGAGTGGTGAGACACTGGAACAGGTTGCCCAGAGAAGTTGTGGATGACCCATCATTGGGAGTATTCAAGGTCATGTCAGATGGGGTTTTAAGCAGCCTGAAAGATGTCCCTTCCCACTGCAGGGGAGTGGACTAGGTGATCTTTGAAGGTTCCTTCCTACCCAAGCCATGCTATAATTCTGTTTGGCAACGGTGAGACTGCATCTGGAGTAGCGTATCCTGTTTTGGAGAATCCAGTACAAAGAAAGACATTTAAATACTGGAGCAGCTCTAGCAGAGACCCTGCTGTTACCTAAAAGAGTATGGTTTCTATATTCCTTTCCTCATTGCAGCTCACTGCTTTCTTATTAGGGAAGGAAGAAGAGTAGACACTGACCTCTTCTCTCTGGTGACCAATGATAGGACCCAAGGGAATGGTAGGAAGTTGCGTAGGGGGAGGTTTAGCTTGGACATGAGGAAGAGATTCTTCACCCACAGTGTGGTGGAGCACTGGAATAGGCTCCCTGGGGAAGCAGTAATGGCACCGAGCCTGACAATATTCAGGAAGTGTTTGGACAATGCCCTCAGGGACATGGTGTGAAGTTTGGGGTTGTCCTGTTCTGGGGCGGGAGTTGGACTTGGTGATCCCGGCTGTCCGAGGAGGTGGTTGAGCCACCATCCCTGGATACATTTAAAAAGACATATGTGGTGCCAGGGGACAGGGTTTAGTGGTAGACGCAGCAGAGCTAGGGTAGTGGTTAGACTTGATGATCTTGAAGGTCTTTTCCAACCAGAATGATACTGTGATATACATAGTACTTTAAAAAAGATATATTGCAATAAATTAAAAAAAAACCCAACCCACCTCAAACTAACAGATACTAGTGCAGTGTTTTCCCTTTGTTACACAGATTTCTGCACAGAATGGCCAAGTGCTTTGGACAGTGATGAGAAATGTGAACAACATTTTCCTATTGAAATTGAAACAGTAGATTATGTTTCTTCAGGGACATCTATTCGCAATCCCAAAGCAAGAGTGGTGACTTTAAGAGTAAGTATTATTTATGGTAAGCAGCCTTTGTTTCAAAAACCCAAATGGTTGGCTTTCTTTTAAAAACACATGCAAGTATGATAAATTTTGAGGAAATGAGGGAAATGGTTTACTGAATATCTGAATAAAAAGCAGTGGATTACCTTAAGTATATTGCAACATGTTAGAACTGTAAGGTTATGGATATGTATTTATAAATGAAGAATAGGCTCTGATATAAACAATAGTGCACCTTCTGAAGAATCTACTTACAGAAAAGGCTGTAAGTGCCTTTGTACTCAGTGTCTTGCTTAGACTCTCTCATTGTTAATTTATAGGCCATAGAAGTACACAAGTATTGAAGCTAGGTCACATGAATGCAGCACTGTTAATAAGTATTGAATTGGCAGGCCTCCAGGCTTCAGTGTGTGTGCAGTAGGAGCAGCAGCCTTCTGATCAGAGGGCCATGGGATACTTGAGGTTGGAAAGGAGTTCAGGAGTTTTCCAGTTGAGCCTTCTGCTTAAAGTAAGCTAGGTATGAGATCAGACCAGGCTACTTGGGACTTCATCCAGCTGAACCTTGAAAACCTTCAGGACTGGAGATTGGACAACTTGTCTTCATGGTAGTAGAGTTAGAACTGTGCTGTGGCTTTTGAACATGCCTTTTGAGATGAGATGTGAGCGTCAAGAGCAGTCGCAGCAGTGGGGT
Source organism: Hemiprocne comata (assembly GCA_020745705.1). Taxonomy (NCBI): domain Eukaryota; kingdom Metazoa; phylum Chordata; class Aves; order Apodiformes; family Apodidae; genus Hemiprocne; species Hemiprocne comata. The sequence continues at coordinate 80,189,743 of CM036586.1, forward strand.
CATGGATAGTTGTGTTCTTATTTTTTCAGTATAGAATTTAAACTACTGCATGATACCACATGCCTATAACACCTATACAATATTTAATCATGGCAACTTTGAATGGTAGTAGTTCACTTTGGCTGTAGGAGTCTCCAGTTTTCCCTTTTACTGTCAAACCTTTTGGGCGGAAAGGTAATTTGGTCTGTCATTTGTTTAAATGGCAAAGGAAGGAGTGACTTCACCACCTCCTTGTGGTCATTGCGTACTAGAGTTTAAGCTTTTGTCTCCTAATTAAGATCCGTAGTCAAAAGCAAGTTTTCACAGATTTGTGTGCATGAGAAAAAAAAGGAAATACAGTGTGTCTGGGATAATGGAAACCCCTGACTTCATACTGGGTTGTGAATGTGTGCAGGAGGATGCACACATAGGACCCTCCTTGCTCCCATATTCATTTGTCTCCAAAGGAGTCATACTGACATTTGCAGGTCAGTGGTGGGCATGGTGTCACAGGCAGGGGGAAGAGCTCAGCTGCTCAAGCAGCCTTGAATCTCCTTCCATTAAAAACAGCAGGTGGTGAGTGTATGTGAATTTATTCCTTTCTACATTGTGTAAAACATTGCTAGGTATAAATGTCTTTATTAAATGTGGCTGTTGAGACACAAGATACTGGACCTAGGGGTTGGCTATGTTTCAATGGAGAGGATAATTCAAAATTATACACAAATAAGCCTGTCTGTATTATCCTGTCTAAATCTGTCCATTAATGTTAACTGCTCTTGGTACTTGTAAGGCATTATGTGGATGTGTATTCTGCATGTATATTAAAAAAAGGAGGGGCCGGGGTGAGAGACAAAAGTGGAACAACTATCCATATGCTTTTTCAGTTACTGGTGTTCTGATACCTTACTTCATTAATAAATTCTTTCTCTGATTAATCCTCTGATTAATCCTCTGACAAAAAAATCTGCCTAGGGAAGGAGAAAAGGATTTAAAGGTGAAAGCAGATGGCACGGGGTCAGATAGTGGTTAAGTTTATATGAATGAGAGAGCATTTACTGTGTTACAGAGAATCCATAGTGATGCAGTAGGTGATGTCAAGCCAGGAAGTCAAGGATGTACATAAGGGCTTGGTCAGTGTGGGCCATGGGTAGGCCCAGGTGTAGCTGCATTGTGGCTCGGACAGAGGCCAAGGTTGAATGCCTCAGACTAGATGCAGCTTCTCAGTAAAGCTGGGACAGGCCCACCTTCTCATAGCTCCTGGTTTGTTTTTTTCAGTGCTGTTCAAAGGTTGCGTGGTGGCACTGAATGTAAGGTAACCTTAACCTTTAGAAGGGGTTGCTGTGTGCGTAGGGACCTTGAAGTATTGTGACTTCAGAAGTGATCATTCATAAATGTTTTAGGCTACACTAAGATGGGAGCTTTTTTTTTTTTTTTAGATGCATTTAATAGGATATATGAGATTTGTTAATATGTGAGCTAGGGAACAAAGCTAGGTGGGCTCCTGCTCATCAGTATTACAGGCATGCATAGCAAAGGAGGATGTAATTCCTTAAAAAGGAGACATTTTTTCATATAATCTATGGAGTAGTGAAGGTTAGGGTTTTTTTTTTCAAGATTCTAAGTTTCAATATTGAAATCCTGTAGTATCCTCCCTGGTCATATTTAGGTTTAGTACTTCAGTTCTCTGTTTTTAGTAGTAGGATTCTTTCTTTCCAGGTAGTACTTTTTTCCTGGTATTTTTTGAAGCTTACAATTAATTTTAGTCCTTCAATGTTTTTTAGTTTTTCTGATGCAAGTTTCCTGATTTTTGAACAGCTCTTTAGTACAGCAATGACACAATAGAAAGAATATAGATAAAAAACAAACAGTGGACTAATTAGTAAGAGACTACTATTATGTCTTCATATTTTTAGTATTGCTTAACAATTCTCAAGTAATAGCAATTTGCGTTTCCAACTCCATACGTCTTTAGAATGTTAAGGTTCACAGCCTTCTTAAATAATAGATTCATTGCTCTGCAAAGGGTGACAAATGGTGATGAGGATAGTTCACCAAACTTGGAGGTGCCTCCGAGGTCTAGTCAAACTGTGCCGCACATCAAAACCTCTGCAGTTAAGAAGAAAAAGACGGGTCCTTGTCATAGGTGACTCGCTCCTAAAGGGAGTGGAAGGCCCTATATGCAGACCAGATTCATTTCTTAGAGAAGTCTTCTGCTTCCCTGGGGCCAGGATTAAGGACATAAGATGTAAACTCCCCACCCTAGTTAAACCCACAGATTACCCATTACTTATCTTACAAGTAGGCAGTGATGAGGTAACCACCAGAAGTCTAGGAGCAATGAAGAGAGACTTCAGGGCCCTAGGTCGGCTGGTTAAGGGATCAGGAGCACAAGTAGTGTTCTCCTTTATCCCTCCAGTTGTGGGGGATGATGAGGGACTAGTCAGGATGAGCAAGCAGATCAATATGTGGCTCCGAGTTTGGGACTGCCACCTTGGACTTCAGGAGAGCAGACTTTGATCTCTTTCAGACCATGGTTGAGAGGGTCCCTTGGGAGGCAGTTTCGGAGGGCATAGGAGCCCAGGAAGGCTGGGCATACTTTAAGAAGGTAATCTTAGAGGTGCAGGGCCTGTCCATCCCCAAGTCATGGAAGACAAGTGGATGAGGAGGGAGACTGGCCTGGCTGAACAGAGAGCTTTGGCTGGAACTCAGAAACAAAAAGAAAGTTTATGGTCTTTGGAAGAGAGGACAGGCAACTTATGAGTGAAGCTGTGCAGAGAGAAAATCAGAAGGGCCAAGGCCCAACTGGAACTAAACCTGGCCACTGTGGTGAAAAATAACAATAAATGTTTCTGTAAATATATCAACAACAAGAGGAGGGCTAGGGAGACTCTCCACCCTCTATTGGATGCAGAGGGAAACACAGTGACAGTGACCAAGGATCGAGAAAAGGCTGAGCTACTTAATACTTTCTTCGCCTCAGTCTTCAACAGTAGGACTAGTTGTTCCCTGGGCACACTGTCCCTTAAGATAGAAGGCAGAGATGGGGAACAGATTAGGCCCTATGTAATCCATGAGGAAATGGTTATGGACCTGCTTCACAAACTAGACACTCACAAGTCAATGGGGCCAGATGGTTTACACCCTAGATGCTGAGGGAGTTGCCAGATGTGGTTGCCAAACCACTCTCCATCATCCTTCAAAACTCCTGGCTAACTGGGGATATCCCATTGGACTGGAGACTAGCATATGTGACACCCATCTTCAAGAAAGGCTGGAAAGAGGATCCCAGGAACTATAGATCTGTGAGTCCCACTTCAGTGCCAGGGAAGGTCATGGAATGGATAATCTCAAGAGCCATCATAGAACATTTAAAGGTCAACCAGACAATCAGGCCCAGTCAGCATGGGTTTATGGAAGGCAAATCCTGCTTGACAAACCTGGTCTCGTTCTATGACAAGGTGACCTGCTTAGTGGATGAGGGAAAGGCTGTTGATGTAGTCTACCTGGACTTCAGTAAAGCCTTTGACACCATCTCCCATAACATCCTCATGGAAAAGATGGCTGCCCATGGTTTTGACAGGCATGGACTCTGCTGGGTTAAACACTGGCTGGATGGCCGGGCCTGAAGAGTTGTGGTTAATGGAGTTAAATCCAGTTGGTGGCTGGTCACGAGTGGTGTCCCCCAAGGCTCAGTGCTGGGGCCACTCCTGTTTAATTATTTTCTTTATTAATGATCTTGATGAGGGGATCAAATGCACCATCAGTAAATCTGCAGATGACACCAAGTTGGGAGGGAGTGTCGATCTGTTGGATGGTAGGAAGGCTTTATAGAGGGACCTGGACAGACTGGATTGATGGGCTGAGACCAACTGTATGAAATTCAATAAGACCAAATGTCAGGTCCTAAATTTCAGCCACAATAACCTCAGGCAACGCTACACGCTTGGAGAAGAGTGGTTGGAAAGCTGCCTGGCAGAAAAGGACCTTGGTGTATGGATTGACAGTCAGCTGAATAGGAGCCAGCAATGTGCCCAGGGGGCCAAGAAGGCCAATGGCATTCTGGCTTGTATCAGAAATGGTGTGTCTAGCAGGACTAGGGAAGTAATCCTGCCTCTGTACTCGGCACTGGTGAGGCCCCACCTCGAGTATTGTGTTCAGTTTTGGGCACCTCAGTACAAAGAGGACATTGAGGTGATGGAGCAGGTCCAAAGAAGGGCAACAAAGCTAGTGAGGGGTTTGGAAAACATCCCCTATGAGGAACAACTGAGGGAGTTGGGGCTGTTTAGTCTGGGGAAGAGGAGGGTGAGGGAAGACCTTCTCACTCTTTACAAATACCTGAAAGGAAGTTGTAGTGAGAGTGGGATTGGTCTCTTCTCACTGGTGACTGATGACAGGACAAGAGGAAATGGGCTCAAGTTGCGTCAGGGGAGATTTAGGTTGGATATCAGAAAAAACTTCTTTACAGAAAGGGTTGTTAGGCACTGGAACAGGCTCCCCAGGGAGGTGGTTGAGTCACCATCCCTGAATGTGTTTAAAAGTCATCTGGATGTGGTGCCTGGGGACATGGTTTAGCGGTGGGTCATCAGAAATAGGGTAATAGGGTTAGCATAAGGTTGGACTCAATGATCTTAAAGGTCTTATCCAACCTGAACAGTTCTATGATTCTATGATTCTGTGATTTGCTGTTGTGTAAACAGGCAGCTAAAACCATCTTGCTTTACTTCTCATACTTGTTATTGCATATGTAAACTAGCTTCAGACTAACTTCTTAGCATTTAAAAAAATAATATTTATTTGTTGTATATCTTATGTTTGAGGGGTTTCTGGTATTGGAACCGAAGACGAGCCATTCACATTATTATTTGATTAGTTATGTCCATTATATTGTTATCTTCTGTGTGTATCTTTGCATGCTTTATTGATCTCCCAGTAATGAATTTGAGAATCCTGTTTTGATGTGTCTTGAAGTGATGTCCTTCCTCTTCTTATGATGCTTGTCATAAATATGTTTGATATATCTTAGTATTAACCTTATTGATCTGTATTTAAAAAAAAAAAGATGTATTCCCATGTGAAATGCACATGAATATGAATTACAGCTACAAACTAAACTGACAGTTCTTTTTTCCTCCAATAAAAAGTTTAAGCAGAAATACTATCCCCCAGCCCCTCTGGTATTAGCATGAAAATAAATTTACTGTTTAAATATTCAGATTATACTTGCCTTAAGACTTCTGACGTGATACAATCGTAAGAAATTCTTTAAGTGCATTCTTAATAGCTATCCTTTCAGTTCTTGGTAAAAAAAGGTGCCTATCTCAAAATATTTCTGGGTGCAGAGATTGCCTTATTGAAGTAATTAAAGGTGTTTTCTCTTCTACTTGAAGGTTAAACTTTCCAACCTGAATTTGGATGACCATGCAAAGAAGAAGCTCATTAAACTTGTAGGAGAGCGGTACTGTAAGGATACAGATATACTCACAATTACAACAGACAGGTATGGTTTCAAGAAGGAAGAAAAAAAAATAGCCTGTAGCAATTGTTGCAGTATAGAAAGGGCAGTGTGTCTTCCAATAATACCAATTATTGTCTTAGTAAATTATATTTTTAAGGATAAAATATGACTTACGAAAAACACACTACTAGTAGTCATTAACTCTTAAAATTGTCACACAAGGTCAAACCTAGTATTTGTTAAATATTGCTAGTTATTGCAGCTTGTATTTTTTAATTTAGTTGTCATGTTTCCCAAATGGGTTCTGATAGTTTCAATGGTGATCTGAAGAGTTTCAGGTAAGAAAAATGGGGACATCAGTGATCACACATTTCTCAGTGTTTTGATGTTCTAGATAAAAACAAATCACTCTAGTTATTTACAGTTGTGTTCAGAATTCTACATGGCAGAAACATGGTTTCCTTGTTGAATTTTGAAGTGTTTAAGAGAATACAAATGTATTCCAAAATTCACAATACACTTTAATTCGCAGCTGGTTTTAGTGGTAGGAAAAAAAAATTGGTAGGCTTTTCTGTTTGCGTATTTTTATTAGAATTAATTTTCCCCTCTTAAATTTCCTGTCCTTCAGTAGTAAATATCTTTTTATTTCTACATAAAATAAATACAAAATGGATAAAACTGTTCTTGTCTTTTTGGCTAGACTTGGAAACCTGGGTAGTTTTCTGGGACCACTTGTGCTACTAATAGTGTTCATTTCCCTAGCAAAACTTACTTTGTGGCTAAAACATTAGGATAGCTGAAAGGAGCTTACCCTTCAGAGCATCTGTGAATGGTTTCATGCTGTGTTCCAGGAGGAACATTCTATGTGTTTGTTGAAATTTCACCAGATTTAGTAAATTCGAAAGCCCAAGCTCTAAGTGGTATCCATTTCTTTAATACTGGATTTTCCAGACTGGTATTTAGATTACTTTTAAACAGAGGTTCTTTCACCGTGAAAGAAATGTAAGTCAAAAGCTTGAGTCCTTTTAAAAGTTTATTTGCTTGAATAGTTGTAGTTCATAGTCATTTAGATGAATGTTTTTAGAGTGTCTCAAATGCAGTCTCGCGTGTTTTAATTTGTTCTACATCAAAAATGGGGATAAAGGAGCCTGCAGGAAGAGGTGAGTGTGAAAAAAGAGACAGGAGGTTATGGGTAACTAGCATGAGGAAGCAATTAATGTCATCAAATTCTGAGCAGAAGATTTTGGTGACTAGTTTTAAGGACACTGTTTTTGCAGGACTGTCTCTTATCCCAACAAATTTTACTGGTGATACTGTTTTGGCTTAAAGCTACATTGACTTAAACTTTTCTTTTTAAGTTGTTGGCTAAATTGTCTGTTTTGAACTGTATTTCACGGCTGTTTTCACCAGTCATCCTCCTCCCTTTGGGCCTGGGGAAAAAAAACATAAATCGGTTTTCAAGGGAATTGAGATTAATGGATGTTGGATTTCACTTAGGCACAAAGGGCAAAGGACTTTTTAATGTTTCCTGAAGACTTGTAAGTTCTTGCATTTTGTATATATTCCTACTGACTTGCAGATGCCCATTCTTCTTAATAGTTGTGTTTTTATGGTATTCTTGATTATGTGTAATTCAGAAGTGTCTGTGAATCAAACATACATTTCCCTAAGATTCCCCGCATTACAAATTAGAAATTTTGATGGTAAGTTTAACATTTTGTTCAAAAGGATATTACAGTGGCTTGATTTCAGAAAGACTAACTTTATTTATGAATTTTCAGGTGTCCGTTAAGAAGACAGAATTATGATTATGGCATGCACCTCCTCACAGTTTTGTACCATGAATCTTGGGTAAGCAGTTGTGAGTAACTTGTGCTAATGTGCTTTCTTGTAACTTATAAAAAGTTCCATGACTGTCCACAGGTTAAAGCAAATTATCTTAGATTCTTTTTTTATTCCACCTTACTTTTCTTCAAATTCAGCCAGGATAAGTTGCTTATGTTTGAATCTTAATTCCCCAGTCAACTTTGAGTTCATTTCTTTAACTTCATAAGTGCTGTTCTGTTGTCTGTGTACATAGTTCATCTCTTTTCAGAAGTTCTCTAGTTTTTTACCTTAATAAGAGCTTCTGTACCAATACTTTCTTTTTCACAACCACCCTAAATCTGACCTTGAGCTTAGCAGAAAACACCTTAATTCTCAGGATTTGGAAGCATAGTGGGCTGTCTATGGACATTATTTGAATATGAATTGTGTAGTCTATACATGTTATTAACAGTAACCATGTTTAAAGATGAAAACAAGTCTATTTCAAAAAACGAAGAGGTGCATTCCTGACTTTAAAGCTATGAAAGCATACAGCATAGTATCTACATTTTGCCTGATTCCAAACTCTTAGCTGTTACTTACAACCTGCCTCTTCCATGGCTGTAATTTGGAAGTATTATGCTTCTTAAGTGCGCTCTCACAAATCTTGCCTCAAGCTGGAAGGAGTGAGGACTTAAAATGCCTTTCTGAGCTCCGTGTTGCTTGGAAAAGGAACATTCTTCCCACATTCTGTTAGTTCTAGGATTTTGTTGCATCAGAGCTAGTGTCCTGAAAAATATATAAAATAATTCTAACTCTTTAGATAAAAATTTCTACCAAAGCAAGTCTAATGTAAACTTCTCTATAATCTTTCAAGATACAGCATATTTGGATTTTTCCCAGTAGTTGATTTTATTAAATGGTTATACGTATGAAATATCCAATGTAGAATTATTAAATATATTATTCCAGTTTACTGATAATTTATTACAATTCTTAAGTAGTCCTCTCAATGCAATAAGGTATTTTTAGACTGAAGATCTTTTATTTTGTAGTGAAAATTTCAGACTTGTTGCTGGTGTTTTTGTGGTTAATCATGTTTGGTTTAAGTATTGCTTTCAACAATTCCACAACTATTTTGTACAGAGAACAAGTTAGCAGTCTGAAATAAAATTATTTTGAAAACCCACAGCTATGTTTTGGATAACTTAACCTTGTTTAGAGTTAATATGTTAGTAGTCACACTGTTTGAGATGCACAGTGAAAGCCTTCATCATCAGTATATTTCCACAGATGTACTCTTTTAAATAAATTGTAGCTGATTAACTACCAAAATTCACACTTACTATTTTCAGTTGTTCTGTAGTACTTAAATCTCCACATTTAGCATTCTTACGAATTTCAGTGTTCTTAATTTTGATCATTGCAGTGATGACATAAAAAACATTAGCAGGAGGATGAACTGTATTTCACTTTCACTGGAAGTTGCCTTGAAGGATATGTTTTGTATTTGTGGAGTGCATCAAATTAAATTTAGCTTATGCTAACATCTTAAAAGATACATTTACTTTCAAGTGCTTTGAATTAATGAATATTTTTCTCCCTGACAGCATAATAAGAAAATAATCAGAAATTTAAAAAAAAATTAGAAAATTAAAAGCGTAATCAGAAAATGTATGGTTTATTTTACTTTGTACCAATTTTAAATATTGGGGGAGGTGGGTGAGGACAGGCCTTCCATGTAGACAGTAACATCAATTCTGTTCACAGAACTATTGGCAAGATCATATGACTTTCCCAGCAGAGTAGTGCCACACTGTGTTTGCATGCATGTGTGTGATGGAATTCAATAAAAAGAGGAGGGCAATATTCCATTCTTGCTAAGTGAAGGGAAATCTGGCTGCATGTAAATTTTGCCCTCAATCCTGAAAACTTTACTATCTCTTTAAACATGGCGTAACTCTATAATTTATGTTAATTGCTAGATTACTGAATATTTTGAACCAGCAAGCATGTGAATATATGAAAGGAAAAATTATATGCAGATATAAATCAGAAATGTAATTTCAAATATAATTATATTTTAATTGCCAGTGATGTGTAATTCTTTGAATACAGTTATGAACTAGAGCATCCAAACAGCTAAGGAATTTGAAACTTTTTCAAAAGAATGACTGGTCTTTGTACTTTTGTTGGGGATGTAGTGAACTGTGAGGCTCCATTGTGTGGAGATCCATTTCCAGTAGAAAATTATTCTTAAAGTTTAATTCTGTGTCACCTGTCTCTTTGTATGCCTGCTTAGAACAAAATTCATCACTGTGTCAAGAGTAGCCTCTGTATTACAAATTTTCCTCTATGCTTTCCAGTCTCAGCTTTAATAAAAACCCAGGGCATCCACAGCTCACTTACTCTGTTGCTGTTGCAACTAGAGGGCTCAGGTGGATTTAGGTTTTTTTAGCCATGTTTGTAAGAACTTCCTTTTTTTTTTGAATGCATGGGGAAATAAGAAAAAGGGAAGGAACTGAAATGAAGGAGCAACTTCTCTTGATTTGTGTGTAAGGTGTAAAGGAATGTCTGTTTTGGTTTGGTTTTGGGAGTGTACAAGGAAGAAGCAGAGTTTCCATACTGTAGGAGGAAGGGACAGGAGAAAAGACTCATCAGACTGTTGATAGATGGTCAGAACAAAGAGGATGAAGAAGCTCACAAAGAGGGCAGGGAGTGCAAACAGATACATTTGTGACTTGGGAATGGAGAGAGTAGTTGAAGCTATTTGATTTCTTGTAGAAGTGGGATACTACTGTGTAGCCTTCTGGGCTGTGTAACCCCTACGAATTGGTACTTAAAAGTAGTATTGCATTTGAAAATATACTGTCTCTGATGTCTTCTTTCTTCACATAGAAATACCATCAATGAGCTTCACCATGCAAAATCCTGCAAAAGTTGAGGGTGCTCAGGACATTTCAGGATTGTGTCAAAATGTACCAAAGCACAGTACAGTGTTACCAGTTGGTATTTGATCTGTATTTAAACAAGTAAACTCCCTTTATTTTGAAGAAAGAAATGTGATTATTTTCTTTAGTCTCCTATAGTGCATTCCTGTAGCAGATAATGCTACTGCTTCCAGCAAAGGGAATCTATAATACTTGGTATTTTCTGGCAGAATTATTTTTTTTTTTTTTTAGTAGAGAAAGTGAAGCAAGGAGGAATTCATCCTCCAGTTCTTGATTCATCCTCTGATATCACAGGCTCAAATGAGATACACTGTAAAACAAACAACTACAGGAAGCTGTCTAGAATATTGTCAGCGTGTTGGTTGATTGATAGTAGTTGCTTGGTAAGGTAGCATGCTGTTTCTTGAGATGCATCTGAACAGTGGGAGCAGTATTAATTAGGGGTCTACATACTGTGTTGTTCTTGGTTCAATCGATTTGAATTACAGGTTGGCTAATGAGGCTGCTTAAATCTAATGAAGAGCTCAGTTTAGTTGTCTATTAGAGATGCATAAGTGTACCTTAATATCCCAGACTGATGCATTTAGCAACTGAGTTTTGATGAATGAAGATAGATGTCAGGCACGAGTTCATTTATTTTTAAAACATTCAGATTTTAAAGCTTAAAGAGTGTTCACTTATTTTCTTAATTTGAAATGCTTGGACATATTTGCTTAATTTTTAATAGTTTTCAGGTTAGTAACAAAAAATTGTGCTTTTAGAATGTGTTCAGTAGATACCTGACTTGCAAAACCTGGCAAGAATTGAACTTGCCTTATTTGGACTTTTTCTATTATTTCTTTCAAATTATCCCCCAGGACTGTGCCTGGATTGAATTAATCAATGAAAGGGTAATATATATATTAGGTAGATTGCTAAACAATCTGTTAGATTTCTGCTACCTTTAAATGATTGTACTTCTTGAATGCTCTTAACGTAATTTCTAAATCTGAATGTATTTTTATGGTGGTTTTTTAAAGAGTAAGAGTTTGCTGCCCTCAAGTGGTTAAAAAGATCATATACTGATTCCTTCACATTTAGCTCGGATTAATAATTAATCACTAAAAAGTGAAGTTGTGTTATAGGTTGAAAGCACAAAGGAGAAAGAAGTGGAGTGGGAAGTTAGTTTTCCAGTAAGAACAATATTAATAGCCGTTATAGATGAGGAATCTGGAAAAGATAAAGTGAGAAAATAACTTAAACCAGTCAACACTACAAAAAAGTACAGCAATTTTCTTTGGTCCAACTCCACATGATTTTCAACATACCCAAATGCAAGATGATGGGGAGTGGACAATATAATTCTGCATTACATAGCTGAGATCTTGAAAGATTAGGGAAAAGTTGCCCATGTATTTTCTATTTTGTGGTGTATTTCTTTAAGTAAAAGGTCTAATCTGACTAATGCTGTACACACTTTTCAACTCCCTCGTTTTTTTTCTAGTAGTGTAGTTACAGGAGTCTGATAAAAATTGAATACTTAAGAAGAGCAGTAAGGAGGAAGGGGGAAGTGGAAAGTGGCTACTGAATATATACAGTAATAACCAGAGGGTCTCCTGGGTGCATCTCTTTAGATTGTGCTTGCATTGTAGATGCTAATATTACTTGAAATGGAAAGACAGGGAAGCTGAAGCAGAAAGGTTAGGGAAGAAAACAACTGCAGGATGGACAGACAGTGTCTATTTATGAACTCCAAGGCTGCGTAGTTTCAATTTGAGGAAAGGGTCCTGTTTAGCTTTTGCATTACTTTTTAAGTAGAGCATTCAACTGCAAAGCACTGGTGGGGTGAGGAGTCTGTGTATGCATGCAGTTCAGTTATTATTTTTACATAACCATTGGTGATAATCCTAAAATCTATTGTATAGCTTTTTTCTAGGCTTCACTTAGCACTTAAATTGTACTGTTTGTTTTCTTTTTCATCTAGAGTAATTTGAAGTCATTACAAGTAAGCATATATTTTTCACTTCAGGTTCTGCCAGTAAGAGTGGAATTTTACAGTTTTCATTGTAGAAGTTTACATTGTAATTCAGCCTAAAATGTGTGAAAGGATGTGAGTCCACTTTTGAAACCTAAGCAGGTCTCAGGCTACTTAGGTTTCAAAAGTGTACTTCATGTTCTGAACGCTCATGATGTTATGACACATGGGTTGTAGGGTTAAAATGGGAGGTGGAGGGAGACACTCAAAGTCTTGCTGAAACTCTGTCCCTGGGCAGAACAAAATTCCAGATTCATTGGACTGAAAGGAGTGCTATAGCTTAGTGATTAGAGCATGTGCCTGGGAGAGAGATTTAGAGCTCTGGATGTTGTTTAGTATAACTGAAGGTTGCTTACTGTAAGTCTTCTGACTTTGAGATCTTAGAATAATGAAGTGTGCTGTAATCGTGCCCTTCCTACAATAGCGTTCTGTCTCAGTATGTCATTTTATATGGTTTAAGTAATGCAAAGTGAGGCTGAAGTAATAGCAGTCTCTGGATGGTGTAATATATACTTTATTTTGAAGTATGTATTACATTTCATTGTGCACTCACCAGTGCTCGAAATGTTAACAACTTGGAAGAGTCTTCATCACTACTGTGAGTCAGAAAAGATGAAGGTAAGTGGCATAGTAGATGTTAAATTTAATAAACTTTCTCCAAAGATATGCATTCAAACACTTAAAATCAAAGGAAGGAATTTTGCCAACAGGAAATACATATTGCAGTGAAAGAAGGTTAAACTGTTTTGTAACTCTTGTTAGGAACCACAGAGGGTGAACGTTGAAGCACAAGTTTGAATTCAAAGTTGTCTTTGTACTATATCAGACTATAGTAGAATTTTTGCCATATGTTTCTAGCAATTGGAGAAACATGGCTCCTTTTAAATGCAGAAATATAACTTTTACAGCTGTTTGATCTCCAGTCTAAATGTTGGAGAGAAATTAATTCTTATAGGGCATAGATATTAACAAAATTAACAGAAAATCATTAAAGATTTGGACCCTTTAATATCACTAATCTTTCTTGATGAGATCAGAATCGTATCTGATTGACATTCAGAAAACAAACTGAGTTAGATAAAAATCTTTCAAATGACCCTTTCAGAAGCATGTGTTTTCTGGAAATAAATGCAGCCACTTCAGCCCAGATAAAGTGGTGTCCTCATTTTCGAAAGAGGGGATTTAGATGACGCTGACTACTGAGTAGGTTCATGACAGATATGAATTATACCTGTGAGTATCATTAAGTATGAGAGCATGTTTTACATCCAGTAGTTTTTTTTTTTACACGAAGTTCAGTTCTTTCTTCTCTGCTTGTTCATAGAATCATAGAATGCCAGGTTGGAAGGGACATCAAGGACCACGTGGTCCAACTTTCTCTTTTTCTCTCATAAATTTGTACCTTACTGGAATGTTTAGTCCTCACAGTCTTTTTCCTGATTTTCCTTGATGCTCTAGAGGTCTTACCTGCCCTGTGCTGCTGTTGTTGTGTCCTAGAAAATAGTGTTCTGTTCATTCAGAATAATTTATTTTAACGCATTCTGCATCACCAGGCCATTGAATTTTTTTTGTGTCTGGTCTCATCAGATGCAAATACATTGTGCCTCTTTACAAATCATAATTCTTTTTAAATTGCTGACTAAATAGTTTGAAGGTGTAATATATTCAAAGAGATAAATATGTAATTATTACGGCAACTCCTCTTCAGCTTGAACGTACCCAGTAATTAGGAAAATGTTAGCATAGCTATCCTTTAGTACCTGAAAGTCTGTGATTGTTGTTCCACACAGAGTATCTTCAATGCAGTGCGAAGAAATACATGTCTTTACTGTAGGCTATACAGAGCTTGAAATTTGACTTGCAAATTAAAGAACTTTCCTTCACCTCAGAAAAAAGCCTGCTAAAATACCTGGTCTTTCCTAAACAGCATTAAATTTTTAACTGTTCAAACCATTTACAAGAAAATTGACTAACATGAGTTGTCTTAAAAATTTCTGTGTTCTACTTACAAATCTTAGTTAAAATATCTTCCCCACAAAAAAAACCACCAGAGAACTGACAACTCTTATCCTGACTGTGACAGCAAAATTGTGAAAGCTAAACTGGCAAAAAACCCAAGAAAAATGATGGTGAAATGCTTTCCTTTTATCCGTACTTTGGGGTACCATATATATCGAAGCTTTTTGTTAATGACTTCTATGTAAAAAGCAATTTCACTGGCCAGAATACTGTTTTAGTATTTATACTGTCTCAGCACTTTTGATTAAACACTGGAAAGCTTTGTAAACCTCCCTGGGTTAAACTGTCACCTAAAATATTTGCTTAGAAATAAATCCTTATTCTGTTTATAGCATTAAAAAAATAATTCCATATATTTGCATTAGGCGGTATAAAAAAAAAAACAATCACTCTTTTGTGCCTCTTCTTTCGTAATAGGTTTATGTCCTGTTTTCTGATGATCTTTTTTTCCCCCTCCCCCAGTCCTTATTAGACGTTATGGTAAGAGAAACAGTTTAAATTATCAGCTGAGTGCATCTTCAGCCAGGCTGTGTAACATACTGAGATTCTGTCTTACGTGTGATAGAATGAAACAGTCATTTACGTTTATAGTGAACTAATTAAGAAGCATACAGTCTTGATTTTAAGCTGGTTCAATAAGTGGGGATTCTAGAATAATGTTACACAATGCCATACTTCTGTTTTAGCTTGCATGGTTTAATTCTCAGTTGTAAGACTTCTACTGCAGTTGACACTAACATTTTAAATTTGCAGGGGACAAAAATAACTAAAAAATCAGCGTTGTAGACGTCATTTATGAAGTTTCTTTCATTGTCTCAGTTTTCTTCATAACACTTTCAACTTGAGACTACAATACTTGTAACATTTGTGCTATTCAGAGTTCACAGGTGCTTGTCTACCTAGGGTGCTTTTTCAATTGAAAATACAATTCCAGATTCACTTTTTGTCTTGCAATAAATCTGGTCGGAAAGATACTGAAGTTTCACTCAATACAGTCAGGTTGCAAAAATCTGGTTTCTATTCAGTTTCCTGTTATATATGTCTGGACCTGTGTACAGTAGGATAATTTATCATTTTGAGGCTTGGCCACCAACATTGCAGCAATGGATACTGGCTTCTTGTAGCAGAGCTGAAGAGTGGATTTTGAAATCTCCCCCTACTGTCAAATTACTTCCTGCCTCTCTTCCCCACCAGAAGTCAGATTTTATTTTTAAATCCATTTTGACACACCATTCTGCTGGGAAGGATTCCAAGAATCAAATACTTAACAGTTTATTTGGCCTCCTTTAAAATCTTCTTGCTCTGTGTAGCTCAAAAGAGAGCTGTTTATCAGAGTGCATCTCTGAAATCCTGTAAGTTAATGTGTACAGAGAAGGATTTTCCCAAAGAGATAAATGTAATAACTGTAATTAGTTCTTGTTGTCTCTGCTGTAACTTAAAGGTGTTTAAAAGCCTCACAGTGATCTTTTGTTTGAACTTCAAACATGAGTTGTGTCTAGGGAGTGACCAGGAGTGATACCCATATTCCCTTACTCTTGAGAAACTCTATCCCTGTGAGAGAAGCTTTTGCTTTGAAATTCTTTTGGAGTTTGGGGAAAAAAATGTCTTGGATAGCCATTATGTAGATAAACAAGGGATATGTAAAACAAGATGGAGTCATTAATTTAAAACTATGTAAATTTCCACATTGAATTGCGGTATTTTTCCTCTACTGTTTTAGCAATACAGACTACAGTACATCCTTTTTTTTTTTTTTTTCCCCCCATCTAGAATTTGAATAAGGTTCTTCTATGCTGTTTTGTGTCCAGGTTTTAATGTCAGTCATACGAGCCTTTTAGCACCGTTAAAAGCAGTGTTGCTGACTAAACATTTGGACTCAGAGATTTAAAAAACAAGAGATTCCATTTACCTGGTGCAGGATGCAGGATTTATTGAAGTATTTTAAAATGCAGATAGACCCAAGCACACAGAGTTGTAGGGAGAGGGGGAATAATACTGGGTCTTAATTAAAAGGTTATTAAATATTTTTGTTTGATTGCAGCAACTTTGTTGACTAGTGGACAGAATGCTGTACAATAAACTACAAAGCAACAACACCCCCCCAAAAAAACAGCGAACCAAAAAAAAACCCCAAACCCTCTTGTGTCTGCCAGATTTATCATGCAGCATTCATTAGGTGAAAATTAGCAACTTGTGGATAGAGGTTCTTTTGAGGATCAATTTGTTTTTCAGGAAGAATAAATTGATTAATTGGAGGTACTTTTCCTTATGAGTCACAATTAAACTTTTCCCAAATATGAGGGATTACTGTCTTTCATTATAGGTTATTTGGAATGAGCTCACTTCATGTTTCATAGCCAGTGTAAACACACCAAAAATCATACACTAGAGACATGATAGCTAGGTGGCTGCTTGCAAAGCTTGAGCATTTGGCGTTATTTAAAATTATTACTAGTTTTTGTTATTCACTATGTATAGCCATAAGCTTTTCTTCCCACTCTGTCTTCTCTAGTTATATCTGCCAGATACATAAAGAACTTGATCAGTGGAAGGGAAGAACCTCATTCCACACGGAAAATGTACGGCATACGGGCATCTTTTGAACTATGTTCGAGGCTTGAGTTACAAGCCTTGGACTTGAGAGGATGGGAAACAATTTTTATAGTGAATTGGTATAAGAGAGAAGTTTCTTCAGATTATTGTAGCTTCAGTTTTGAGTAGTTTTTAAGAGGATGCACATTTACTTTCAGAAAACTGAGACCTGGGAGAGCGAGAAGACTGAGGAAGACATGGAAGAGTATATTTGGGAAAACAGCCGCTCCCAGAAAAATGCCTTGGATACACTACTTCGAATAAAAGCCTTGGAGAATATCAGTAATGTAACTAAAGAAGAGCTTCTTGCATCTGAAGTGGTTAAGGATTACAGAAACTCTGTAATGGCACTGAAAAATGAAGGTGAAACAGAAAGTAACATGTCTCGGTATAAGGAAACTGTGAAGAAGCTACTGAATATACAAGCATGCCCATGAGAGCAGACTCTGCAGGTACATCTGATTATATTGGAAATATTAAATTACTGTGTTAATATCTCTACATTATATAGATGTATAATTATTAAGAACCGTAACAATAAATATGAAACTTGATAAGTTAATTTCAATAGTAATCAAGTTTTTCTTTACAACTGGATTTTATTGTAAACATGATTTACCTGTCCATGAATCTTTGTTCTTTAAATAAAGTATGTTTTGAGTCATACTGGTGATGAGCATTCTATTCTGTGCTTTCTTAGCTTGGGAGATCCTGGTTCAGTCTTCTGCTTAATCATATTCTGATTTCTCAGATTTTCTCTCTGATTTTGGCCTGTAACAGAGCAACAATGTAAAAACCAATGAAATTACTTAGGGTCCATGTTCCATTAATTGAGACTCTCAAAGTTAAGAGCTCTAAACTTTCTAAATGCTTTTCAAATGTCACTCAGATTTTTCTCTATCTGTACTCCTGTCTGTAAAATAATGTTGCTTAAGTAGTTTAACTTTCGGAGAGGTGTTGAAGCACACTGAGCAGTGTGAGGTTCTCAGTTGTCATGAGGGCTAACAAATACCCTAGGTAAAAATACCTGTCTCTAAAATGATGGAATGAAGTAGGATAGAAAATGGGATTGTAGTGAGAAGGTGAACTAGTAGTTATTGACAGGGTAACAAAGCACATGGGAAAGGAAGAATTATGAGAGTTGCTGAAAGTCAGAGCTGGTGAGCAGGGAGGTGAGTATTACAGCTTAAATAAGAGAGGACTCAGTCTTGGTTTCCTGAGGCCTGTTGATTTCTCTTCATTGTACCCAGGCTCTTCAAGTGAAAAAACGTTTGTAGCACTCAGCTTACTGCTGTGAAGCACAGAGAAAAAAATTTTGTGTCTTTATCTTATATTTGGTAATTTATATTTGAAGGAAATGGGTTTGAAACACTGGAATCACAGGCAACTTTTATTGCCCTTTCACATTTCAGAAGAACAAACCAAAAAACTACCTTAAAAAATATCAGCTAGAAAGGACATAAATAACTCTTCTGGCTTTTATTGTACCTTCTTGGCTTACTAATATTTAAACGTAGAGAAGAAGCCTTCATTTTCTTGTAGGGGCAGAGGGAGGTCTTATTCATCAGACTAAAGGATTCTGCATACCTACAAAAGAACCTCACGTGTCCCTGCCAGCAAGCACCTTGTTGAGAGGAAACAGCATAAGAATGAGGACGTTGAAAACTGAAGGAAACCGGTTTCTGCAGAATGTTGTATGTGGCTTGACTCACTGCTAGGAATTCTCATTGTTTTGTGTTTACATACAGCCAAAGACTGTATGTATTCCTATTTCCAAAACATTGTCAGTTTTGGAAGGATTTTTCTTGGGTAGAGATTGTTTTCATATGGCAGGAGAATGAGTTTAATGCAGCTTTTTACCCCCATGAGAATTTGCCAGAGGGTGAAAATGCTTGTCCTGTAATCCCAATTTTGCACTTGTCAACTTGGTTATTTAGTGGTCCTTACTTTTAGATTTGTGTTAATGAGAAGTTTTAGCAGAAGGTTAATATGAGGAAAGTTTTAGCTGTTACCAGGTTGTTCCTTTATTCAGGAATAAAAGAGGATCATGCTTAAAATTCTCATTTGAAATAGTATGTCTGTGTAATTCCTAATCTTTTTTGAACAGCCATGAAACCAGAATTACTGAGGAAGTAACTGAATGGTCGTGTTTTGCCTGGCTTTATTCCAAAGGTGGTTTGGTTCTAGTATGTACATAAGAGAAATTTGTTTCCTTAATAAGCTTTGTCAGTGCTTGAAAAGGACTGGTGTACTAGCAAGCACATGTAAATATCTTTGCAGTGGCATGTCTTGTACCAGACTGTCATGAGTAATGACTTTACATGTTTTAAGAAACCCCAAACCCAAAAAGCTTGCTTTTCTCTTTAAAGTTGTCCTTACATACTCAGGACATATGAGCACCTGATAAAATCCTCTGTGCAACAGAGGACAATTTAATTTTCCTTTGCTCTTCATAGACTTCAAATGGACCTAAGCAGAACTCTCCATGAAAGTTGTATTTTAAATAATAATCTGACTAATAATAATGGCTGCTAGAAGCAACAGCACAGCAAGGCATATTGATTTTTTGTTTGATTGTATTACCATTTCATTAGCTTCACAGCTAATTAATGGGAAACCTAAAATGCACAGGCTTCTAGAGTTCTCTCTGAAGTGTTCCAACCTTTCTTATATACATCCTAGAAATGTTTCAAGAAATACAGGCGGGATAAAAGGCGGCTATAACCTGAGTGCCAGGACACTCAAATGTCTCTCCCAACTATACATTGTACCTGCTGGCTAAGAACAGTGTTGGGATTAATTCACTGTGTTTTCTAACCACATCCAACACCATCAGAAATCATCAAAGATACAGTTTTTCCAGTATTATCCAGCTTAATGGCTCTGTGGGTATAGAACCCTTGACCAGCTGGCCTTAGAAATCTGCAAGATTGACCTCCAACCCATTGGTTTTCAATGTCAGCTTCGCTTCCTCTCCTTGCAAAGAATCATGCAAGCAAAATTAAAAACCTTTATAATCCTGTAAGTGCTCAATCAAGCTGCTAGGATCAAAGGCAGTATAAAATTCAGAGTTATGCTTGCGATTTTTACTAAGGGTTTATATGTTACAGTATAGAACTCATGTAATACAGTAGACTGGATCAAAGGTAGCCCAGATTGTACTTTGAGCTCTTCGTCATCTTGGATGTTTCCCTGTGTTTTTCTGCTCCTCCCTCTGAACTATCTGTGTTTGAGGGTGGCATTATTTCTTTGTGATTATGTAAACTACCTAGAATGCTGGGATCTTAGTGCCAGTGGGAATCCTCCCAGCCCTGATGGTGTATAAAATAGCACATGTTTTTATGAACTGAGCTACACGTCTTTATTTTCCTGGATAATAATCTTGCAGACCATCTCACTGGAAACCTGAAGTTTAAAAAACGTGAAAAGTTAAAGGCTAATAGACTTACAGGTTAAGCAACTCTACAGCACAAGTAATAAGTACATCCTCTGCAATGGTTACTTAATTATGTATGTCTATGTTATAATGTAAATGCATGACTCCAAGGCATGGATCCCTCTATACATACCTGTGTGTATGAAAATTCTTGTTACATGCAAGTGTTCATGTTACTTCTAAACTGAAATGTAGGTAGATAACACAAATCAAGAAGCAGGCTAGGCCCCCTGGTGCATAAATTTGAAAGGAACTAGGAGGTAAAAGCCACACATGATATCTAGAGGCATTGGCTATCTCCATAGGTAATTCTACTAGTATTTACTGGCCAAGACAAACATGAAACTAGTTCATGACAGCCCTGACCTCAGGCAAACCTGTCCATCACAAATTGAAACTTGAGCAGGAAGGCAGCTACTGTATGTGCTTCTTTTTGGTCGCTCTTCTAACCTCTGACTAGCAGATGTCTCATTTCAAATCCAAACATTTGCCCCTACCAACTGGAAAGTCAGTTTCTCCCATGTCTCCCAGGGGAAAAAAAACTTGCACAAATTGATTTCTTGGCCATCTGGAGTAGCTGCGATGCATAGTTTCTCTGGTGTTGTTGAGAAGACTAACCTTTCTTTTATCTTCCTTATAAGCATTCCAAAGAAAGGTTGAGATCTAGTGCTTGGTCAAACTGGAAAAGAACTTGCTTTGTCAGTATTCTGGCTACAATTTTGCATCTACTGTAATCTGGCAAAAGAGGTCTTTAGTAAACAGTGTGCTAAGAGTTGTGAAGTGAAACGTTCAAAGTGTCACTAAATACATTCTTGAGGTTGTTTGTGTATGTTCTATTATACTTCTGTCAGACAAGGAGGCCTGTGCAGAGACATAATTCAGTCTTTGGCAAGGAGAGTAGCTGTTAACAATACTTGTAACTTCACCAGGCCCTCAGACCTGAATGTGACTGGCTGTGTGCAAAGAGTTGGTAAATCCCTACAGCTAATGTCATAGTCTTGAGGGAACTAGTTTATATACTCGTGACTGGAGTTGACACTTTTTGTCCTGTTTTCATGCATAGCATTGCTACAAACACAAGTAAATTGCCTAAAGAGGGATGTGCTGTCTGGACAAACCACCTTTCTACCAATTTCTTGTTTTCCCTCCTACTTAAAATGTATATATTTATTTTCTTTTGACTCTCCTGGTCTGTAATAAAATAGTCCTGCTACTATGCTTTTATATAACCCTTTTCCTCCTATTTTTTCGTCTATATCCCAATAAACCAAGAAGACTCTCCAGAACATGATCTTGTTTATTCTAGTCATTCCATCCTGCCCCAGAACCATTAGTGCTTGGGACAGATACAGATTTTCACTCTGTCCCATTTTGTGGTGAGTAATGAGGTCCTGTTTCCATTATAGGATTGTACAGAACAAAATACTGAAGGTAGGTATCTGTCGCAGACCGAGATAGGTAAAGCGGCGACCCACACCCCCACCTCAGGGGATCGAGGGCTGAGGACCGCTCCCCGTCACACTCACAAACAACGCTTAGGAATCAATAGATTTATTAAAGGCACTGAGGGTTTGGCAAGTCTGATATCAACTAACACACAGGGTCTAGCTATATATCTATATCCACACCTATATATCCATAATACCAACTGCTATACAACACTACATCTATATACCAATAACAACACACACAGAAAACAAGAGAGAACCTCTTCCCTTCCCCTTCTGTTCCCGTTCCCGGACAGGGATAAGAGGGAAAGCCTGGAGAGAGCCTTTGGGAAATAGAAGAATATTGAAAAAGAGAAATGAGTGTCCGTCTCTCACAGTATCAAAGGAGCTTTAAGGTGTTATTAAGTGCACTATACAGCCACTAATCTGCAGATGAAGATACCATGGACACCAGGAATGATTATGACTTGCTGCAGATCACACAACTGATCAATGACAGAAGTTATTTTTTCTGAGAGGAAAAGGAGGTGAAAAAACCCATCAGTTTTAAAGCAAATAGTGCATTACCTATGACTTAATTTCTATTAAAACTAATGCCTTATTGCAGAAATTTGTCTTTCTGACATGTTGGAGAGTATCCCATCTATTGAAAGGATTTCTTTGCTGGTCTTTGCATTTGTATAGGTAGGTA
Source organism: Hemiprocne comata (assembly GCA_020745705.1). Taxonomy (NCBI): domain Eukaryota; kingdom Metazoa; phylum Chordata; class Aves; order Apodiformes; family Apodidae; genus Hemiprocne; species Hemiprocne comata. The sequence continues at coordinate 80,212,137 of CM036586.1, forward strand.
TACAACATCCCTGGTGTAAGAATAGCAAGTTTTCCCTTTTTCAGTAGTTGATACCCTTTAAAAAAAAAATTAAAAAAATCTAATTGTACTATCTGTCACTGTGCTGATTTGGTTTGGCGTGTTTTTTGGTAGTGTGGGAGTGGCCCCATGGGTGACTCCTGTAAGAAACTGAAGAGCTCCCCTACCTCCAAAATCAGCCAAGGAGCCATTAGAGAGACAACAGATGCGCCTCCGCCATTAACATACAAAAGGACTGATACAAGACCTGAGCAGAGCAAACAGCTGGAGGAAGAGCTGAGCTAGAGAGGCAGAGCAGTGCCCATGGTTGGTGAGGAAGAAGGGGAACAAGGTGCCCAAGCAGAAGTTTCCCTGCAACCTATGATGAGATGGTAAGCTGTCCCCCTGCATTCATGAAGGAATGTGGTAGAACATGCCCTGAAGGTGCCAGGAGGGGTGAACTTGGATTTGCTGCCAGTGGACTTGGATTATGCAGCTATGGAAGACCCCATGGCAGGAGAGGTGACTGTTCCCAAAGCAGCCTGTGACTCTGTGGGAAGCCCACACTGGAGCAGCTTGCTCTGGACCTCATGGGAAGGACTCATGAAGGAGAGATTCGTGGAAGACTCTCCCATGGGAGGGACCCCATGGGGAAACAGGGAAGGACTGTGAGGAATCCTTCTCCCTGAGGAGGAAGGAGTGGCAGGAACCACCAGACTTGTGAACTGACTCTAAATCCCATTCCCTGTCCCCCTGTGCTGCTAGGGGAAAGGAGGGAGAGAAATTGGGAATAAAGTAATTTGGGCCTGGGAACAAGGGAGGGGTGGGGATAACGTATGTAAGCCCTGCTCTGTGTGTTGTCTGTGTCCTGTGTGCATCTGGTTAGTATGAAATTAAATTATAATTTTTCCCCAAGTTGAGTCTGTTTTGCTTGGGACCTTAAATTGGTGAAGAACCCTCCTTGCCCTTGAAGCAAGATGCTATGGAGGATCATGTATAGCATAGCAAGAGTTATTAAATAAGCTGGAAGAGGTTTACCACTATTGACTTTGCAACACTCCAGACTGTCAGCAGATGTTTTTTTGGAAATTTAGGTAGCAGCCCAGTGTGAATAGGAGGAAGAGTCATGATAAAAATGGATAGTAAGGATTTGGGGATGATATATCAGTGCAAGTCTCGTATAACGAAGGTATTGCAATATTTTAGAACCTGTTGGTTCTCAACTGAATTGCATAATATTTATCTGAGAACAGTAATATCTTAACTGTATAGGAAGAAGAGAGAGGGGATGTCCCATGTTCATGTTTACTTGTTACCCATGGTGATGCTGTAAGAACCGTGTTGCCTTAGACATGCCATATCTTGCTTATGTGGCTTCAAGTTCAGCAATAGATTATGAATATATATTATGAACTTAAGCATCTTCCCCTATTTTATATGCATGATTAAATAATGAATTAAATCAGAAATGCATTCTTCTCAGTATGATAAATTAATGAGTAAATAATAATTACCACCTCAAACTGTTAAACAGTGCTGCAAATCTTACTATGTGTAGCTGGGAGAAAGAACTGCTGTGCATTCTCTTGTCTTTAAAACCTGGAAAATAAAACATAAATTTTTACTCCAATTTAAAAAAATCCAAAGTATGAAACAACTGAATATAACAGGAAGTGTGTATGCCTCTGTAATTGAAGATAACTAATATTCAGCAACCCTTGGCAAAACACTAGGCTAAGGAAACTGAAACATGTTTATTCAGCTGAAACTACAGGGGAATTTTTAGGTAAGCAGAACATAGTTTTTCTACCTGAATTGGACCAAGTTGCCTGCCTGTGAATTCTGTATCCTGAATCACAGAATCATAGAATGTTTTGAGTTGGAAGGGACATAGAAGATCATCCAGTTCCAACCTTCCTGCATGGGCAGGGACACCTCCCACTAGACCAGGTTGCTCAAAGCCCCATCCAACTTGGCCTTGAGGACCTCCAGGGAGGGGGCATCCACAACCTCCCTGGGCAACCTGTGCCTGTCTCTCACCACCCACCCTAAATCCCATATGCAATTATGTATTAATAATAATTTTACTATGTTCCCTGAATTTCAGGATAAATTATATTTGGAATTTAGTGCAGTAAGGTCTTAAAAGTTTATGCAGATTGAAAGGCCTTAATTTCTCAAGTACCATCTTCTTCTCTTTAGGAGCTATTGAGACTATAATGTGAACACAAGCAGAATTCTAATGGTGCTATTCAGCCTGAAGAAGGGCATCACAGAGTGCAGATCTAGTTCTTTTACAAAGTACTTTTCTGAGTCTAGGTTTAGGTTTTTTAACTCTTTTATTCATATAAAAATGCACTGTTCTTCAAAGTGCAGATTTTGCTGAGCCCTTCTTTGGCTGCAAACACCATTTTGATTATTTTGAATGTCTCAAACACAGAGACAATTTCATGTGACAAATACATCACTGCATTGCATTGGATATTTATTCATGTTGTAACAAATAGACAAGGAAAAAGATGACAAGCTGGATTTTAAATCTGCTTTTGATCTTTACAGTTTAGATGCAGGCTGGTTTTAAAATGTGTTTCCTTGGTGGCTTGGTTTTCAAAATCATGGGGAGAAAAAATACTAAAAGCACTTTAATTGCAATTTGGTGTGACAATGCTGGCTGAAGTGTTTTGTGGGGGAATGGTGTGACAAACATGCTTGTCATCACTACTGAGTGAGATGAAAAGTACTACAACTTGACTTGGAGCATGTGGTTAAGCAGTTTGTTTATTTAATAAGTTTGATCAGGTTGTCATGATGTGCGAAGTATCTGAATGTTGTCTGTCGTAGAGATAAAAACATGAACTTGGCAAAGTTTTCATTTTCTTATTAAGACTTTGTAAGTGAAAATCAGTGATGTCTGTTTCTGTCTTTAACAGAAAGATGCTTCACTGAGCCATGAACTTTTCCTTCAGAATTGTTTGGTAGAGCACTGTACCTGCACCACTTGGTCTGCAGGCCCTGGTCTAAAAAAGATCATACTAACCACCTCAGTGTACATGGCCATTTCCAGTGCAAGTTGTGACAAAAAGATATAAAGCACATCACAGTAATCTACAGGTTGAGAAACCAAGTTCCTCCTCTAACATATATGTGCCTTTGTTTCCTAATGAAATGAGTCAGACCTGAGACTTCTCCATTTTGGGGTCAGATTCATGAAAATTACTCTAAGATGATGAGCACATGCAAAATACATTCTTTAATTACAATATCACTACATTCATCTTTTTATATAGTACAGAGTATCTTGGTTCCTCTCTCCTAGTTCCTTTCCTTTTGCTGTTAAAAAACTGGAAAATAATACCTGTCAACTTCCTCTAATTCAGAAGAGCTCTTGGGGTCTCATCATTCTTAGCTGAAATTTTTAGTGATAGTTAGGTTATGTACTAGATTCAGCCACGTGATGAAGAGTGCAATTTGATGATAAAAGTCAGCTTGCTGAAATTTAAAGTACATCCTGCAGTGGGTACATCTCTAGAGTTTGTATCACTTTACATATAAGCAGAGAACTGCCCTTAAAATACATCATACCTAACTCTAATTTTTCTAGCTAAAATATAAGGAATTGCTTTTGTATATTTCAACTGATTAAAAAGAACTATTCCTTTAAAATGTTTTCTTGTCCTGTATCAGTCTCTCTTCTATTACATTAAATTTAGTATACAAGGTCAAGAGGGGGTCCTTTCCTCTGAAACCAACCCACTCAAATAATTGGGTATTCATGTGGCCTTACAGCTTCATCACTGTAGTCTTTGAAATTTGCATGAATCTTACTAGTTTTAAAATAATTTTCTGCCACCTAGATATGAGACAACCAGTTTTTGGGGTTGTTTTTTTTTGTTTCCTTCTATAACATTTACACTTGTCTGAGACAGAAGCCTCTTACAACAAGTGAAGAAAGGGAGAAACTCTGAAACATCAACAAGTTTAACAGGGGAAGAACAATCCTGGTTGCTGTTGATAATATTTGCTTTGCTAAGCAAACTTCCTGAGTAAGGTGAGGCAAGGAAATACCTTTTATGAACAAATGGATTTGTCAATGCATTGCAGAGCACATAACTTTACAAAAGCAGTAGTTTGAAGGTGTTTCTAAGAGGGCTTGACAAACATTTGAAGTGATTGTTATCAGAAGAGTGAAGTGAGAAGTGGGGTGAAAGTAAAGCACAAAGATTTAATGATCAGATGTTTGGGTATGATTTAATGGAATTCAGTACACATAAATGGCAAAACACACTCAATTTAGAAATTAGTTGCAAAAAAAATGGACAGTTTTTATGGAAACAAGTAGATCTGAGTTAATTAAAGGATGATTAGAATTAAATTATTTTATGACACTGTAAAGCTTCAGTCAGTTTTACTGATTGCTTTTAATTTTCTCTGGTTAGTTCAAAGTCAGGGAAAAGGATACATGCAGCTGCAGTGAATCTGCTCTCTTAAGTTAGGGAACCTGTATAGTACGTATTAGGCATTAGTCTGGGTCAAATTATGAATGACAAGATGCTTGAGCACCTCTGAGCATGCAGTGGGAGTTGTGTTCATTTCTCACCTAAGGAGGCAGGGGAATTGTGGTTCATCTGTTGAGAATTACATTACAACTGAAAGATTCTGAAACCATCAGTGAAAAAAACTCTTTGGTTTTGTAAAATAAATAAGCTGGTATATACGATTAATTTCCAAAACAAGGATGGTGACAGTATTTTACAAATTACCTTTGACAGTAGTATATTTTATGAATTGTCTTGATATTGTTCTTCTCCTTATGGGCTTATACTGACCTCTCCTATTTCTGCAATGCCCCGCTGTGAAAGCAACAGTACAACAGCAAAGCAAGATGAGAGAAGAGCAAAGAACAACAGGAATCAACCAGACACCCAAAGCTGCAGCTTCCCAAGCAGGTGCCTCGTTATCTGAAGTATAATTCCTACCACTGTAGCCTTTGGTTTCATTTAAGTGTTGCTTACTGCTATTCAGACGAGGAGGAGTGGGCATGTGGGATAATACCTCAGCAGACTTGGGTATCAACGTTGAGCACACAGTCTTCTTGTCTGAGCTGGTGATTGACCTAGTGCTTACTGAAGCTGTGCTTGTCCTCTTAGCAAAATGATCATCTGGTGGAAAAGTTTCTGCCCTGGAATATGTAGTAACTTCAGTATTTTGTGTCATCAGCCTTGTACTGGAGGTGTAAGTGTTTGATGTTAAGCTGTGGCTAGTGGTAGAAGATGGAGATTGGAGCAAAAGAGAACTTGACGTGGCGTTATGATGCTGGCATCTTTCCCACTCGGTGGCCTTTGTGCTGTTTTGCTTTTCATATTTATTCAGTGAAGAGTAAGTATTTGGCTCTTTGGATGTCAGTTTTTCAAAAATAAGAAGATCTGGATCCATCCCTATTAAATCATAAACAGTGTTAGTTCATGTGCTAAAAGCTGATCTGCACACCCACGAAAGGAGCATGCAGAGACAACAGCAGGTCAGGGAGCCCAAATAATACCCATCAACACCTTTTGGACTGGAGAGTATCACTGCCTAGGGTTATGGGACACCTTATGGGCTGCAAGGGAAGGGCATTTTGTGATTGCACAGGACTTACTACGGGATGGTTAGGGAAGGAACAAAAAGTGAGAAAAGGGAGCGATCTAGGCCAGTGGGGTATAGGGGCACCCTGGCGAGCTGTGTGTGTGTGTGACAGTCTGCACCAGCAACTGGAGGGGCGCTGTGCCCTTGGGGGCTTGTACATTGGGGTGCCAGCAAATGGGGAGACTGAGGGCCATGGGCAGCTACTTGGCAGACCAAGTATGTGTGTGTGTATATATATATATATTTATATATATTTTCAGTAGCAGATCTCCATCCTGTGCAGCCAGAGAAAGCAGGATGAGGCTCTTGGTGCTGCCTGTGTTTGTGTGTCTGTTTTACCTGCGTGGCTGGCTGTGTATGTGTATACTTGTGGTAAGTATGTGTGCTCTTTATGCATGTGCCTAGTGGGAACGTATTTTCAGCCTTGCTACTGGTTGGATGTGGGGACATGGAGCAGTTGGTAGCCTCGCCTCTCCGTGTCTCTGGTATGGTATTTTCCCCAAGCACAGTATTGATTAGGTACTCAAAGCATGAATCTTGAAAGCAGTGTGTATCTTCAAGGTCCTTTCTCAAATACTGAATGGAAGGAAGGAGGAAAGTATTCTCAGAAGTGCATTAATGAAAAATGAAAAAAAAACTTATGCTTTTTTTGGCTTTGCATCTTACTTAAGATCTTTTAGCACAGCAAGTGACCTAGTATAATTTTAACATTTCCTATAGATGTTATGTTTTCAGCCTTTATAAACAAAATGCTTAATTACCTGTTGTGATGTTGTACAAAGTTACATTGATTCTAGCCTTTAGTATGCAACTTTCCAATGCTGGGCAGGACATGTGCAGGCAATTCATATTCCCATAAAGAGCTACATGGTAGAACACTGCTAGATTGCAGGAAACTATAATGCAAAAAAAATAAAGTTGAGCTAATCAGCATAATAAACATTGCCTTTTGCCTGTAATTACATTATTTAATATCAGATCATTAATAGTGGGCAGCTCCATACTACTTTAAATCTAGTTCTCATTATTGTGGAAGCTAATTAAGTACCTAGTCAGTAAAGTAGAACCACTACATTCTTATTTTAAGAAGAAGGAATAGAATAGCCATCGGAATTTTAAATGTTCCTCTGATAAAAAAACATATGCTTTAGCTTGTAGTCCTCCTACCAGTTGCCTTCCTTCATGTCTCAGCTGCAGGAGTGAACCACTTCTAAAAATACAGTTATCAAGGAATACAACTTTGAGATGTTTGTTCCTGTGTAATATACCTGTCTACTTAAAACTGGACTGCAACCATTCATTTTACCCAGACTATTCAAAAAACATCCTGACCTACATACAATAAGTGACATCCTACCCTGCTGCCAGTTTCCAATCGTTTTCCTTCTTTGCCTTTGGGCTATTGTATTTCTGTGAATAAAGTAGTTTAGGCAATTCTTTATTTATGTTTGGAGGTTCAGTTCTATGTTCCCACATCAGAAATCAGGGCAAAAGTAATAATGAAAAAATGCCTGAACAACTTGTCATTGAAACCCAATTTTCAAAAGTATATAGATGCCCAAATTGTAGTGGTTTAACAGTTAGATTGAAAATACATGCAATCAATTTAGATAGGAAATACACTCATGGCTAGAGTCAAACTATATAAAAAGCAGGAAAGCATCTTTTTTCTGGGTCTCAAAGGACATAAAAATCTCAAGTCAAAATATCAAGTCAAAAGTTAATTTTATTTTATATCAATGTGCTTGGAGCAGGATTAATCCTTTGTTTCAGTTGTATGAAGTTTTGGGGCATTTATTTTATTCTATCTTATCTGCCTTGAATGTAACCTATATACCTGAACTAATAACCTGAATGGCTACCCTCAATTAAAAAAGGTATTGGCAGGGCAAGGAACACATGCAATAGCAGAAGATACTGTAAATTATTAAAATAGCTAAGGAGAGCTTTACTGATTCTGACTCTTCAGCTTTGCAGAGCTTCTGACTCTAAATTGGACAATTTGTGTTTGAGACGAGCTTTTAAGATAAGATCTGTATTTGTTAATGTTACTTCCTAGAACATATGAATTAATAGCGCTGAAGAGTTGCTTCAGGCAAGCAATTATTAAATAATTCCATTGGTTTTATTTGTTTTTTAAATATTATAAAAGCACTTTAGTTACAATATATTTATGTAACACGCTTATGAAAAAGCTTTATTTTACATACATTGTTTGGAAACTACCTAGCTTTATAAATGTATTCTATTTAATAAGGTATATATTGGAAACATTTTTCTCACATTTGTAAGTAATGAAAATAATTTGTAATACTTGTGCATTGAAGAACAGAAAAAGTCATGCAACTCTTTCCAGTTTCTGTGTAACTAGAAAAAAAAATAAGATCCCTAACCCATCTGCAAATAAGAAAAAGAAGAAAATACACTAAACCTATGCTTACTATCTTTTATGTATTATTTGGGTTTTTTTCATCTAGTAGCCTCAATACTGCATCATAGATTTAGCATAGTAAATGCATGCCTTAAAAATGTTTTTTTTTTTCTGTCATAATGAACTTACTTGCCCTAAGAGAGAAGCATGCTTTTAAAAAAATGTATACTATTGATTACATAAAAATTTGCAATGCAAATCCACTCTGTTGGAACAATACAAATTCAACTGCTCTATGGAAGAATAAATCACAGCAGAAGTGCTGTTACAGAATTTATATTGTCTTATGTTTCTGATTGTCTGTTGAAATGTATGTAATTGTTACTTCCTTAAAATATTTAAGAAAGAAATAGACTCTCAATAGGAATGCTCTGGTAGTTACATTAGTTATTTCAGTGCCAGGTTGTGAAGTTTATCTTTTTGCTCATAATTCAAAGCTTCATTAAAATTTATATTGATTGCTTTAAATAACTGGTAGCTCACTTTAATCCTCCATATCCAAAAACCTTTCAAGTCTGAGTTTTGCAGTAAAATTTATGCACCACAGATACACACTCCAGGTACACTCCTAAGTACACTTTTGTAGTGTACCAATGCAGTGTGATACAGAGGAAGTGTAGTCTTGGGCTTAAGCCAAGCAATGTTTCTTCTTTTTTTTATTCTGAGTCCGAGTTTACAAGGCTAGGGAAAAGGTGCTGCCAGCTGAATAACTGCTGTTATTTATTACTAGAACTCTGTAGCGCATATTAACATTATACCTGGGTTGTACCAGAAACATGGTGTAAACACAGCACAAGAGAGTGCTTTCTCTAACGAAATGAATATTCTTGTATCTCAAAGAAGGCCCGATTGTGCGTTCTCTCCTCTTTCCCCCTCACCATGTCCTGGTCTAGTACCCTACTCCATGAAGAAGAGCGCTGTTGGAATCAGTCTCACTGACTTTTCTCTACAGGAGTAGATGGTGATTAATAGCAAACAGTTACTGTTTTAATGTTAGCATTGCCCACAAACTTTTTAACAGAGATCTAAAATTTAAAAGCAAATCTTAAGATTTTAATGTGTTTCTAGTGTGGTCTTCTAAAAAAATGAGATTATCAAGTTTCTTTCTCTGGGATTGAAGATGTGGGACAATGTGCCTCTGCTTTCCTGCCTCAAAAAATACATATATTCCAATTTTTTGCATTATTTCTTCTTCAAATAAAGGAGGATTTATATAAAAATCACCCAAAATGTTTTTTCCTTATGTATCATGATGCAAAGTTTAATGTGTGCTACAATCTCAATAACAAACACTCACCATTCCTCAGAAGGCAGCAGGTTCTGCTACACTGCTGGGGTGACACTTCTGCATAAATCTTCAGCACCTGGGCTCCCCTCTTCTGCGATTCCCGCAGGTCAATCAGAAGACCTGGGAAGTGTCGGATCCAGCAGTTTTTGTAAAAAGTAGTGGGTGAGCAGAGAGAGTCTGACTCCTCAGCCAAACCCAGGACCAACAGCACTTGTGCTATTGCCACCAGCAGAACCATCTCTTCAATGTAATGGGCTTAATCAGGGCGCCTTCTCCTCCATTCTCTTGGGTCATGAGGATACTGCCAATTCTGTCAGGGACGTAAGCCAGGGAATGTTTTTTCCAAACAATTCCCATGATGGGGTTTGGGAAGCTGCTGGAAGGAAGCAGCCATTATATGAGCTCCATATAATTATAATAGTTATTGTTATTCTCTAACTTAATTATTTTGAGAGAGTTTTTGAGAGACAGCTGGCACAGGTTGCTTTCAGTCATTTAGAGAATTTGCTTCCATGGTCCCAAGTTCGTTTCCTGTCCTCCTAAGACCAAACTTAACATGTGATCAATAGTGGTAAGCTCAGCATTTTGTTTCACCTCAGCTCTGAAAGTATGTAGTACAGTCACTTGAGAGTGGATAGGTCTGCCACTTTGTTCAGGCACACAATTACATTCACAGAAGAAACAGCTTAGCTTAGTTCTTAACACTTTTTGAATTGTCTCGTGGCTACAAATATAGTTTCCTTCTTGACTAACAAACTGAACTATCTAATTCTGTCTGCCAGCCAGAGGTGGAAATTTGTTCCTCTTCCATATTCTGTTTGGCTTGCAGGAATAATACAATTTCATTTCCAAAGACCTAGGAATAGATGAATATGACTGGAGAAGGCTGTGACCTGCATTCAGCTCTGGACTAGGTAGGTAATCACAGTCCTGACCCTAATCTTCTGGGAGTTTATGAATATTGAACAGTCTGTATGGGTTCTTCTGCATATGATTAACCGTGGAAAAGGCCTGTAAAAGTGCAAGAAAGAAAATATAGTTGACATATAGTGAGGCAATTTTTCAAGCACCTGGTCTGAAACCTGAAACTCCCAAGTGTTTTGTTGCTTTAAAGTGGCCGGTCTAATCCTCGATTCCCACTTCCATATGCCTTTCATACAGAAAGGCTTTAAAATATTGCAATACATGAGCTCATTTAAACTCAATGGACTATATACAGTGAGGTTGAATTAGGTAGAGGTACAGTTGTCTGCAATAAAAATGTATGTCCAATATATAAAAAGATATATTAGAATGCTTTTTTTTCCTTCAAGATTAGAATCAAGGAATTTCCCCAGTCCTGCATGAAGTGCAGATCAGTTTCATGGTGGGGACAGAAGCCTCAAACTAATTTTAATTCTTTAGTCAGCTGGTGTTTATTTTGCAAAACAAGGCCTTCAGTTTTGGAAATGTATACAAATCCATTCCTTGAAGAGCTCCTTAGAAGGTAATAGAGCTGAGAGCAGGTTAACTCCTGTTGATCCAATAGCAAGACCAAGGCATGTATTTATTCAGTAGAACTACTGGCTATAATGAGGAAGATTCCAAATAAAGGTCTGTTTTCATGCAGATTGCATGTCTGTTGTGGGGAATACATAAATTAAATTGTAAGAAAGAGTGTAAGTGGGTAAGCCTCTGTTCTGAAAACCAGCTCCTGGTGCTTGTGTTATTTTATTTAGCTTTGGTAGTTTGATGTGCTTTATTTTTATTTTCATCTCTGTGTGAAAATCACTACTTAAAACCTTAAATATGTTTCAATACACCAGATAGTTTGCATTCAGTGGATAGCACAAGGATGCTTTTAGGCATTTATCTACCATTGCCACAAGCTCTATTGACACGGTATTTTTCTAAAATCTTTGTTTCAGCTTTCCAAATATTCCAAGGCGCCACTTGATATAGGACACTATCAGAATTTTGAAAGATATGCCTGTATTTTGGCATTATGTCCAGCATTTACTATGAGTTTGGGATCTGTTTTGTTCTGTAAGAGATGCATGCAAAAATATTGATTCCTAATTGCTTTCTTCACTCCTACTCTTCCCCTATCTCCAAGAAGAGAAATCTGTAAATTTATGAATAACTTGGGGAATCATGGAACAATAAGATTAAGCTCTGATGCAAAAGAGATATTTATAATGGAAAAAGCTGAATATGTCTTTAGTCCATTGAAATAAATAGGATTGTTTGCACAAACAAAAAATTAAATATAATAGATAGCTTTAATAGTATATGCATTTGAACACTGTCTCAGTTCCTTTGTTTTTATATGTGTGATGCCTTGCCAAGTGTATGTGTAAAGAGCAAATATGTTTACTTCCTTCTTTTCAGGAAAAAAAAAAAGTTAAATAAAAGACCTGCCCTGTGACCTACTTCAGTTAGATGGACCTGAAATACCATACGATTTTTTCAGCTTCAGTGGAACTCTGTCCAGACATTAAGATAAAGTGTGAGCCTGGTTGTGAACACACCTGGGCATCTTTCAGACCATCCAGTAAGTCCTTCTCCATTTTGAATAAAGTAACAAATTGTTAAGTACCTGTCATTTCCATTGAGGCAGTCACAAAACACAGTAAGTGTGAGAAATCACTGCATAATGTTTTGTAATGTATTTGCAAAATTTGGCTTGGGTAACCAGTCACATTTTGTACACATCTGTAGGTTTTCAATGTATATTTTAAATCTCTATTTTATTTGCCATTGTTTGTCAGTAGACACGTTGCTAGTTTTTCTTGGTACCTTCATGTTTTTATTCTGTTCTTCTGCTGTGTGCTTCAACCAAGCAGCCTTTTTTCCTTTTCATCACTTGTCATTCTCCCTTCTCTGTTTCTGAATAAGTTACAAGAGCAGGAATAGCTGCAGGGAAACTTTTTATTTAAAGAAATGTAATGAGATTGAAATAAATAAATTACTGCTTTAGGGAGATTCCTTTAAAAATTTAAAAGTTCTCTGTCTTAAATTTCAGTCTTCTGCCAGCTTCCCCATAATTTCACTTTGACTTTTCTATTGGAAATGCATATATATAATTTAATGCTGAAGTTTTAAATCACAAATATTTTGCAAGAAGGAAATACTCGTGTCTTACCTGCAAATGAGTGACCAACTGTTCCATATGCTCTGCAAGGAGGGATTGAGAGGCTTTACTGTTAGTAAGGAGTCTCTGGCCAGTATCAGACCAGCCCTTCATGTTATTTAGTAACTCTTTTCATCAGTATTCTTAAATTTCTTCCTGGAAAACAAAAAGACCTGTTTTCTGTTAGAACATGGATGCCTTTGCAGACCATTCAGTAAGAGAGATAAAAATAACTGCCACAAAGGAAGAGAATGATTTTTTAAATTATTCTTGTTATAAACAGAAACAGTACCTGAAGTTTTCCACCTGGGCTGGCCCTGATAATGGCACAATCCAAGTGCTTCCTTGCACAAAGGATTCATCATCAGGCATTAACTCTTTTTTTGCCAAATATAAACAAAAGCAGACACTTTTTCCATAAAAAGTAACATATATTTATTGATATTTTGAACTATATTTAGCTTATATAGAATATATGGTTCTAGGACTCAGAATATGTAAAGACCAGAAAAAGGATCTATAAAGTACAGAAAAGCATTCCTAAAAAGGACTAAAAATGCCAATGCATTGATTCTGTAGTCAGATAATCCTGTCTGAAACTACACTGCCCATTGGCTTTGTTCATGGGTCACGTGTTGTCCACACTTTTACTGTCCTGTGCTTCTCTGCTGAATGTCTTGGAGTTCCCACTCAGCCCTAATGGGGGAAGACAGTCAATGTCCTGGGTCAAGCTGAAGCTGAGGTATTGATGCTGTTTGAACAGCTATGGGAGGCAGTTGTGGTAGTTGCTATGTCCCAGCCAAGGCTAGTGCCTGTCTTTGATCGTTTCTCCTGTTCTCTGCTCTGTCTGTAGTGGTTAAGCCAGTATGATCAGAGAGGCACACATTCCTCATATAATGCAGACTAGACAAGAGGGGACACTTGGGCCTCCTGTCCACATCTTCCCTTTCCCAATTAGATTAGGGGAGAGAAAGGAGAGAGATTTCCTGAGGCCCAGACATGGCAAAGCAACATTCCTTGATGCTGCCACGACGATGTAGAAGTGAATGTCTCAGGCCTGGGAAAAGACCAGTGCTAACTGTGTAAAGCACTTCTCTGCTACAAGTCAAACATGTTGGCTTAAATCATCTGTGACTGCAGACAGAGCAGCTGAAGGATGACAACTGCCAGATGAGAAGTGAGACCAAAGCCTGCAGTTTCTCAGGTGAGGTATGAACCTACCTATGTTCTCCTCTGAACTGCACCATAATCCCAAGCAACGTCAGCGCTAATCATCACTGCTGATGTCAGTGGAGCTCTGTGTCTGTCTTGCGCTCAATTTAAGTAAACTGAATTGCAGGCCTGTGTTGAAATTGTCTTTACCTCCTTCTTCCTTAGAAGAAAGTACATGTGTTTTCCCTTTATTACAGCAGTGTGAAGGTCAAAATTTTACCTAAGCTAAGTATTTTGATAATGCCAGAATATGTCACTGTAGAGTATAAAAGTTAAAAAATACTAATGTAATAAATAATAAAATAATGACATCTAAGCACTTTGAAAAAAAAATCAAAGCAAATCTTTCTGACATTATTGAAATACAGCACTCACTTTCTCCTTTAAAATTTCGTTGAAATCAAAACATTCTTGCAAAGTGTCTGAAGTCCAACAAAAGAAAATTGTTTTTGAGAGATCTGTTTTGTCAAAAACAGCTATTAGTGGTTAGATTTGGTTTGGAGAAATATATTAAGTTTTTAATGAATCTGACCTTCTCCAAGATTTGGGACAGTTGGGTCCAAGATTCTGGTTTCAGCCCCATACCAGCAACATGATAAAAAGAGGTGAAATATTACAGTTTCTGTTGCTGGGACTTTGTGGAAACCATTTTTTAAAGCCTTGTCTCAAAGGGGCTGCCAGGCCCTGAGATTCTCTCGAAGCTTGGCTTCAATCTAGTTCTAGCAAAACCTCTTCACGAAGGTTGGAATCTGTGTGTTCAAACAAAAAGCAACAGAAGTCTTAGCCAGATTAGATTTATACAAATACAAATCTACTGGCATACATATAAACTTGAGCCAAGGTTTATGACAAAAGGCACAATGTTTAGCAAACACTCTATGAATGCTGATTTATGACAGAACTTAAAACTAGGCAAAGGGGATGGAGTTTCAAGATTGTGATGAATTTTATACAGCTGGATACTTAGTAAAATCTTCCATGTGGGTTATAATTCATCTTACCTAGTTATTATGTACTAAAATTCAGCTCTGTCTGTCTGCACCAGGATTTAAAAAATATATGCTGTTTTAAAAGCACCCAGTTTACTCTTAGCTAGGCAGAGCTACACAAGAAAATTCTGGCTGGCAATGCACGATGCATTTGTGCAGAACTAAGAGCCCCAACAGGAGGTTCAGCAGCAGGCAGAGCACTCCAGCAGCCTGACCCCCATTCAGGTTTTGTCAGGGAACACTTATTTCACCTGGGACAGTTTCAAGGAAATTCCTTACTGGGTCTCTGGCATAAAAAAGGGAACAGATTGTATGCCATTTTAATGATTTACACTCTCATGCTTCCATTCTGCTGAATGAACTCTTCTCACGATCCACATAGAGTGCCCGCTAGCACATGGACTATTAGAACAGCCTTTTTGCTGCCCAGAGAGAGCTCAGTAGCACATGCTTTAGTATTAATCACTCATTACATTTGACTAAAGCACGGATAAGTTAAGTACTCGATAATGAATAATCAGTATTAAAAAAAACCAACTACTTCAAGTATTTTTTCAGTAGTGTCACAATATACATTTGTTGCAAGGAATATTAAATAGTACCAGAAGCAGAAAAAATAAACAGAAAATAATAGGAAATAAATTCTAAACAATTGCTATTAGAAATAGGAGTGCTGCTTTTTTTTTTTTTTAAATAGTATTGCTAATGGCATTGGGTAAGACGTACTTTGTTTGGCTCCAAATTTGATAAAAAGAAATTACCTTTATTTAGCAGCTCATCCTTCACAAATTATAGAGATTTTAGTTGAAATAAAATTATGTTCCAGTCACTTCCTCTCAGTAATGCCAAAATCCTTTAGAACACTGATATTTTTAATGCTGAAATACTGCAGGATATTGCCTGTGTTCCACAGATGCTTACTTTGTATCCTGTGACAAGGAAAATACTAAACAATGGCAGCAGTTAGTGAATCATTTCCAAAAGACTAATTCCTCTCTTGAGTAATTCCACTGTTACTCAATACACAGTTCCCTGGCAGTACAGTACAGTTCCCTGACATCTCAGAGGGAAGAATGTGGCACTTTATATTTTATATTAGATAGCATGTATGTTTTAAATATCCCGATTCCATTCCAGTTCCCATTTTAGACTAATAAGGCTGAAAGAAATTCAATTTTTCCTTTGTTTTTTGCCCTCTGTGTGGTCCTTTCCTTAGAGCAATCAACATGGTGTTACTTTCTGGTTCTTATGTCTTACCCAGTGTCTCTGTGTCGAATCAAGAGGTTTGCCTAAAACACACACAAAACCACTGCAGTCTTTCTTAAGGCACTGTGCTGGTGCTTAAGAGTTTGGTTCTTCTCTGCTGCAGATTTTTTGTGTGATCTTGGGTTAGATCCACAAAGAATTTCAGGCTATATTTCATGTATATATAAAACAGGTTTCCTTCCAAGAAAAGCATTTGTCATTCTGATTCCCAGTCACTGGTACTTCTATTACCCCATTTTGCTGTGTCTTGTGACCTTACCAGACTGGAGACCCATCCAGCTTAACGGACAAAGCCATTGAGTGGTTCATGGAGGAAAAACAAGTGGCCAAGGTTTTCTAAGTAAATCTAAGCAGTGTTAAATACTTGAAGTGAATCTAAAGTGTAAGCAGGTTTCAGTCTTAGCCCACAGAGCAGGCTTGCACCAGCCCTGTGCACATCCCTTGCCACTCAGGAAACCTGAGCCGAGCTCCACAGAAAACAAAACGAGCGCTACTTCTGTCTAGTTATCTCTGGTTTTGCTTTTCTTATCTTCACAGCAGTATCTCCTCCTGACTCTCTGTGTTTCTTTGCTTTTGCTATGCTGGAAAAGTCAGGGAGCTACAGAAATGTATGCCCAAGCAGAGAAAGGGTCTGAACCCTAGGTCTGCCGTATCATGGTTGAATGGTCTGTTACAATGCAGCTGCTGTATAAAAGAGCTTCTTCCATTTCCAAGTCCTTCTGAAAGAAAAGAGTGATCTCTCTTTTAGCCTTGGAAGTAATTCAGGCATGAACTGTAAGAAAATACTTCAGGCACCAAGCAGAGGAAAAAGTGTATAGACCGTGATTCCCAAGCAGAAATGGCCATCTCAGTTATAGAGAGCCCTTATTGACACTCTCTGGTGCCTTCCCACTCCATTTGTTGGCACTAGGAATCCTTTTACTTGAGAAAAATTTGTCTCCCAAACACTGTAGAGAGAGAGCAGAAGTATCTAAAACAGGCTTGAAGGTTTTGCTCCGGAAGCCAGACTCTAAAAGCTATGTATTCAAAAACTGAGCGTAGTTACCTTTATCTTACTCTCTGTGTAAAGGTCTTGTTCTTCAGGGTATGTTCTTTTATCACACACTCATTTAATATCTACCATGACGTACACTTGTTTTCATGTTGTTTCATGCTTTGGTGTGTTCTTAAGGAGTCATAGATGGTCTTTCATATTTGTTTCAAAACTCATGCAAGTATTTTATAGCTCTTAACTATAGATTTTGACTGTAGCTCTAGCACTAGAGTGCCATTTTTAACTCTGGAAAAGACATTTTTTACTCTCTTAAGATCAACCAGAATAATCGCTGGTAAAACAGCAAGACTTTTTTTTTTTTAAATTCCAATAAAATAATAAGTATTATTGATCTTAGCATAAAACAGTATAGCTGTGGACTGGGATGCAAATGAAATAATCTGTGCAAGTATGGAACAAAAAGGTAGTCCTTGCCTTGGTGCCTCTGCAGTGTAAGTACTGTGTAAGCACACCATACAGACTGATCAGTGTAGTAAAAAAACAAGGGAATTGCCCTGTCAGCATGCTGTGACTTAACACAATTGTCCAGACCTAAGCCTGGATAAAGTACAGATAGCTGACAATCACCCTAATAAAATCAGTTGGTTAAGGAAACAGATTTAGGCTTTTTGCAAAAGTTGCCATTCAACGGAGTACTGCTGACCCCTTGTGTGTGTGACAGCTCTGGATGAAAGCTGTAGAAGTTGGTGCTCTCTAAAGTTTGCTTGCAGGAAGGAAATACTTACTAGTATGTGACAGAACTGATCCAGTCTATTAAAGACCTCATGGACTGTGAAGAAGATGGACCTGAAATCCTTGGCAGAGTGGCAGGTGCAGGCACATAGGCAACAGAAGAAATATTCCACTATGCAGGCTGCGGTGTCAACACTTCGAGGGAACAGAACTTAACCATAACTGACTACATGGAAAAAATCACTCACCAATTAGAAGCTAACTTACCAATACATCAAATGTATGAGACTCCAAAACAGTTGTCTAAAGATGGCAATCACAGTACTGTGTTGGCAATCATACTGTATTCCAACAGGGGAGCTTAATGGCCATGACAAACATGAGCTCTTTGTTTACCTCTCAAGTATGAATGATTATCATTACTTGAAATGTGTGCCTATGGGAAAGAAAGTACAGGAAAGAAATATGAGTTGGACTCCTACTGAACTGTGAGACACTTGTGTGTGATGATGATTTCAAGGCTGAACCTGAGGCAGAATAAAACTACAACAGGTGGTGCTCAGACTCAAGCTTCAGCTAGGTATAAGAAGGTCAGAAAACCATATGATGCAGTGCTTCATCAAGAACAGAAGACAGAAAACTGTAATTTGAAAATTAATGAAATATTGAGGGAGAATGAAAGAGGAACACAAAACAAGCAAACAATGAAACTCATTAGTAGGGAAGAGAAAATGAGAGGTGATAGTGGCCTAGCTAGGGACCGAGGCTGCTGAAGAGAGCTCCTTGGAACTGGTTGAAATCCTGTATAAAGGAATTTCAAGACTTGAAATGGGCCCTTCAAAAGCACAATGATGAAAATGCTTTGAAGGCAGGTGGAAAACAAAAATGCACAGAAATCTACCCGACCTCAACAAATGCTTTTATAAAAGTCAGAAGAAAAGAACACTGATTTTGACATTCATGTCATCTGGGCTAGAGTTAAGAAGCTGAAGATCAACAAAACAGTGAGAGGATAATTTCACAGACGAAATGCTAAAAAGTAAATAACCTTGTCTTCCTTAAAAACAAGCAAACAAAACCAAAAAACCCAAACCAAAACAAACAAAAACAAAAAGGAAAGAAAGAAAAGAAACAGCTTAATACCATCTGAAGGGTTTTAATAGTTGGGGGAGATGATTCTGAGTAGTGGAAATGAGGGGGTTGTCTGAAAACTAAGCAATCTGCAGTAACTGCAGATGAGTCACATTACAGCTAAAGGGAAAGATTTTCTATCATCTGCAATACACAGGGTGAAAGAAGTATCTTTATAAGGATAAAAAATATAAATATATTTTAAATGTCTTTATATTAATCATGATAATATAAGAATACAGAGGATGGCAGACTTCCTCATCTGTTTCAGCAGATTTTTTTTTTTGTTTTTTAAAGACTGTAACAAAACAAACAGCAAAATAGTCACTTTATCCATGCCCAAGATGCTCAGTTATTATTTTTCTCTTTCCTTGTTCATGTCAATCAAACTCAGGGTCCTGGTATGTAGATCAATCTCACAAGTAACATGTATGTCCTATCCAAGGAACTTGGTCTAAACAGAAAGGTAGAGTAGCAGAACAGGTTATGTAGTATCTTCATACACCAACCAAGAGCTGAGGCAGGGAGGGACTTGTGCAGGAGGAGTCAGGAAGGTCATGGCAGACTTATGTATCGAACTCGCCATTCCTAAATTCTCCTGCTGCACTAGATGTGCAAGATAATATTTTTTGTTGTCTTTTGTTAGTGGAAGCCCCAGTGCTAGGATGCCGTAGCACCAGGCTGGCTCTAGAGCTCCAGCCTCCTTCCTGCCTAACCACGAGTACATATACACATAAATTTTTTTTATTTTTTTTTTTCCTGCGAGTGTGGTTCGAGAATATTTCCCCTCTCCAGGGATGCATAAGTACATTTATGGAAAGAGGTCAGAGCTGCCGGCTGGAGCTGCGCTCCCAGCCCAATCCAGGCAGCGTCGGAGCGGGGGCATAGGTGCGTTTTTTCACTGTCGTTGCACCTCGGGGCTGAGGGCTTGGCCGTTCTGAGCTTGTCCCCGACGCCCACATGAGCTTGAAAATCCCCCTCCCCAGCAGAGTGCCCGGCCGGGCGCCTCGCAGCGTCGTTCGGAGATCACAGCCCCGGCGGGCAGTGCGGAAAGGCCCTGCCATCGCCCGAGCGTTCAACATTGCCTTTTTAGGGCTTTTTTTTCTTTCCTCCCTGTGTTGTTTGGTTTGTTGTGTTTTTTTTTTTTTTCCTCTTCTCCTCTCCTTGCAGGGACGGAGCGGTGGCGTAGGCCGACGGGGCCCCTGCGGCACCTCCCGCCCCCTTGCAACCCTCCCCCCGGCGTAGCCCGGCTAGGCCCGGCGCCGCCGGCTCCGCCGGCTCCGCTCCGCTCTTCCCCGCCTTCCCCTCCTCCCTTCCAGCCCGTCAGCGGCCGCCGGGACGGAGGAGGAGCCTGCCCGTAGCCGGCAGCGGCCGGGCTGAAGCTCAGCCAGGGGAGGGGGTGAGCGATGTCCCTGGCGGGGCGGCGGCGGCGGCAGGAGGAAGCGGAGGGGGAAGGGGAAGAAGGAGGGGATGGGGTCAGTGGGGGGGAGGAAGTGGTGCAGATCCGGCTGGGGGACAAGTGCTACCCGGTGTGCAAAAGGAAGCTGATCGAGCAGAGTGACTATTTCCGAGCCCTGTACCGGTCGGGCATGCGAGAGGCAGGGCAAGGCCAGGAGGAACAGCTGCTGCGCGGGGGGCTGAGTGCTCTGGGGCTGGAGCTGGTGCTGGACTTCATCAACACCTCCTGCCTGGCCAGGCTGGAGCAGGACGAGGGGGACGAGGAGGAGCCCCCTTTGCTGGAGGAGCTGGTAGAGGCCGCTTCCTACCTGCAGGTCACCCCCTTGCTCCGCCTGCTCCTCTCCCAGGTGAGGCTGGGCAACTGCTTCGAGCTGCACCGCCTGGCTCAGGTCTACGGCCTCCAGGACTTGCATGATGCCTGTCTAGACTTCATGGCCACCCATTACCATCAGGTGCTGCGGAGGCCCGACGCCCGGCCACATCTCCTCCTGCCCCATGCTCTCCAGCAGCACTTGAAGGAGAGGCGGATGAGGGGCACTGCCACCCTTGTGGCCATCGGGGACTTCATGGGTACCTCCTCCCTGGGCTTGCCTCCAGGCTGTCACCCTCAAATGGAAGCCCCCTGGTCCATGCTAAGGTATGACGAGGAAGCACAGAGGTGGCTGCCTCTGGCCAACAACCTGCCTCCCGATCTGGTTAACGTCCGAGGCTACGGGTCAGCAATGCTGGACAACTATCTGTTCATTGTTGGGGGCTACAGGATCACCAGCCAGGAGATTGCAGCTGCCCATTGTTACAACCCTTGCCTAAACGAGTGGAGTCAGCTGGCATCAATGAACCAGAAGAGGTAACCCCTGCTCCCTGAAATACACGTGTGTCTATGTATGTTGTCAAAATAGGCCCTGTTCGGTCTTGTGGTGGTGTCTGGGCTCAGCGTGAGAGAATTGAGTCTCACCTGTTGTCTCAATGCCATGAATCGCCAGTGTCTCTTGCACTGTGCGATGGGAAGGACCACAGTGCTTGGCAGTGGCTTGGCAGCATGCCACTAGACAGGCCTGGCAAACCTTGTTTTCACTGGTGCAGTCAGCCCACCACAGCACAATGCTGCAGACTCTCTCCTGCTTAGATGTCCCCTCTGCATGGTGCAGGGAGCTGCTGTGGCAAGGGGAGGGTGAGGAGGATGGGACTTTGTTGCTGATGGTTAAGGCCTCAGCTGTGGGAGAACATGAGTTCGGCATCAGCAGAGGAGGAATGTGCTACATGTCTCCACCATGTGTGGGTTACTCACCTCGGTATGAAATGGTGTCACTTTTCCTTTAAGTTGTAGCATGCAAGGATCCAGTCTCTCCAAAAAGCTGCCTCACTGGTCGTAGAAATTCTCCTTGAAATAACAAAGATTAAAAAAACCAAACAACTAAAAATACAATTCTTTGCCTACCTCCTTTGTGGTATATTTTAGCTTTTGTAAGCGTATTTGTAAGTGACAAGTTTTCCTTCTCTTAGTGGGGGTGTACAGTCTTAGAGCTAGAGGCAGCTGAAAACTTTTAGTTGGAGCAGTTTTTCATCAGTTTGTACTTTCATAAAAATCTGAATGTTTTGTAGGCCTGTGTTTCAGGGAAATACTCACCAGAAAAATGTCAGGAAGATTGTGAGAAATTTCTCACTTTATGAGAATATTTTGATCTGTGAAATTTTCATAATTTTGACCATTTTGCTTTTCCTTGTATCCTTTTGAATTTTTTGATTGACATTTAAGTTAGTATTAAGAAACGTTTGTATAATTTATGTTTGAAAGAGTAATAGAGAGGTAGCCTTGAGGGAGACCTGAGAAGAGAAGCCATCTCCCTGGCCAAGGTTGTGGCTGCTCTACCTTAATCACACTGCAGTTATCAAAAAAAGCCTTTTACTTCATTGAAACAAAATATTTCTGTTTATCCAATGTGAATGTCCTCATTGTTTCCATTTTAGAAAAAGTGCTTAAATTTTCATCTTTCTGCCTGAATTGGGTAGAAACAAGCAAGTAGAAAAAGTAAGAAGGCCAGCATCGACTGCAGAATGGAAATTACTTTCTTCATGCAGTAAACTCAGGGATTATCCAGAGACCCCGACCATTGGCATAAATATATATATATCTGCGTAGTTTAAACTGCAGTCTATGGCAGTGAGTTTGCTGACTAAATGCTCTAAAAATAGGGGTTTGCCCTAAAATGAGTTATTTCCCATGCCACCCTTTTATTTATTTATTTATTTATTTATTTATTTATTTATTTCTTCACTTTGGGAGAATGTCACTGAAATAATTGCCTCTCTGATCAATCATCAGAATAGATTGGAAACCCGGGATATTTCTGGCTTCTTGGAAAGGTGGTGTGAAAAATAGCATTTGTAAAATGAGGGTCTAGCTTTTAAGTGCCACAAACAGCTTTTCTTGCAAACATACTTCTTAAGGCCTGAGCCTGTAAGCAGTCTTCCCTGAGATGCCTGTGGGAAGTGAGATGTTTTAGCTGGCCTTGCCTCGGCAGCCTTCCCTACATGAGTGTCATTGAGAACATGTTGGGCTTGGTAGGAAAAGAAGATGGGGTCAGCCCACACAGTGTCTTCTATGGAAATGAACTTAAACATAGAAGTCCCATATGGATCAAGTTGCGAGGTTTTGGCAGTGGTTGCTGTAATGTGTTTAGATGTTGTTATGTGCAATGATTCTGCAGCGTGTCAAGTGAGGGCTTTTTAAAAATGCTTTTTCGAGGCCTTTTTTTTACCTTACGACCTGGCTGTTCAAACTCTAGATCAGCCTTCTTCTCCCCACACTTTTCCTTTCTTCTAGGATGTATAATCATTATATCTGAAATAAGCACATGGGTTGACAGCCGGCTGAACATGAGCTAGCAGTGTGCCCAGGTGGCCAAGAAGGCCAACACCATCCTGGCCTGCATCAGGAATAGTGTGACCAGCAGGACCAGGGAGGTGATCCTGCCCCTCTACTTGGTCTTGGTGAGGCTGCATCTCAAGCACTGTGTGCAGTTTTGGACGCCACACTATAGGAGGGACATTGAGGTGGTGGAGAAGGTGCAGAGAAGGGCAACTAGGCTGGTTAGGGGTCTGGAGAACAGGTCTTATGAGGAAAGGCTGAGGGAACTGGGGCTGTTCAGCCTGGAGAAGAGGAGGCTGAGGGGAGACCTCACTGCTCTCTACAACTACCTGAGAGGAGGTTGTAGTGAGGTGGGTGTTGGCCTCTTCTCCCTAGTGACTAGCGATAGGACAAGAGGAAGTGGGATGAAGTTGCACCAGGGGAGGTTCAGATTGGATATTAGCAAAACTTTATTAACAGAAAGGGTGGTGAGGCATTGGAACAGGCTGCCCAGGGAGGTGGTGGAGATACCATCCCTGGAGGTGTAGACATGTGTTTCAGATAGACAGGGTAGGCATGGCGTTTCAGGAGATAGTTTAGTGGTTAGGGGTTGCAGGACAGTTGGACTTGATGATCTTGAAGGTCTTTCTCCAACCTTGATGATTCTATTATTCTATATTTTCTCAGTATATTAAGATTTTCAACTGCCCTGGCATACCAACTTGATCTTTATGCCTGTTACAGGTGACAATGAAGTATTCCTTATCACAAAATTTCACATTGGCAATTTATGGCAGAAAAGTAGCATATGAATGGATATTTTTGGAATAGTCTCTATTCTTACATTTCATAGTAGTTATTGAAGGTCAAAAAGAACCCAAAATCATGTCTGACTGTAGACTGCAAGGTAGCAGTAAGTGAGTGTGTTGCTCCCTGAATGAACTCAGGGGAGGTTCTTTTCATGGAAATTCTGTTTTTCATGGAAATGTTACAAAACATGTTTTTGACTTAAACATCTGTATGGAGTATTGGCTGTGAAGTTATTAATTATTATTTTTTCTATCTGATATGACATTTCAATTGTCTAATGACTATCTTGACATTTAGTGGTCAAGAAGAGATGGCCTGTGCTGTAGGAGCCAAGAGTAGAGAGATTTTTAGGATCAGGGAGTTTTATTCAACAGGAATAGCACTGATGCCTGCCTGCCACACAGATGTGCTGCAAATAGATCTGTACTTTGTTTGACATTGTATTTTTACTTTGTTGTGCTGTAGTGAAATAAGCAGGGCAGTTGCCTAGCGTGCTGCTTAGGAGTTACAGTCACGTGACTGTCTGCCAAATGAATTTATGTCAGCTGATATAATTAAATTCCATTGAATTTTTTACATGCCTTAAGGGAGGGTTCTAGTTCCCACTGAAGTTGGTTTGACTTCAGACAGCAAGAGTATCTGGATTTGGCCTATATTAATGGATGCATATGTTGACCTCAAGAGAAGGCTGAGAAGTTACAGAAATAATTGTGCTTATTTGCTGTTAGTATAAGAAGTTCTCTGCCCTCAACAAACCTTGTAAATTCTGTGGACCGTATATCTTTACTTATTTGCATTATTATAATATGGAATCCCAGGATTCTGCAATTCTTTATATATGCATAAACAAAATAGTCCCAACTTATTTTGAAGTAGAAGACAAAAGCCATCAGATGGACACTGAATACTTAGCAGTCACTCTGGTTTAGGTTATAGCTGTTAGCATTCTTTCTAGATGTAGAGGTCTTATTGCTGTAGTTTCAAATTTGTTCACAATAGATAACTCATTTATTATTATTGTGATACCCACATAAGCTTGAGGAAGGATTATTCCCTGTTTATGCATATTCAATGGAGCAAAAATACTCTGGCTCATACAGGAAGCCTGTGACTGAGCCTGGAATCTCTCATCATCTGAGGGCTGAGTGTGGTACCTGTCAGAAATAGTCCATAACAGCTCAAAGTTTCTAGAGATATTGATGTACTTGGAATAGTGACTTCAGAGAACAACGTGGATTCCTTTGTGGAAGAAACTTTATGTAAGGTTTGCCCAAGACCACTTGTGGACTTTGGGGTCAAGAAGGTAACGAAGTGCATTGGGAACTGTTGCAATAATGCCCTTGAATACCTCTCTCTACTTTTCACTAAATTGGTGCTGTCAGTTGAAATTTGCTATTTAAAAATAATACAGTAATGGGATTTCTACTACATGTGCCAGTTACAGCTGTATATTCCAGTTTTATTTTCCTTCAGAACCTTTCTGTTCGTGGCAGGTAAATCTTCCAGGCTTGGAAGACCCTTGTAAGCCCCTGGCTGGGATTATACACATGCACGTGGAACATGGTTTTTGTGAGCAATCTGTGCCTGAACTGCTGCCACTCTGAGGCCTCTTACAGAAATAAAGGAGAGAATGCTCCAGGGAAAGGGTAGTGATTTATGAGACCTTCTCTTTCTGCATTTTTAATTTTTTTTTCACTCAAAATTCTTCTGTGTTGGGAGAAAATAGACTTTTCAAAAAAATTTATTAGAAATATTCATGTTTCATTTATCAGAAGTGTGTCACTTGCTTCCAAAGCTAAGGGTTGGGTGCACTGTGCTTTGCAGACTCATTTAAGGAATGTAAAGAAAGTGTTTGGAATTGCCTTCATAACTGTGCCATTGTGATTCTTCATCTCTAAATACCTCAACTCTAGAATAAAGAATTAATCTGATTTGTGAGAAGTTTTGAGGTTTAAGTTGATAATTTGGCTGGAAGGAACCACAGGTTAGTTAGTCCAAGCTTTCTGTTCTAGAGCAGGACCAAACTTACCTTGCAGGTACATGTCTAACTTCTTGGAAACCTTAAGCGATGTAGATTCTAACCTCCTTCCTCCCAGGTATCCTGTTCCCATGTTTAGCTACCCCTCTGATCTGGAAGTCCTTTCTGATTTAATCTCTGCTAACTTTTTCTTGTTGTATACTAAATGAATGATATCTGTCAGTGAACAAGAATGCTTGCTTGCCCACTTTATAGCCACATTCATAGTAATCTACTACTGATACCTCTATGGCTGTTAACACAATCCAGAACAATGTACAAGTTGTTGCATGTTGCCTTGTATTCAGAAAGCTGTGTGCTCTGGCCCCCAGATCCTGTGCATTTGTGTGTTAGATTTTTTTTTTCCTTTGTGCATATAGCGCTTTGCATTTGTCTTTGTTAAATGAAAAATGTTGTATTTTGATCTACAGTAACACCATAGAGCTTGCTCTTTCTTGAGTTCCTGGGGTCCTTTCAGAGGAAACAAGGGACATGAGAAGACAGCTCATGCTTGTCCCAACAAGAAGTGTACTCACTAAGCCTGACTTTCGGAAAGTACTTTTGATTCCCCAAGTTAAGATAACTCGCTGATGTGAGTGGAGTTCTATTGCAGTTGAATCTGACGGACTGTGCAGTTCTGTTGTTTCCAAGCTGTAGTCCATGGAATAGTTGTTAGTTGTGGAGAGCTGGCTGGCTGCTCGGTGTTTGCTTTCCGTGTTTCCACCTGCTCCAACACATTAAAAGATTGTAAAAATACACTAGATATTTCCTAATGTTCACTCTCCATAAAAACACCTGCTGTTATTGGCATGGAAAGGTGAATGTCAGAAGTTTTTCATAACATATTAAGCCATTGTCCAAACTTTCATATAAAGTGTGCTGATGGATACTTATGGCTACTTTTGTGTAAAATGAACCTTATAGTTAATGTGTTGCATAAATCTGAGATACTTGATGATTTTCAGTGGATGTCATCCATTTTAACAAGTGTCAGAAGTGGTTAAATGACTGATGCCAATAAATCTGGCCACCTCCTAGAATAATTAAAGTTGAAAGTTGTATTGTACATCTTTCACCAGATGGTTTTCCATCTGGTGCTGCAAGAAACAATTCAGTGATAGGAAGGCCATCAAGCAAGAACTGGATAAATTACCTCCATTCAGATAAACCAGTAAGATGTTACAGTTGCGGGGTGACTAGAGAAGCACGTGATTTAGGAACCTCAATTCTTAAATGATCTGACACTGCACACTTGTTTAGTTAATTCATGTCCTCTATGGCCAAACTTTTAACAGGTTTAAAAAGTGGCTAGAAGATCTTATAATAGGGAAACACTATCTATGTATGCATTAACTCATTTCATAAGTCAAAAATCCCGCACCATCTCCATTGTAGGCACAGAGTTGCAGACTTTGTGACATACTTCAGATTTTGAGGGATTGTTTGGAAAATGCAGTTGCATTTTATGTTTTCATCTCTCTATTCATTTGTGGAAATTTTTTTCCCACTGCAACTTCTAGAACAGGTACATTGCTTTGAAAATTGTAATGTTTTGCAAGTAATTCACCTTTTTTCATGCCCACTATTGATTGCCATGTTTTCTGGATTTTCTAAGATGGAAAACATAATTGCTGTAGAGAGGAGATGAACAGAGTGACCTAATGGTAAATGTCAGCAAAAAAAACCCCAAACTAATAAAAAGCAATTAATTCCTTCAAAGGAGCATTTTATTTTCCAAAGTTTTATCAGGATGACAAGAACAGAATTATTCCATCTGGAAACAAATTCTTTTTCCAAATACATTTGTTAAAAAGAAATTGCAGGGCAGTCTGCTGCTAGGCAGGGTTCATTTTGTCCAGACAAAACCCTGCAAAACTACTTAGTGGTAAGTTTCGAATCCTGGATTCATGCAGAGTGAAACTCACTTTACTGCTCAGCAGGCCAGTGCAAGTCTAAAGCACCACTTCAGGTTTACAGACAAAGCAGTTCCCCATTTGGCTTTATGCTGAGCTGGTGCACTCCAGTCACTTTCACACATCTAGTGTGTTGGGATACTGCATGGTAAATTCTCATTTTGGCCCAGCAGTAGGGAAGGAACAACCTTTCTAGGCAGTAAGACTTTCTGAAGAGAGGAAGAGCTCATCTTTTATTAGACCAGCTTCCATAGCTGGGAGAAATA
The DNA here is from genome assembly GCA_020745705.1 of Hemiprocne comata. Taxonomy (NCBI): domain Eukaryota; kingdom Metazoa; phylum Chordata; class Aves; order Apodiformes; family Apodidae; genus Hemiprocne; species Hemiprocne comata. The sequence goes on from CM036586.1 coordinate 80,240,226, forward strand.
GCAGAGTACACAAGCTCTCTGTCTTCGAGCCCTGCAGTTTCTTCCTACAGACTTTCACCTTCAGCATCCACGGGCCATTTGGTTTTGCTTGTAGTATCTTAAAAGTGAAGATGTAAGGTGTCTTGCACTTCAATAGTTAGGAAGTTGCCCTTTGCCATGCATAATAGAGCAGAATAAGAAACAAAAGAGCAGGGCATTGCCTGTGGAGTGCAATGTATTTTGTTCAACTCTGGGTGGAACATTAATTTGCAGATTCATCTTTAATGGGATGAAGGGTATATTTAGTAGTTTAAATTAATGCTGAGTAAGGTATAGGAGATTCTCTTTCCCTCTTCTGTAGAACGTGATTCCATGTGTACCACTTTAGTTTTCTGTTTATTAGGTTTATTAAACAGATTTTGTATTACAGACTAAGATGAGCACACATTCTTAGGCACTCATGAAGTCTTGTTTGCAATTCCTGCCGTTTTAACTAAAATAATATCCTCGACTGTGTGTATATATAATACATTTTTCTCTAGGTTTCTCTAGGTTCTTTACAAAAAGCCTACTAAAAATGAGACATCTACTGAACACACTAGTTAACTGCTCAAACTGTGACAGATTGAAATAAAAAATAAAAATATTCCTCAGTCTCAGCACCAACATCATCAACATCCAGAGTGTTGCTGGTTACTGTCCTAAGTAATTACAGTGTAATTACAGATTTTTGGCCTTGCATGGAAGAGGTCAGATGTGAAGTTATGGTACAACTTGTAAGTGATGAAGGGTATGTTGTAGCCTGGATAGGAAGAACTTTCCAATATTCTTCTGTACATCTGTGCAACCTATTTCAATGCTGCAATCTTTTCTTTCAGGTCCAATTTTAAGCTTTTAGCTGTAAATGGAAAGCTGTATGCCATCGGTGGTCAATCACTTTCCAATGTGGAGTGCTATAACCCAGAAAATGATTGGTGGAATTTCGTAGCATCCATGCCAAACCCTCTTGCAGAATTCTCAGCTTGTGAGTGCAAAGGCAAGATCTACGTTATCGGAGGATACACAACACGAGGTAGAAAACTGGCTATTGCTTTTTTTTTTTTTTTTTTTTAACTTGATTGCTTCTAAGGCCCAGATAGTATTCTTCTGTTTTTCAGGAAATCTTTTGAACTGATGTAGAAAGCTGCATAATGCTCATTAAAACATGTAGAAATAAATAACTGGTAGAAATTAACTTACAAATGAAAAAAAAAAAACACAGCTCCGTCCTAGAGGAATGAGATAATTTTTTTTTTTCCAGGACCTACATGGACCTGGGGTTCTGTTATTCTGAAGGAACACACTGATGGGTACTTCAGCACCCAGTTTAGCTCTCCTTTTTTTTAGATTTTTTTTTTTTTCATCTCACTGTAGAAAGAAAGATCTCAACAGATAAACTTTAATTTTTTTACTTTTTAAATACCTGTTTTAGACTGTCAGAAGGAAAATACGAAGAAAATACCTGCCTGCATTAGTATTCCTCATGTATTAATAAGTGTCATGGTCCTTTCACTATAGCATTTCAGTGTTTCACAAGCAATTTCAAGCTATAGGTAAGATTTTTGGTGCTGAAATAATTTAATAATTAATCAAAAGCTTAAGCAAGAACCAACTTTTTGTTTTATTTAATTCCTTTCTATACCCCATTTTCCAAGGATACTGTATAGACGGAAGGATTTGCAGTTGCATTCTCTCCTCACAATTTCTTTTTCTTTATCCCTTAGAAAAGCAAGCCACTTAAAAAGAGCTCCCCATTCCTTAAGCACATAGCGCCATCCTTTGGGAAGAATACAATTTTCTCAGAGTTTTAGAAGTCTTTTTTTTTCATGTCAAATGTTCAGTGTTTACCAGGATTTCCTAAATTTAAATTCCTATCTCTAGTCTTTGCCCACTTCTTTTGACTGCATTAGTTTTAAACTTTTTTCCCAAATGGAGGATAAAGTTAGAAGAGAGATCAGCTTTTACTGAAAGTAGTGCAAGCACAGCTAAGCTGACATTAGAACAAGCTGCCCCTTCTGGTTTCGGAGCAGATTTTTGCTCTGAACCGTTACGAGATTTATAAAAGACCCCCTTCCACCCCTCATGATCCTTGTGGCAATGACCTTCAAAAGCATTATGTCCAGCCCATTCTGACGCAGGACCGGGTGGTTTCACTGAAGGAAACAAAATATATAAGCATGCCCATGTCCATATGGAGGGCCATGCAGTCCTAGTCCTCTGGTCATCCTCACTACAGGACCTCTTGGAGTGGCTTGTGTTCCCTGATATCCAGCACTAGGAGTAAAGGATGGCACACAACACCTGATTTGTTGAAAAGTCAGACCCAAGGGGAAACATCCTTTGAAACAAGAGAGCAGAGAACGTGGAGATGGGCCAGAAACTGAGAATAATGGGAAGACTTATCTCTAGAGACCAGAATTAGGGTTTTGTCATTTTTATGTATAGAGAGAAGATATAAGGAGAAAGAAGAAAAAGATATAAGAAGAAAAATAATAGGGCTAGAAGATTATGGAAGTGTCAGCTTTTCTTACTTCCTATGCACTTTTAAAGTTCCTATTCCACAGTGCTTGTGCAGTTCTTTATTCAGGCTACCTATTTCTGGCAGCATGAATACGCATATCAGCATTTTGCTGATGCAGATCTTATTTCCTTAACATTCATTAACAAAGTGTATGTAGTCAGGATTGCTGCCCTGTGTCGAGCGCCTTATTTGGCACTTAATATCTGTGGTTTCAATTGAGGGATAGACACCTGAGAGGATTGTCACTGACATTCAGACGCTGTCTTTTACCTGGATCTTCTCTTGGGTCTTTTCCTAAAGGCCGTTTTTAATGGACATGGGATGGTTAAACGGGATAGAACTGTGAGCAGTGGATAGCTAGCTCATTTAGGTTCATGTTTAAATCCAAGACCGTTAAGGACAGCAAATATCTATTCTTCTAAGAAGTAATGATCCTTTCCTGAACAAGGGTCTAGAATCAGTTTTTCTATAACACCTTGGCTTAGAACAGCTCTCAGATTTAGAAACAAGAATTCCTGCAATTACACTGGTTACACCTTCCAAGTTATGCAGATATTGGAGTTAAGGCATAACTAACTGAGAGATGCTGAGGTACGTTTGCTGTTTCACTATATTCGCTGAATAAAACATGGAGCAAATAATATGTAATTTTTTATTTTTTTTTTTTAATTCCTGCATATACCTAGATAAAACTAGTTTTAATGTAGCTATGGTAGGTTTTGTGGATTACTTTTTTATCTGTGTAGAGCTTTCTCCCGAGACTGCACTTGTGGAAAGATGGTAGGATCTGGAATTTCACACTGTAAATTGCAACAACACTTCCTGAATAAACTCCTTCCAGTTCTCAGCTCTCACTTGTGAACCTAGATCCTAATAGAAAGTCCATGTCAGGAATCATATTGTTCATGTTCTGTGTTGGGTTATTTTTGTTTCAGTGGATATAAAAGACCAAGACTGTGCATGAGCAAGAGATGGCCATGTCACAGTAGATCTCCATTTCATATACCCCTCCCTCAAACCATAGCACCTTTTTCCTGGCAAGATTGCTGCCATGGATAGATATTGCTAGAAACGTTGGGATTTTTTCCCCTTGATGAGTCAGAGAATGATACATCGTTTGTGAACAAAGATCATCTATATATAGAGCTGTAATCAGCAGTTTCATAGAGCATTGCCATGATGTTTTTCCTCTTTATTTAATGTAGATTAGGTGTTCAAAAAGACTATGTAAAGTAATAAGCAATGACTAAAAGTCACCAGAGTGCAAACAAATGCTATAGCAGCACCTCCCTAATCGTGGTGCTAATGCACTTCATTCATGACAATCCAGTTACATTTATGGCTATTTATCTCTGCGCCCTTATGTAGCTTGTCAGTATGTCACTGTCTGCTGTTCCTGTCAGGAGCTTATCTGGAGATCGTCATGGAGGATAGACTTGTCATACGGAGCAGTTTTTATTAAAAGACCAGGCTGGAGTCTGCAAACCTGTTGCTGCTTCTCACTTGACTTTGGATTTAAGCTCAGGCCTCCAGAGGTTGAAAAGGAATTTATTGGCTAACAAGTCCTGTGCATTCTGTGTTAATTTAGTGAAGCATTGGACACAGCCAGGTTCTCCACTGCATCATAAATTAGGGTGTTACTGTAACAATTTCATGGAATATAAGTATTGCAAACATCCACTGAGTTGTAACTGAAATATAGGTACGGCTTCAACTTTTTTCTGTGCCTCTGTCTAATGCTGAAGCACATTGTTCCTGGTTCTTAAATGATTTTGACAATATGTATTTCTCTCTTTATGAGGTACTGAACATGTGCCCTTAGGTCATCCATGCCACTTGCTGAAATGTAACTAGTTTTATGAATTTTATTCCATAAAACTTTGATTTATGGAATGGAATGCAAACTATCAAATTTAAGTTTGTATTATAAATCATCACTTGACAGCCATTAGTGAAGCGTACTGTCTTCCTAATAATTTGATTCGTCTGCGATCGCTTTTGGAGAGCAGAATATTGCTCCATTTCCTTTTTCATAAGAAATTCTTGCATTATAATTGGAGACAAAATTAAACACATAGGTTAAAAGGTAGGGATTATTCTGCTAAAATCTGCAGTCCCAGACCATTTACATCACATAATGTGCCAGAAGCAGCTTGTTTTTTTTCCCCTGCAAAGGAACAGAACATTCAAACTTTATTGTCAAGGGCAGAGACTTGCAGTTCTCAATAATCAGTATTTCTTCAGTGGTCTGCTGTGCTTTTGCACTGTAATACATTGGCAATCTGTAATACTGGCTGATACAGTTTGTAGGGAGGAAGAATCTTCCTCCATGAGTACCTTCTAATACATTTATTTATTTGTTAATATCTCTGCTCTGTTTCAGATAGGAATATGAACATTTTGCAGTACTGTCCCACTTCTGATTCCTGGACCAACTTTGAACTTTGTGATGTCCATGTTCGAAAACAACAGATGCTCTCTGTTGAAGAAACTATATACCTGGTAGGGGGCTGTATTCATGAACTTGGACCAAACCAAAAATCTGGCCAAAGTGAGGATGTGTTAACTGTGCAGTCTTACAACATTGCTACCAAAGAATGGCTCTACCTCAAAGAGAACACATCAAAATCGGGTCTTAACTTGACTTGCACTCTCCACAATGATGGAGTCTATATATTGAGTAGGGATATTACTTTATCTACAAGCTTGGAGCACCGTGTTTTTCTTAAGTATAATATATTTACGGACAGTTGGGAGTCACTAAGACGCTTTCCAGCCTTTGGACAAAACATGCTGATCTGTTCTATGTATTTGCCTGATATACGAGAAGTGTAACAGCATCAGGTTTTCTTTTCAGCTCATTAATCACTCTTGGAAGAAGTATTGCTCCCTCTAAATAATTGCAGTTTCAGAATGTAATGTAGTTGCATAATGTAGGCATAAAATACTGATTCTGTTCTTTAAAAAAAGTTGCAAAATCCAGTATTAGTAGTAGTGCTACCAGAAACAGTTTTAGGATTTCAGTTCACAAATGTTTTGGATTTAAATTTCACCAGGTACTGTTTGCAATTTAAACATAAAGTTATTGTGTTGGTAACTAATAAAGGAATTTTCTAGTTTTACTTTCCATCTTAATAGACAGTGTAGAAGATAAGAAGTACACATTATAAAAGTGGAAATAATTCAATAAAGTAGTAAATCTAAGAAAAATTACAAAAGGAATTATTTCTTTTAAAATGCAGTTTTCCTGAAGCTATATCCTGTCAAATCACAAGGGTTAAAATTATTAATACTCTTCTACAGTAGCAAGTGAGATTCTAAAAGGTCACAGCAATTGGGGTACCATCAAGAAATAAGAACTTCCCCTGAATCATTTGTGATTGAGTGCTTTGCCAGGGACTGGGGAGGAATTGCCTAGAGGCTGAAGGTTGATGGTTGGATACTAGGTGCTCCTTCAATGGAAGCTGGTAGCAATGAAGCTGGCAGCATTTATTGCCACCATTAAGATAGAGGAAGAAATGCTGTAAGTTCAAGTGGGAGAGTTTACTCATCTTCAGAAAGGGTTTAAGTTGTAGTTACCTTGTATTCTGTAGTACTGAGTTTTAAAGGTCAAATTATAGTTGGCAACAAGCTGCATGTTAGCAAAATATGCATGAGCACATACAATGGTGATCTGCACCAGGCACATCCTGCTTGATAACAGTCATCCAGAACATCCATCACTTGGTATGGAAGGGTTGCTTCATGTGATGACTTCCTGCCAACACCACCCAAAGCAGGTGCAAATGAGGGCTGGCTCTTTCTTGAGTTACTAAGAGCTTTGATAGAGATTATCTCAACTTTGTCACCCTAATTTGTTAGTTTCTACAAAGAGCACGGTAAGATGGCCACCAGCAATACTCCTTAGTGGGGATCCAGGAATAGATACTCTGGGAGCCTAATTGTGGTACTTCTGATCAGGCATAGCAACCCAAGTAAAATCCCAGGAAACTTTTTGGAACAGAATTGAGGGCATTGGGATTTGACTGCTTTTTAGGATACAGGTATTTTGGATAGCCAAGATTTACCTTTTGGGTGGAATTTTTGCAGCCTGGCAGAGAATGTTAGACCCAAACTACTCTCTACCATTCAGGTGTATGCATGAATTTATTGAGATTGCCTCGAAAACACAACATGCTGAGCAGCTGCCCTGTTCTGACAGCTGTATCAGACCAAACAGTGGCTCTTCTGCTATGAAGAACTAAGGTGATTCTCCTTTCAGAAATACTTTAGAATAAATATAAGCAGTGAGTCAGTGTCTGGTGGTAAATTATTTCAATCACATTGTTACTTTCCTTAATTTCTTTTCAGTCTCAGATTCAGTGCCCTACAGTCAGCTGTAAGTCAAATCAGATCCATACTGGTGGAGCGAGTCACATCTGAGTTCAGAGAATCACAGAATTGTTTGGGTTGGAAGGGACCTCAAAGATCATCTAGTTCCACCCCCCTGCCGTGGGCAGGGACATCTCCTACTAGACCAGGTTCCTCAAAGCCCCATCCAACCTGGCTTTGAACACTTCCAAGGAGGGGGCATCTGCAACTTCCCTGAGCAGCCTGTTTGACAGTCTCTTGCCTAGCAAATTCACTGTGGAAACCTGTTTCTCCCAGATTTGCAGTGTAGTATATCTGATCATGTCCTTTTAAACCCATTAATTTCTTAGCATGGTCTTAATTCCAAAAGCTATGGAATCATCTTTCAGGTGTGATTACTCTTTTTCACAAGAAGCCTTTCCATGCTGGGTTTATCTACGTGTCGGTAAGTCAGACCCTTTTGTCAATCCGTGGTGCAAATCTTCATATACTGACATGTAACAGAACTACAACCACACATCAAAACTGGTGTTGAATTTAATGATAGCACCAGGCTGTAATAATCTAAATGATGGTATTACTACAGGCTGAAATAAATACAATTTTTTTAACAAAATTCATAACAGAAAAGTGTGCAATGTGGGTGGCCCTCATGCCTCAGGAAAAAACTAAGCACTGTAAAGGACTGTCCCACACCCTTTTAATTTTCTTTCTATCACTTTAATATTTTACAAAAGGCACTGTTGGACAGCTTCTTCCCTTTAGGGCAAGGAAAACTGATTGAGAGTCACTAACAGACAATAATTAAAAAGCTGCTTTTTAGTTAATGGAACTGTTGCTCAGTGATTCATTGTGCTGTCTTTTCTTTGTTGGTGGGAGGAAAAAGGTCCTTAACTTAAGGACACATAAGTTTCTTTTGAATTACAGTGACACAAGCGAAGACCAAAGAACCTTGTAGTCTGATTGAGTGGAAGTTCTGCAGTGTTATCCTGATACTTCTTCTAACTTCACCATGTGGGCTTGGAGAGATCACTCTACCTTCTTGCATCTTAATCTCCAAATATAACACATTGTTAAGGATGTTCATCTTGTGGTAACATAAATGGTTTGTCTGGTGTAGTAGTGTAGTGTTTGTTAAGACATCTTCAGCATGTGAAGAAGTACTTATATTCTTATTGTTCTGAGTGTTTACTTGGTTATTAAACCTGCTTCGTGACAAGTGGCAGGATAGAAGTATGCTAGTCATCTCATTGTGGTCTCTACTACTTACTTTTATTTTTAATTGATGGCTGTGTCTATTTTTTTTCCAGTGTCCTAATAGCCTGTACTTAATCTAAATGCTTTAGTCTTTTGTTCTCGAGTCTGTATCCAAATTGAAAATGGCTGCTTTCCTTGCTGTGTCTGGCTTATCCTGTGCTTACATACCTGCTATTCATCTTCTCTGTCTCATGGACCAGTTCATCTTGATACTGACCAGTGAAAGCTGACTATGGTAGAGGATGACCCCAAGTCGAAAGAAAGAACAACAGCCTCCAAAGTCCGGAAGGAGGAGTAAATGGAAAACTCTCAGAATGTATTCCCTTCTCACAAAATAGAGAAGCGTTTAAGAAGGTTACTCACATCAAGGCTAAGAGAGACCATAACTGTTTCTTCCTTTCCGGGAATGGTTTGTGGTTTTCAATGTGAAATAAGAGTTGTGTGGGGCTTAACTTTATTCTCTCTGGCCAGTTGTTATACGTTTCCCTTTCTGCCCTGTTGGTTGACCTTTCATGGGCTTAATACCTGTTTTCCATTCTTTGGGGATTTTGCTTTTCTACATCTGTGTCTAGCCTGTTTTGCTGAAATTATATATGGTAGTAGTCTGTTGGTCTTTTCCTTTTGCTAGTGTGCTTTTTCACACTGATCTGTGGCTGTCAATCACTGTGACGAAAAAGTAAAGTAATTTGTAATTTGGGTTGAACCTTTTCATTTATTCAGTTTTAAGGTCTTGGAAGAGAAGTCTACAAAGCTACAAATACTTTGTTGCATTCAGTCCTCATTTTAGTGAGAAATGATGCTGCAGAAATTCAGTTTGTGAAAATTGATCTGCGTCAGTAATGTGATAGAGAACAGAAGGCACAGTGTAATGACAACATTTAGCACGTAACATGCTCACACAAGCAGAGATTATTCATCCTTATTGTCCTTGTAAGGTAAGATACATACTGTAAATGGCATTAAACTACAGATGATCCTTGGAGGATCTGTCAGTATTACCAGTGAATTTATAAGTGGTTACCAAGATCCCTCCTTAGAGGGCAGAAACTGTTAAGCATCTGTGGTGTTATATTGATTTTGCATTAACAATAATGACCAAAGGGTGGCTCCCCATCCCCACAGTAAGTCAGAGGAACCAGAACAAATGCTGTTAACATAAAGTTTAACCACCTTTCCTTACAATATGAACATTGCCAGTCTGGGAGTATGTTTTCTATCTAATCAACTTAGAGCCTATTTTAGTGTAATCTCTGTCCTTTTGTCCCTAAAGGGAGAGTGGAGTTTGGAAAAGGAGTGTGGATTTTGTGAATTGATATAGTTCATGCATTCACAGCATTAAAATTGCTATCCCAATTATATATGATATGTGGATTTTTGTCTAACAGCATTGGCACTACCAGTAAACACGAATGCCCTATGAATATTGGTATTTTCTAATGTAAGTTTCAGTTTCTTTATTGTAATTAGAAAAGTGAAACAGGTTTTGTTTCTGAAATGCAAACTGTCTCTTAGAAAAGGAATCACTGCAATTACTATGTATTTCTAGTGGAAGGCAGATTAGAGTCTTTTCAGTTTTAGAATATCCAGTTATATGATGTGCTGGATATCTTCAGCTCGTATATGCTTCAGTAGGAGTGAAAGATGTTCAGCACCTGAGCAAAGTTATTTCCTGTTTGTTGGTACTCATACCATTATTTAAGATTCAACAGTGAATGCAGACTCTGAATACTCCCTTTATCCATTTTTCAGTTAAAATGTATGATTATTTGATCTGTTGTTGATTTTCCACTCTCTGATATTTTCCAGATGTTTTTAAGGGTGAGTCTTGTTATTTAGGAATAATTTTCAGAAATTAAAATAGTTTACTCTGACTCATGGTCTCTTGCATATGAAGATTTTACTGCCAGCATGTTGCTCTCTAATCACAGAATCACATTTGCCCTGGTCACCATGTTATCCTCTATGAGCATCCCAAACTGGCAGCACTCTTGGATGAGGCTAAGCCGATTGAGTACTAGCCTATGTTATACTGAAAGTCCCAAATTCCTTTCTCAGGGCACTGCTTCTACAGGGCAGTTACTCGACCTTGACCTATGAGATGCTGTCAGTCCACAAATCACTGCAGAAATCAGATTTCTGATGCAACTGTCAACCTCCTCTATTCTGGAAGCTTCCTGTCTCTTCTGGAGTTGTAGCCATCCCTTCTTGTTCAAGATTCCTGTAAACAAGTGCAAGTCAGGTGATAAAGATCCCTACAGTAGAGAATTCCTTGCAGTATTACACTTCCAAATTGAGATTAACTGCCATGTAGGTTTTGATCTTCCCATTCCTCCCCTTTGTGATACTCCATCAACTTACCCAAGGATACATAGGCCCATCCATGTCCACCCGTGTGCTGTTTTTTCCTCAGATAATGTTTTCCAAGGAATAATACCTTTTTTCACCATTCACCTTCTATAATTAGAAAAACTTAAAAGTCCTCTTTTCAAGAATGCCCCTAATTTTAAGTTCTTGCATCTTCAAATTGGCTTAGCCTAAAAACTTTCTGGTTTGCCTTTATTGGTCATGCTTTGAAAATTGGTCTGTTAATTTTTGAGTACTTTCTTGTACTTAGTGAGTATTCACAATATAAGGGATTTATGCAGTCTCACAATAGGGAAATCTTATCTGTAGCTTTTCAAGGACACAACTTCAGCTATGCAAGGCTTGAAATTTAAAAAGTGGCATTGCTTAGTCTCCTTTGGGACTTGGACTAGTTTCAAGATTTAGACGATTCACTGAGGTTAAAAAACTTAAAAAACTGAATACTGTTTTGGGAGGTGATGTTAGAAGGGCTCTGGTTTAATTTTTGCATATTGTTATTACAATATAGATTTTCTTTTTGTTTATTTTTTTCTACTAGAGATACTATGTCTAGTATCGCATTGTATTGCCTTTTTAGTTGGTTGTAAGGGAAATGTTGCCCTTTCACAGGTAGGGCCTTGATTTACTGTGAAGACCAGAGCTGTGCCATTTGATAATAGGTATTTTGCAGTTGTGAATTATTGACTGATGATAACTGCTCTGAAGCCCATAAAAACGTGATTTTGGGTGGTGGAGGTGGAAACATAGTCAGAAAACAGATGCTTAAGAACAGCCATTCTCTGGCCTCCAGGCATAAGCAATTTTCAAATGCAGAAGCAGTCAGAAGTTTGAAATGGTTTTACAATAACAACTCCTTTTTCCCTCTTCCCATCTCTCCCCCTGAAACTCATACGCTTTCAACCACAATAATTTGTGGCAAAGCATCTGTGCATTTGGAAGAAGACGTTAGTGGTGAGGTAGGAATGCACTGCTTGGGCAGGTGATCCCTTATCAGAACTACTACTTGGCAGACCAAGAAACTGTCCTTCAGCTTTTCAGGATGAAACGCTGACTGACATTTATGACTCTTTAATGACATGTTATCTGCTAACGTATGTGTAATGATAGGTGAGGCAGGGAGAGGAACCACAGAAGTTCTATTGTGTACCGGATAGCAGATGCACAATAGGCTTGTAGAGAGACCTTTTTTTCCTTTAATAGGGCCTGATCCAAAACTTTTTGATGATAATAGAAAGAACTAGCTTTCAATTAGGCACATATTTCAGTGAATTAGTTAATTCTGAAGGAATCTGAAGAGATGTTAACTGTACAATTGGCTGATGAAAGAAGAGGCACAGACTGAAGACTTAGAGACTCTTATTACAGTGTGATCTCTGATATGCCCCACCTGTGGTTCTTGTGTTGAAATTCAATATGAAGTTGTACATCTCTGTTAACACCAATCTTTCAAATAAGATTGCTCTAAACTAGTCAGGAGAATGACGTTTTCTTAAAATACCTGGAGAAAGGTGAACATCTTGCAATTGTGCTGTTGGGGAATCACTGAGAAAACATTGCTGATACTTCATGACCAAACAGCAAAGCACTGCTGTGTGTCCTGGTCTATGTTTTCTTGTACCAAGAAATGTGGTATGGGGGACTGAAATGTTTTATTTTAGGTCATGGTGCTATGAGATCTTGTTTGTTTTTTCTTTCTTTCCACAACGTTCTCTGAAAAAAATATTACGTTGTATTTACGCATTTGGATCCTTCTGTCACATGCTATAATAAAGCCATGCCCCAAAACATGTAGAGTATGGTCACGTGGAACAGACAAGCATCATTCTGGTTTTACATTGTCAATATATACAAATACATGGATGATTAAGGAACTGGAACATCTGTCATACGAGGAAAGGCTAAGAGACCTGGGGCTGGTTAGTCTTGAGGAGAGAAGACTAAGAGGACATCTTAATGTCTATAAATATCTGAAGGGTGGAAGTCAAGAATGGGCCAGTCTCTTTTCAGTGGTGCCCTGTGATAGGACGAGGGGAAGCAGCACCAAGTTAGAACACAGGAAGTTCCACCTCAACATGAGGAAAAACTTCTTTACTGTGAGGGTGATAGAGCACTGGAACAGGCTGCCCAGAGAGGTTGTAGAGTCTCCTTCTCTGGAGGCTTCAAGACCCATCTGGATGTGTCCCTGTGTGATCTGCCCTAGGTGTTCCTGCTGCAGCAGGTGGGTTGGACTCTATGATCTTCAGAGGTCCCTTCCAACCGCTATGATTCTATGGAATACAAAAGATTTATTTGCACGAGGACTGAAACGTTGGCTGATATTCCATGCAAGGTGAAACAGCTCCAGGAACAGTTTGAGAGCAAACCACCTCAGGGCTATACCTCTATAGGGAAGATAAAGGTGTGTCCCAGGTAGTGAGTTTAAATCCTTGAAGAAGAGGATGGACTTGAACACAAATTCCTTATGTCTTGACAAATTTCCAGGTAAACATAGTTCCTTCTCTCTTTGGTTTCTATGTGTAACTGGGTTTTGTTGTTTGCTTAAGCCAAAAATTGTTGCAGGGTTTATTTGGGATAATAAAACTGTGGTTTTTTTTCTGAAAATGAAGCTATCTACATGTACAGAAATTAGGATGTTCAAGCATGCATTTGTGATGAATGAATTCCCTTGTTTTTTTTTCTAAATCTGTTTTGGCTACTAGCCTATTCAAATGAATCTTGTTCAGGCCGTGTCTGAGTATTTACAAAGCAGCTCATGAAACAAGAGTGTCTCTCTCTCCATCAGCCTGGCACAATTGTACCTATCTAATGGGGAATCGGGCATGTGCTTTACTGGCACTCTGGTTTCATTAAGGCACTTAGTCAAAATGTCTTGAACCTGATGTTCCAGATTACTTGTAAAGACTGTGATTTTTGAGAAGTGACTGTTGTTGGCCAGTGTGGCCATAATGCCCCTAGAATATCCCCTTTCCAAGTAGCATAATGGAATAGTAAATCTGACTCTTTCTGGGTTTTGGTTGATCCATCTACCCTCCAACACCTTCACAGCAGAATGATCTTCTGCAAGCTGCGTTGCATAAGAAGTTCCCCTCTATATGGTCCCTGAAGTCCAAAATAAACATACAGGAACATGAACTTTTTCACCCCATCTTGGCCCAACACTCAGTGGACTCATCACCCCTCCAATGGTCAATAGAAGTAAAAAAAGAAATACTTCCATCGCACTTGCGATCAGGGACCCCTAAGTCACTGGCAGCAAGAAAAATCACTCATCTTCTGCCAGGCCTTCTTCATCAAAGAGGGGATTTAGTTGGGAACAGTCTCCCTTGGCTTCAGGCCTCTCAGTCACCATTAATTGCTGGATACTCACCCTGTGAAGCTCTTCCCTGCAAGTCCGACACCTACTTTATTTGGGTGCTGTAGGGTGGAACATGTTAGGAAAATCAGCAGCCCACTAATTCTTTCCTGATTTCTATGGGAAGTCTTAACAGAAGTTAAAGATTTTCTTCAGAGGCAGCAAGTTTGATTTGAGTTCCACTATCTGTAGCAAGCATGGACCTTGCATAGTAATATTAAAATCTGTCTTTTTTTCAGCGTTAAAATGCACTTGTGCTTTAAAAACAAATTCAGGCAAAGGTCAAGAAAATGGGAACTGGGGTACAGAGTACACTGGTAACTGCAGTGTTCACAGGTATGTACAGAAGTGACAACTCAGTAGACACATACATAGATTTAGAAAAAAAGAGCACCATGGTCTACGATGCTTTGAACATTGAGGCATTAAATTTCAGGCACTTCAGAACAGACTCTGATGTTTCGTAAGTTTAACACTTAAGTGCTTTGTGAAAGTGTTTCTAAATAGGTATCTGGGAGTTTGTTCTGAGCCTTTTCTGTGAATTTTACTATGCAGCTCTCTGTATCTTCCTCTTCTGCATGATTTGCAACTTTGAAAGCACAGTTTGCTCAATGGAACAAATTAAATCGGTTAGGCTTCCTGCAAGCCATGTTATCTGGACAGAAATAGTGAGGCTCTTGCCTCACTTCCAGTGTGGAAGTGCAGTTCTTCCAGTTCACATCTCCATAGCTTTTGTACCATGTCGTCTACATAGGCGATTGCAAAATAAATTGAATTTGTACTGTTCATTAAGAACTATTGAGCTGTGATCAGTAAACAAGAACAACATGACGCAGGGAAGGCAGTAAGCATTAGTTTAGTTAAGCATGAAACTAAGCAACAGAGAGGGAATGTGTGCTCAAAGAATAGACAGAGAGAAACAGAAGCACCTGGAAATAAAGGGTCTAGATCTGTTCAGCAAAGCGATAAACAGACTTGTAGTTTTGGATGCACACTCCTTTTGGGCAGGTGTCCGTCTACCTGTCCATCAATTTTTGAAATTTCTTTAAGCCAGAGTTTATAAAATTCTGAGAGATGTCTTTTTTCACCTTTCATTTTCTTCTTCCATCTCCTGTGTTTTCTGTGGCAGGGAAATTCCTTGCATGTTATAGATGATTTTGGGAAGAGAGGGCAGCCTTGCACTTCTGTGTCTCCATTGTTTTCTGTCAGCAGTAGTCATTAGGGGTTATTTAAGACCCAGAGTTCTTTACTGCCCTTTTTAGCATTATTCACTTAAAACTGCCATTCTGTTGGAAGGAATAATCTATTCATTTGTGACTCAAAACTTTAGACCAGATACCAGTTTTGATGTCATTTGTTATGATCCTGATGGAATCCCAGAATTGCCAACAGCTGTGAGAATTATTTAGCTGATAGTTTGCTACCAAGATCTGGCAGACTTTTAGAATACTAAAGAGTATTTTTAGGGTGACCTCAGAAAAGCCATTTCCCAGGCTTTGCCATCACAGGTCTCCATGGTTTGCAGATGAGCTATATGAATAAGGAGCCAGTACAGAGTACCCACAGCAGAAGTCTTGGGCTGAACTAAATCAATTTGCACCACTGAGTGTTTTTTAAAGCAGTAAGAGGTGCCTGGATGGGAGAGGCACAGATGTGCTTCCTTTCCTATAACCCTGTAAGTGTTTCACAGTGGGGTTGTTCCAGGTAGTTGACAGTTTAATCTGTGCTGGGTCAAATGGGTTGCAGAGTTTTTTGGTATGAAGAAATGGTACTCAGCAGGCTCCGATAGGAATTCATGTGCCTTGGTGGAAGCAGGCCAGTGAAGTTAGGAAAGTTCCCTTTTCTGCATGTGTTTCAACCATCTCTGCTTGGCCGTGGCACCAAGGTACCTTCTGTGTCAGAGTCTGTGATATGTTCAGCTGTCCAGCTGGTGAGAGGCTGTAGGAGGATTGTGTTTGCTGGTTAATTTGCTCTCTGCATATGTGTATAAATGTGTACAGACTTTGTTCCAAAAATATTTCTTGCACTGTTATCTCTGCAAAGATTTTTCCTTTAACTTTAAAGGAAACTTAATCTAAAAGAGATCTGGGACTCCTGTTTCCACAGAGCTGCTCTCACTGAGCTGATTTTGAATACCTAATTACCAACTTAACACTTCCAGCACATAAAAATACAGAGAAACAAAAATAATCTTATCATTTGAAATATAAAAACTTATAAATGCTCAGGTTTCATATGGATCTACACCCTAGGAAAAATGGATTTAGTGACTTCTTAATGAGTTATGTACTCAGTGCCACACAAACTTACAAATCCAAATGCACTTTTGACACAAACTCCCATTTGTCAAATGTTATAAAAATGTCATACTTTACATTTTTTAAGAGCATTTCAAAAAGTAAAACTGACACACCTAGGATAAACCCAATGCACTTATTCCACTGTTTTATTTACTGCTTTTGTGAAGCATATCATGCATTCTATAAACATCATATCATACATTTCCTTTAGTAAATATTTAAGTAGCTATCTAACCTATTCCGACACAGATGTAGGCTTCCCCATGGGTGGGGGGAGAAGAAGGTGTTGCTAGGTGTTGCTATACTAAGTCCTATACCAAATACACAACCTACTTTTGCAGTAGTGGTGCATCTGTTATCTAGAATAAATACATGGCTTTGACTCTGCTAAAAGATTATTTGCATGAAATAAAAAGTTCCAATGACTGGAGGCTAATTTTAATTATATGTTTATGCAGCTCTTGATCATGATGGTAATCTCTTTTCTTAGGCTTTTCAGTAACAGTAATAATTCCCTGTTTAAGGAGAGAGCCAAACTGCATTAAAACACACCAGTAGAGTTGGAAGGCACAGATTTGCTGAACCTGGCCTCTCAAATCCTGTGTTCCCACGCCACTGTGTTACTGGCACTTTTGGTACTTGTGTTAGCAATGTTGTGACTGTACCCTGACTTTTACTGTATGTCTGTTCTCCCTCTTATATTAAAAGGTAGGTCTCTGATTTTCCTCAACTAAAGATACACGTGTTGCGTGAAACGTGTTTATTGCTGGACTGTACAGTCTTCAAAGGAGATTCAAAGAAGGTCGGTTCTTGTTAGCTGTGGAAGATGGGAGATCGACTGTGCTTTCCCCTCTAGTCAAAATATTCCAGAGACTAGAGATCACTTACAAAAATATGATGCCTTTGCCTGCAGCTTTATCATGATGTCGTTATAGGCTTGCGATAACAGGACCCCAGTAAGACACAATAATAACACAGACCCGTGGTTGCACTCAGTTTAACTTTTAAGTTTATTCTGCTTTTGCCTACAGCAGTTGTGTCTGATGCTGTGTGATTTGAAAGCATTCCCAACAGGCTAAGAGCAAAGCTCTTAGCAGAGCTCCGGGCTTTGGTGTCCCTGCCGCTCTGTGTTGCCTTACTGACTTGCTGCCAGAGTCACTTCAATGTGAAGTTAATCACATTCTTTTGAACTGTTTATGACAACAAATTGGATGTAAAATAATAAACATTGGCAGCTCTTTTGAATAATAAAGTTATCCCAGAACTGACAGGATATCCTATCAGTTTCTTGAAGAAAGGACTTTCATGTGTAACCTTTTAAAGCTATTTGTCTGTGAGTGAGCATGTTAGGGAATTCTCCTTGCATTTTCTGGGTCTCTCAAGCTCTTTTAGGCGTTAAAGGGCTTAAGAAGCTTTGCTTTGTTTTTTTCAAATTTAGAAAAACTTTGAAGAAAGATAAAAAAACGCCACTTGGATTAATTATTTGGTGGTTAGTAGCAGTGTGTGGTTATCAGAGGCAGCACAGGAAAAGTACCTTCACTTTCTTGCTTTAATTTTGAAGCATTATTTCTTTCCATCTCTTTCCCTGATGGTTACAGAATTTTACTCTTATTTCACTCACTGATAAAAACACAGTATTTAGAGCACTATCAATGCCTAACAAATATAAATGAAACAAGATTGAGATTATTTTGTAAAGCAGAAATTTGGGCTCTTAAACAGCTCAAAGGGCTTGCCTACCCTAGAAAATTTTGTGGTGCTTAAACAGCTGGAACATATGGTTAATTCCAGGCTATTTCTTCCTTTTGTCTCCTAACTCATGTTTTCGCAATTTTCTTACAAAGACAATAATTAAAATAAGTTGCTACTAACACCATGTCTCCTAACACCATGTCATTGTAGTGAAGCTGTGATGTTGGGCAGAATTTGACTTTCGGGTTGTAAGCAAACATTTTAAAGCAGGCAAATATTGTGTCACAGGGGGATGTGAGTTGGCTGAAGATTATGTTAAATATCAATTTGGAAACATGCCCCAAATTCTGATCTTCTTACTGCTCAGGATATACTTTTTTTCCTCACTGGCATTTTTAACACATTTCAAATTATTCCCAGATCCAGATAATATGAAAGCGTTTATGATAGCTGTACAAATGCTACATTCTTCAATAACCTATTTAAGATTTTAACCTTGATGTATGAAGTGTTTTAGGGAGATGCTGTTAAAATATGGATCTGAGTGGACTTTATTTTAATGAAGGTGTAGGCTCTTTGTTTTGTTGCTTCTGTATCATTGAGACAGTAGCATATACAAAAAAAAGGATTGATGAACAGATGAAAATATTGAAGAACAGTGCAGACAAAATGAAAGGTATTCCATGTCATCATGATGTTAGCTTCTCAAGTAGATACATAGCTCTAGGATGTACATTGGAAGCCACTGGAAAGTTAACAAGCAGCTTCATTAGAGAGGCTCTTTGGTTGCTTCTGTAACTCAGCAAGGACATCATGAGACTTTTGTGCAGGAAAAGAACTAGCCAGGTGTATCTGGAAGTAATCACTGGGATAAAGTAGCAAATAAGCTGCTTAAGAAGAATTGGAGAGTGTTGCTGTTAGAGGACCGACTGGCAGGATGTTCTGTTTGGATTGTGGTGTGGATTCGCAATGATAAGTTGATGATCAGGCTATGTCCAAATCACAGTCAGCATCAAGGCAGTGGTAGTGTCACAAGTGGCACTTACGGGAGCCCTGTAAGGTTTCACAATGACTCTGGCTGCCCCATGTAGCAAGAGGAGTAACACTAAGAGCCAGATTCATTAATTCCTGGATCTCTGAGGATTTGCAATGATAAGCACGGTTGTGAGGAGAGATGGCTTGTGATATATTATCCTGCTGTACAGCAGAATGACTGGTGAAGGACAGCAGAAGGATGTAAAAGCAGGTTCATGAAGATACATGTTGAGCTTACTCTTCCTGTGTTGTGGAAAGTGATAGTTACAAACATGCTTCTGCAGTAAGGATTGCATGGCTACTTCAAGGTCATCCCTGACTGCCACCATTCTCATGTTGTCTTGAGTCAGTTTAGGTTTGGAAAATGCCAGGCTGCCAGGACAAGAAAGGGCATGATGCTGGGGCATGATTGGGTGCTCAAGAGAGTGGTCTGCAGAAGCAGGGGTTGCTACCAAAATCATGCCTGTGCAACCACAGCCTCTGGTCTGACCATATCAAGACCTGGGTGGCCATCCTAGCTTACAGCCCTCATCACACAATCCTGCCTCTGTGCCCCGGCACACGACCCACTTGGTTGTGCCATTAAATCACTTCCATAAACCCAGTCAGAGAATCTCAAAAAGCAACTGCAAAGAAAAAGTGTAATGTGAAGGGGCTGAGAATTGCAAAGATGGCTAGCTAGTTTTGTTTGAGGTCGTAACTCTCTGAGATAAACTCTGGAAGCAAATTTGAGGTAAAGTTTTTCACTTCTCCACTTTTCCCACCTTACAACTTTTCTGTACTCATTCTGTGGTGCCCTGTTCCTTTTGTTGCGTCAGTACAGCCATTTGTGCAGCCAAGCCTTCCAGCTGGAGTCCAGGCTTTCTTAATGCTCTGGATGTACAAAAAAACAATAATGAAATGAGAGAGTTGACATTTGTTAACATATCCCTGTTGGAACAAAAAATGGTCTCTTCTGTCAAACCACATGACAAATCATAGAATCATAGAATGGTTTGGGTTGGAAGGGACCTTACAGGTCACAGAATCACAGAATGACAGAATGTTAGGTCATCTAGATCCACCCCCCCTGGATGGGGAGGGACACTTCCCACTAGATCAGGTTGCTCTAAGCCCCAACTCTCAGCCTGTCTTCATAGGAGAGGTGCTCCAGCCCTCTGATAATCTTTGTGACTCTCCACAGGAGCTCCATGTCCTTATGTTGGGGATTCCAGAACTGGGCACAGTACTCCAGGCGGGGTCTCGTGAGAGCTGAGTAAAGGGGGAAGTCTTTCAGATCTTTGTTCTGTAGGTTTGGACTATGTGGGGAAGCCCTACCTTGCCTCCATTCCTGACTTGGAGTCTTGGGATCCTGCCAGTCAGGTGGCAAAATTCCCCTCCTGTTTCTCAGCCCTGCACTGAAGAAGCAGGATGGCCTGCTGCTGTGATGGTACCCAAGGCTGGTATACTGTTTCCTAAACTGCAGTGGGAGCTTCAGTCCCAGCAGAGCCAGTGCAATAGGTGAGGAGTGTGCTTAGTTTGTGAGTATTGAGTACACCATGAACTGACCCAGTTAAAACTTGGGTATTGAGCTGGCGAGCATCCTGCTTTTCTTCCATGGACTTGTCTGGGGCAGCTCCCAGGGGCAGCACTGGTACAGGTGAGGGTCCTACCCCTTCTGCCACCCACTGCTCGATTCAATTGCCTGGTTCACACTGTCTTGTTTTTCTTGCTCCAGCTTTCTGCCTCCAGTTTTATGCTTTCTCTGAAGGCAGTGCTGCAGTCTGCCCCACACATTTCCAGGTTTATTCCTGGTTGCAGTTGGTCTCACCAAGTAGGAAAGTATGAATTTGCAACCTTGTGGTTATTTTTATATAAGAATGTCTTAATACATGGTGGATGTTTGAGTCTAGCTTTCGATGTTTTTCAAACGGTGTCTGTATTTTGATTTTTAATTTGCCTCTGAGCAAGACTGTCTACAAACACTGGCCAAATCTGCCTATCTGGGACCTGGAAGGGGTCCCTGGAGAAAGCACTTCAAGTCATTTATTCAGCACTGGCTGCTTTTACATTTGGCTTGACGTCTGACAACTTTCCACCAGACCTGCAGCATAGTAAAGCACATCCTCTCTATGACAGCAGTAGAGCCAAGGAGCTAGCAGGTTGCAGGAGTGAATGCTATAAAACAGATGTTATTAGTGGGCTTCACCAGGGGTGGGAGGCTGAGTACAGTAGCCCTATTACAGCTTCCAAGGTGGGCCACGAGATTGCTGTCTTATGAGCAAGCTGTGCCTGCAGTATTTGGCTCAGCATCGCATCCTGAAAATTCCAGTGCTGAGAAGCACTTTTGCACTATGAGTAAACTGTAAGCTAGATTTGAAAGGAAAGATTTTGATTAAAATCAGCATTTCAGAGCCTTCAGCTGGCAGCTAGTGTGGTGTTAAGGATGGACATCGTTGGAGACTCCTGCGGTAAAGAGGCCAATGTTTGAGTGTTGAAAACCAGGTTCCATCCAGTTGTGATGGTGGTTTTTAACAGTCAGAGGAAAAAAAATATTGCTGCATATTTACACATCGGGACAGATTCTGCTCCCCTTAAAACCAATGGCAGAGTTCCCGTTGATTTCCAAGGGTGCCTGCCTCAAAATGTTTGAACAGTAAATATATTCTTCTGGGTGGGAAACCAGGATAGAAATCCCTCTCACAGCCTTCTCCCAGCACTGCAAATGTCAGGGTTTTTCATCGCTAGGCTCAGAAACGCTACTTTTAATTTTCAAATCCTTTTAAACATCAACCACCATATGTGGCCTTACTTCACAGCTGTCAATCAGAATCAACAGCCAATATTATTTTAGCCTATATTTATCTCTATTCTCCCTGTATGTGGAATTATTTCATTTTTATAAATATCAAGTGTATCAGAGTAATTGAGAAATGTAGTATTAGATACAAGCATTTGCTCCCCGAGTGCTTTTAATCAAATAATAAATCTTGATGTGCTTTAGTTTCATTGACACTAGATGAACTGATCTGATATGGATTTTTTAGTGCTATGGCTTATGCTCTATATGCATTTCTCAAAGTGTGTGCATGGTATTCCGCATATATTTTTTGTCTCTCTCCCCACCTCTGTCTTGATTGCAAGCTTTAGATTTGGGACTTTTAGGAATATAGCATATAAAATTTGTAGAAAGCAGCTTATAAAAAAACCACAACCAAACCACCCTATCTTCTTCCTAGAAACTTGAGACCAAAGCCTTTCTTTAATGTCCCTGAAAGCTCCTTAATGCAGAGCATTCACTTATAAACTGTTTGTTTTAAACCTGTAATGTATGTAGAGATTTCTGTTTCAAATAGTTTGCAGAGTTGTGTACAAGTCATCTCAAATTATACAGAGCCAAAACTTCTGGCAAATTTATCTCAACCTGTATCAACATTTACATCAATAACATTTGGTATCACTTCATGGATGGGCCACATCCAAATTTTGGAAATGGGTATGGCATCTGTGTGTTCAATGTGCTATTATCTGCTGTCCACTGAAGGCTGCTCCTCTTTGGCATTCAATGCTTTCTAAGGATATGATTGCATGAAGGACAACCTGCATATCCCATTTTCTTGGTCCGAGTAAACTACAGATTTCTTCCGAGTTCTGAATTATGGAGTAAGAGGGCACAAGGACTGTCCAGAAGGGGGGGGGGAGAAATAGATGAACAATGGCCTTTGATTACCAAGGTAATCAGAGAAATAAAAGGGAAGTAGAAAAAGCAAGTAACCAGTTCAGTTGATGTACCTATGCTGCTAATACCACTCAGGTGTCAACCCATTCTTAACCAAACACAGCTGACAGTAACTTGTACCACCTTGGAAATGTTAACCTTGGAAATAGTTTTGAAAATGCTCCTCTGCTCCTCAATTCTTTATTTTTTTTTCCCCCTAATGGAATTTTAAACAAAGTTTTGAGCCTGTGCAGGCGCTCTTAAGTAGCCTATGCCCATTACTTTAGGAGCAAAATCAGTCCAACAGTTATGTAAAGCCAAGAGTTGCGAGCCTCTCCTGGTTCAGTGCAATGAGTTTGGCTACTAGACCTTACATCTGATGGTGCCATGGTTAAAATAACAGGATTATTGGGGGTGTACCTGCATTTACATGTTGTTCTTCTCTTGTGAGAGAGGTGTGTTACTTATGCTGAAAGATAATAGACCTTATGGAAACCTCCCAAAAGGAAAGATTGAAGAACAAGAAATCATAGCAGAGGAGCAGTTTCACTGCCTCCTGTGTCTTCTAGATCAGCTTTTACCTATGTTGGGATAGCAGGGTTGTGTGTGGGGATGGCTGTAGCCAAAGTGGAGACAGAGAAACCCCTGTTTCTCTGAGCTTTTGGTGTCCCAAAGGGAAGAGGATTCCTCCCATGGGTGCACACATGCTCCTGCCCTGCCCATTCAGATGAGAGAGTCAAGTGTGCATAGCCCCTGCTTGCTTTCTCAAACACAGACATGAAGGAAAGCTCATAATGAGTTTCTCTGCAACTCCAGTGCTTTTACAATAAAACAGCAAAGTAAAGAAAGAGCTCACTTAATATACAATGCATAAGCAATGATCTACTAAGTATACAGTTTGTGTTGGAGGTGACCTCTTTTGCAATCCAGCTTGTGGAGCAGTGTCTTCAAATGTTTTTAAATATTTTGCAGAGTCACGTTCAAATTTTCTTCTGTCAGTAGCTGTGCATGCTGTCAGTATAAAAAACAAGATAACTTAGAAGGAAGAAAAGCTCACATTTAGTTCCTTACTTTGGCACAAATTACCCACTAGTCAGAATTTTTGAATCTCTTCACCTTTCTGAGGTAAATAAATTGAGTGCCATGCGTCTTAATATGTATGGGTCTTTCATATAAGATGTTAAAAACTGCATTGTGTAGATAATAGGTCCATTGATGAGGGACCAGACTTGAACTGACTGAGCTGGGTTCTCTTGCAGGTTCACTCTGAGTGGCTGTATGGGGTTAAGAAAGACACTAAGCCTTGGAGCCCTCATTTATGACAGCTCCTCTGCCAGTAAAGCACTTCAGGGTGTAGAAGTAAAAGTCACTACATCTGGAGGATGTCAATGACCAAGTGACCTGTCCTCCTACATCATATACAAGAAAACTTTGGGTTCTTTTTGGTTGTTGTTCCTTTTCTTGTGTTTGTGTTTTTAGGGTGGTTTTTTTTTTTTCTCATTTGCCTCTGACTCTCCTTTCCTCTGCTGTGCAGTTTCTGCTGATGTTGAGCACAGTGTTTTTCAATGATGCCTCATTGGTGTATTGATTTATAAATGAATGGTACTGATTTCCCAGTGTCCTTGTTACTGTAGAGGGTGGCAATATGGTGTGACATCCACTGGGATGACAATCAGTATACGGGTATGAAGCAGTATGTTGCTGTTTTGTTATGGTTGACATTTCACTAGATAAAAAAAAACAAACAGGTGTGTGTATATTAAGCTATACAAATAATGGGTTTTTTTTTGCTTTCTGTGATACTGAAAATGTGATCCAGTCTTAGGTTTGTCTGAAATGTTTTACTTTTGACTTCTTTTTATCAAATTCTGCCTTTTTTTAAAGGGAAAAAAGTTGTTTTCAAGTAAAACTTTGAAATGTTTCAATTTGTGTCAATGCAAAACATTTCAACTTTACTACAGTTTAACCTTTTTTTAGTCAAAAGTATTTGTGAAATTCAGCACAACTTCTTGAATGGTCTCAGCCTTCCCAGAACTACATAGCTCTGTGAATAAGCTGTTTTCCAAAAAGCAAATAAATTAATTTACTTGGTCCTATTTATAAAAAAAGAACTTTAAGAATTCACCATTGTTTTACACAGCTTATTTTGCAGACCTGTCTCTTACTGGATAAATTAGATTAATTTTCAGTCTTGTAGCGTGTCTGTTGAAAATAGCAAAAACAAAAATCCTGGATGTTTCTCACAGTTTTGGTTTGTTTTCTTTTTTTCAGCAGTGATAATGACATGTCATGCTATTTATTGTCTGTGTTCATGTGCACAATTTCTATGCCTCTGTACAGTCCTTCATGAATGAGAGGGCTTTAGACTTATATAACGTAGGTTCAAGGTTTGCTTCCATGTTTTCTGTTTCTCAAGCATTTAACTTGTCTGACTGTGCCCACAAAATGACAACAATGATGCAAGGTCACCAGGGAATGCTAAAAAATCTCCTAGGGAAAGGCAATTGGATTAATGCTATGGATTAGAATATATTTGTGCTTGACGGATTTTCCAATATCCTCATTAACACTGGTGTTGATGACATGGTTTTTAATAGCTTTTATAACCACAAATGCAGCATGGAATGAAGCAAATAGGTCATTAATCCCTTAAAAGTACAATTTAATGCAATGCTTCATGACAGAAAGTGAACAGGATAATAAAACCTTTACTGTTTTAAGCCACACTTAGTATTTTTATGGCACAGTTGGCTTGACAAAATACTCTTTGTGAGTCATCACTTCAAAGCAAGGTCCTGGGGACCAATTAAAGTTGTGTCTGCAGCCCTCATGCATAACTGCATGTAAGCGTGAGGTATTTCAAAATATCTCTTTCAAGTAATAAGAGTTGTACCAAGATGAAGTAAAATGGACCTTTTGCTTCGAGCCTTATAATTTAATATGCCCACGTGTGGAGACACCCTTGGGGAATGAGAAATTGATTTTCATTCTTTGCATGGATCCTACAGTAATTTGCATTGTCAAAATAGTTCATGGACTTTGTCTTCCAAAAATTATATCCTTGACAGACAAACAATAGCAAGAGAGATTGCCCTTGATTTAAAGTTTTATCTTGAAAGAGACCAAAATGCACCTATTAAGGCTGATAAAAAGTGAGAAACATAGAAGCAATTACCTTATACCCAGTTTGCAATTTCTGAGCCAACAGAACTGAAGAGATTAAGGACAAATACGAAGATTGAAGAATTTTCTTTTCTAATTTAATATTTAACCTGCTATTTGACCATGCAAGGTATTTAACCTCCCTTTGTTAGTTTCCACTTTGAATGAATTGGAAATACGTCTTTGTTGCTCTGGTGTTGCTGAAATTGCCACATACCTAATGCAGATGTTCTCATCTTAATGGCATAGTGACCATTTTTGCATGAATTTTCTAGTGTTTTAGAGAATTAGCTTGGGTAGAAACTCTTTACAAATAACATGATGGCTTTCATACTGGAACAAGTTACATTCACTTTTTTTGTTGCTTAAGGATCATCTGGATAGAATCCCATTTACAGTTTTAAGTTTCATCTTGACAGGGTGCTAAGCCATCTCATATAAACTATAGTATTACCTAAAAAGTTTGGACCAGATGATCCTTGAGGTCCCTTCCAACCTGGCATTCTATGATTCTATGATTATTACTCTGCAAACAGCAGGCATATAATTATAATTTGTCATTGGAAGAATGAGAAAACAAATATATTATTTTCATGTAAGTAGAGAATAAACATTAGATGAGCTGTGTTTTCTGACAGAGACCATGTGCTTATGGAAAAATCACTCTGCTGTAGTTTGATTTAATGTTTTCATTGTGCTTATTCTGCAAACAAAATAGTAAGAGATAATCTGTGTTTCAATAGGCTTATAATAAAATATTGATTGTTATTTTAACAACTATTGCTGACAAACCAAAATAAGGGGACAACAGGCATACAGTAAGATAATGAATCAGAAGACAGAATTAGATCTGTATTTCCTGGGTTCCAGTCTAGAGCTGTGTTTGCAGGACTGTAATATCTCAAGTACTATGGTGGTTTTTAAAATATTCCATGCTACTGGAAAAAAACCCTCAAAAAACACAAAACCAAACAACACCCCCAAAACAAACACAAAAAAACCCTGAAAAACAAAACCCCAAAACGACAAATAAAACAAAAAACACAACAAAAACTTGAATAGTTTCAAGATCCATCCACTTCTCCCCACCAGACAATAATTTCTCAGCCACTGTCATATCTTCCTTTCTCTTTCAGCATTTCCTTGGATTTTGATTGTGCAGTTTGTGAGTTGGGTTGGTGAGACAGGACTGAAGAAATCGCTTACTACTATAAGTACTGATCATAGCATTTTTATGTGTTATTATCCTGAGAAGTTTATAATAAATACGCTGTGAAGAAGGAAAAGAGGTACAAAGAAATGGTACTTGTATGAGTGGTAGAAATCTGAGGTGCGGATGCAAATGATAGATATCACATGGGAATCTTTAGATTTCTGTTTCCTGTCTCGGAATCTTTTTCCCCTCACTTTTCTCCTCCTCACAGTTCCTAATTATCTCTCCCTTCCATCTCTTTATCTTGTATCTCCATTTAATTCCCTAGGAACATCTTGGGAGCTTAAAAGTAGACAGCTTTGGAAAATGCTTAGCAATGGCTTATGCGCAGATTTCTGAATCCAAGGAGGTTCAGCCTGTGGGAAAGTTTTGAGTCTCATTTTAGGACTAAGCTCCAAGTATTGTTAAATGGCTGAGGTTAGAAATAGTGGGGAAAGAATAAATAGATGCAGATCTCCAAGTCAAGTCTTTACACCCTTTCTGTTCCCTCTCCTCGCAACCTTGCCTCATGCACTGTTGTTTATGAGTCAGTCTGTTCCTCCCCCTGCAGCCCCCCTCTAAGTGGGAAAGTGAATCTATAAAAACTAATAGAAATGAGAGGGGGAAAAAAAAAACCAAACCCAACCAACTCTTGATCTTCAGACTCAGAGACTTTGACTGAGAGCCAAATATTTCAAACAGCAGCCCTTTCATAACCGGCAGAGCTAGCGCTAGATCTGTTGGGTATGTAGTGCGACCACATAACGCTCAGCACATGTCAACATAACTGATAACCAGATTGTACCTCTCAACCTCCCATATAGCATAAGTTGGCAGGCTGCCAGTCTCTCAGTCCTAATTAACACATTGCCATGCTATGACTGGAAGGTTAAAGCCACAGTTTTATTTACTGCACAATTAACGGGTAAACATGACTTAATCATAACTTAAACATTCAGCTTTTATGAGAAAATTTCAAAATCCTTTTAGGAGCCCTTTTGACCTCAAGTCTCCAAGAGGACCTCATATGGAATTAACTGCCTGTTCCACCAAGGGACATTGGGGCGACACTATAGATTTCCATCCCTGAACAAATTAAAACCAGCATCAACTTAACAGACATTCTTGTGTGTAGGTCTCATCACAGTGTCAGGGTTCTTCTGGGTTAGATCTGTGCCTGATAGCATCAGAGCACTGACTTCAACAATGATTTCCAAGTAGCAAGAGATCTATTTATTGTTCTTGAATCAAAGTAACTCTACTGTGGCCCTCAGTGACCCCTCAGCTTTGATCAAAATGCAACAGCTTAGTCCTGGTCCTGCAGAGACCTACTAGGCATGTGCTTAACTTTACATCTTGTGAACAAGCATGTTAAATTTAATAAACTAACCACTCAAAAAGTTTGGCATCTGTGTACTGTTTGTCATGTTTGAAGCATTGTAGAAACCCACCAATATAAAGTGACTCCATCAATAGATTTCTTTTTGCTTAAGAGGGCTGGTGCCTCAGTACCCCATTTATGGTTTGTCTCACACTCAAACAGACATGTAATCCTCCCAAGTAGACTCGATATGATACCAGGGGCAGGGACCAATCTTAATCTCTGTGGAACCACCACAGAGCAGAGGGAATTGTGTTGCGGTGTGGTGACCCATCAGCAGCACCTCTCCAAACTGGACCATTCACGTGCTTAGAGTTAGGCAGCCATTCCTTGTCTTCAGAATGAAGTAATTTACATATCTCTAGGTGTACAGGCACCACATTTTGATAGCACCCCACCGATGCTAACTCTAGATGCACAGGTGTCTCGCTGGTTTGTGCATAGAAGTATCTCCCTAAAAAGGATAGTAGGGGAAAAAAGTTTTCCTCTCCTAAAAACAGAATGACTTGTAAATAAGTACTATCTACTGAAATGTATACATTTTCAATATGGAAATATTTTTCAATATTCTGCAGAGAAATGCAAAGCCATTTTCCACTATGAAGAATACTAACCCTCTTCCACCTGAAATCCTGATTGTCTTAATATCAGCTTTGTGACCAGCATGCTGTTTCTGCCATTGCAGTAAATGCTGAGCTGGCAGTTTTACCTCTCCTGCCCCTGATTCAGGCAACGAGGAGAATCTTTGGCAGGGTAGAAGGTGAAGTACAGAAGAAAGTTTTTAATATCAACCAGAGTGGGTCAATAAATAATTTTAAATGCCCATCTAGACATATTACTGTATTTTACAATGCATACATTTTGATACAGAATAAAACTGATCAAGAGATCAGTTCTATTTCATTCCTATTTTGTTGCTGGAAAATGCTATTTATTTAAAGTGTTGGTGCTGTTGTCAATACCTGATTTTTTCACAGCCATATGTGTTTCTCCTAGGTAACAGAAATGCCATGTCTTCAACTATGTGAGACTTACATAAGGACATGTGAGATGAAAAGTGGATGAATAGAAACTGGTGCTTCCAGTGAAGTGTGAGGGGAGAGAGCAGAGCATAGTTGATTGTGAACTGTCAGGAAGGTCCCCAGCTGTGCAGTTTAGATGGGCAGAGATGAGCAAAGTGGTCCCTGCATGTAGAGTGCATTCCTTCCCTGTCCCTGACCCTTTGAGCTTCTCCCAACCCTTTCAGAGGTGTTTCCTCTTCCAATTCAGACCATGGTAGAGGCTGATACAGAGTGGGAGGAACTGCAGAATAAAGGAAGCTTTGTAGATCCATGACTGGCCAATTCATTGACAAAATTCCTATGTCCTCCTACTCACTACTCCTGTCGCTGCGTGTGGTGTTTACCACCTGTTTGGGTATGCCCTGTGACATATGCCCTGTTACTCTTGTGCATTGCACTGCTTCAGATCCGCATTCATCTAGTCACAGAATGACAGAATGTAATCACGTGAGACTGTCTTGCAGGGATGAGATTGAATGAGGAATTAAGAGTCTAATCTTCTCTTTCCAGCCCTGCCATTGACTTGTTTGCAGTGAGAGGGAAACCAGTTGCTCTGACTTCCATGCTCCTCAGCTTTTCTGTCTGTACAATGGAGCTAGTGGTGCTTATCAAAAAAACATGAGTGACTTGAAGTCTTCATTGTGTTTGGAGAAAGCTTTGGTTTCTTGGATTTGAGGTCCCATTGGAAGTGTCAAGTTGTATTAATGTAAAGAGAATATGGTGGTTTTTTGCTTCCTCTTAGTGTGTTATTCACTTCTTGGCTTCAGGAATAATGTGCACATCCTCATGTGAGTCTGTGCCAACACTGAGTATTGTGTGCGCCAAGATATGTTATAGTGTCTGTATGTACTATGTATAGCCTTCCTACTGCCTTTGTGAGTAAGTATGGCAGCAACGTAGTAGGGGAAGGGGGGGAGTATCTGTGTGTCTGTATATAAGATCATATATTTGTACAAAGTGTGTGTCTGTGGGCTTCAGAGACTGAAGGGAGTCTGTGGTTCAGACAGTCTGCCTGCTTTTTTGCTTTTTTTCTCTGAAGGCAGCAAAATATGTTGATATGGATTTTTTACAGGAGCTTTTTGTGTTTTGAGTTAATATATCAGATCTTGCCAAACATCATTTACTTAATAGTACTGTGAAAGCAGGTTACCCAAAGGCAGCACCATTCCCTGTTGTTTTCTTCCAAACTGCTCAGAGACATGCTGTAATAAGACTCCTACTTAAAAACAACAGAATATCAGCATGAGCAGAAAAGTTGAGCAAAAATGCCTCCGCTTATGTTGCATGTGTGCTTAAGTATTTAGCTGAGCTAGTGCCAAGGTTGTGACTTTATACAGCAGAAATACTGCCACTGATGTGCTCTGTGTAACTGTCACCCAGTAACTTCATTTGTGAATTGTGTCCAGTGTGATATTTCTTCTCAATATTCCCGCTGGTGAAATGAGGCTTTAATCACTGTGCATGTGAGAGAAAGGGAGAAGCTTCGTACAGACTACAGTGAAGTACAGAATTTGCATTCATGAGGATAATGTTTCTGATGGTTTTCTCTCAGAAATTAAATGCCTGTAGTAAGAAAGTACAAAGGAAGTTAAATCTTTTTGACTGCTAGAGATTGTAAGCAATGACCGCAATGACCTCTTTTTTTTTTTTATTATTATTTTTTAATTTTTTTTAATTTTTTTTTGTTGTTACCAACTAGCAAGATTTCTCAGTGGAAATAAGCTATTTAGTCTATGTATAGATCGTTCATCAGAGGGACTGAAAAACATTCTTCACAAGCATGCTGAACATACCTATCCATTAATAACAACATTTTCAGCAGTGAATAAAACAAAGGATATTACACATTGCCAGCAGGGAAATTGAGTTATCTTGCCTTGGTTGGTTGTCTGCATTAAGAAATGTCACCCATATTCAAAGTGTTTTGCATAGCTAGGGTCTTGTGTTTTGCCATACCAATATCTCTGCTAGACTATATTTTAGCATCTTTTTCTTGACCTCATGTCAGCAAGGAAACAAGTACTTTCCACAAAATATGTTTAGCCAATTAACATCTATATTTTGTATATACATACGTATACATACATACATACGAGAATATAGATATACATATATATTTTCTAGTTCTGCATGTGTTTAGCTATTTTGATGAATTGGACCCAAAAACTTCCTTGCTTCTCCAAAAAAGACCATGCTGAAATGTGTGTACACTAACTTCGCATACAATCTTCAGGGACAAATTACTGACATCTGGAAAGACTTGCTGCTTCTGAAAACAGGACTTCAGAGAACTTGCACTACCAGACCTTATTTTTTCCCAGTGAAATTAGCATCTTTAAGATAATTAAAACTAGAATTATAGACTTAAAAGACAGCTTGCAGACTGGTGCAGCCAAAGCACAGCCCCTACAAGTGGAATACAGTCTGCCTAGGTCCACAAGGCCAGCTGGCATAATCTCAGATAATTTTAACTCAACTGGTTAAAAAAACCCCCGATGCATTCCATGGTATACCCTTAGAGGCAGGATATAAGGCATGTTATGCTAATGGACACTTTAAAAACTGCCTTTCAGAGCTGTGTGAACATATTTAATGAGCATTAGTAGGCTAATGGTGATTATTCCACTCCTAAGTATTTGTAAATCTTCAAACTACATCTTGAAAGACAGAAAGTACTCAAGTTACATCCTGAAAATAAAATTTAAAAGACCTGTAACACTAAATTTGTCAATGTCCAGGTTTGGCTTGAGGTTTTTAACTTTGTTTGT
This sequence comes from Hemiprocne comata, assembly GCA_020745705.1. NCBI lineage: Eukaryota > Metazoa > Chordata > Aves > Apodiformes > Apodidae > Hemiprocne > Hemiprocne comata. Next base: position 80,272,376 of record CM036586.1, read on the forward strand.
GGGTGTTTTTTTTCCTAAACTTAGTAAGATCAATGATACATACAAGCAAAATCTGGAAATTCCTTACTGTGGCTGATTTTGAATTCATTGAGCAGAAAATGTCTGATCAGAACATACATGGAAATTTTTTTTGTGTGGCTTTTTTTGTTTTCAGTGTTAACATAAATAAACTGTTCAACTGATTTTGTATAAACTTTCCAAAAAAAATCTCAAGCATGGAAAATTTCAGCCTAAAATGGAGTTTATTTGAGAAAATTACAAGCAACAGAAACAGAGGGTTAGAATGGAAATCTGAACTCCTCATTAACTAGAGTTAAGCGCCAACTTAAATGCCAGGGTTTTTTTCTGTTAATATTTGGTTTAAAGTTACATACAGGTTTGGAAGAGCTTAGCTCTTTTTAACCCCTTTTTATTGCTGTCACTGACTTAGTTTTGTTTTAAAGTGATGGCATGGGTTCAGGACTCAATGGCTATCTTCACTGCAGCAGGAGACATACTTTTAAACTTCTTCTTTCAGATCATTGCTTGAGACTGTGTTCACACAGCCTTAAATTCCACCTAAATCCCTCTCCCTGTGATTTACTATTGACTGATTCTAAATATGTAGTGGCATAAGCCAATAGGGATCATTAGGCTAAGGTGGGCTTTAGGCTCTTGGATTATGGCTTCTGCTTTCCATTACATGTCTGTGGCAGTGCGAGTAGAAGACAGGAGGTCTACCTTACACAGGGAAAAGGTATGGATAAAACTCAGTACAGTACAATGCAGCCAAAACAATGGTCTACTCTGTTTCTAATCCTTAGCTGGGAGAGAAGCCTGGACAGCTTCATCTCTGAAAATGATGGCAAGTAATGTTTTGAGAACGTCATAATTTTCATCTGGAAATCTCAGCATCTTTAGGAAAGTGAGGAGATGGATGTTATTTGACTACTTCTACTCTTGATCTAGCTAAATATTATTAGATTGCTGTGGTCTAATGGATAGGACCTGCATCTAACTCCTTAGCAAGGAGCTAACTCTGTTTCTGGCTCTGCTGCAAATTCCCTATGTAACCTCTGGCAAACTTTCTCTTCCTTTGGAAAATTCCTCGGAATTCAGGGGGGCATTTTGTTGGGGGAATGCAGAATGAGGAGTCGCTTTACCAGATTTGGAGTCTCTTTTGCTTCTTGAAGGTTAGCCAGTTCAGTTCTGAGACCGACAATGAGTGTCTCCATTGCAGTTCTTAAAAGAATTCTTTTTCCAGTGATGTAAATTTTGTTTACATTTTATGCTTTCTACTTTTAAAAAACCTCCCTGGTCTGTCTTTGTTCCAAATTTTTTAGTCCAAAAGATCTTTATTAGATATACAGCGGAAAGGATCCAAGTATGTATTAAAAACAATTATAAGAACTCCTAATTTAAAAAGGGCCTTTTGCAAATATTCAGAAAACATTAAAGTGGTCAGTGAGATTGCACTGAATGTGGGAGTGCCCATTTTTCTTATTTTTAAATTATGAAAATCATTAACTTTTCTATAACTGGGAGGAAGCAAACGACACCTGAAGGAACTCTGGCACTGCAGCTCCAAAACAGAGGTCCCTGGCACTTAATAGAAGACCATGAAAAGATGACTTGTGCCAAGCACTGACAGTCTTCAGAAACATGCATGCAAACTAAATGGCAAGGAGCCTGCACTGTAAGGCCATAATCAAGCAGCTCAAATCCCATGGGTGCCTGTGCCTAATGTTTGCTATCAGCTTTTTTTCAACATCTCCATAGCTTACCTCAGTCCTCTGAACCAGACTTCAGATGCCTTCAGAGCTGCTTGGCTTTCTCCACTGGGTAAGCATAGGAAGTTAAGTGGATTATAGACTGTCTGAATGTGATCCTCAGGGGCAGTCATGTTCTCACTAAATGATACCAAATCCTTCACTGTCGTCACTAAAAACTGAAGTGGACTCTGGTCAGTCCATAGCAACAGTTATTATTAGTTAAAATTTACAAAACCATAAGCTATTGATTGACGTTTCTGACAAAATGCAGATTCTTCCGACAAGTAGCCCCACCACTGGATAAACATATTTCTAAACTTCTGAAAATGCTCTGAAAATTTCAGCCATTTCTTCACTAGCACACCTCTCCAAATGGAGGCCTAGTTACACAGAAAGCTTGAAAGTGTTGTAACAACCTGCATTTCTCTATTTCAATTTTTCAGTAACATGGACAAATACAGAATCTAATGAGAAAAAAATTTGTTTTGGTCCAGGATTCTTTCTGCTGCTTAATGCTCTTTCCTTCTGCTTTTTTCTAGAGCACACAGTTTTTCACATTCACAGGATGTGTGTGGATATGAGCTGAATATATTTTTAATCTTAAATTCAGTGGCAAGCACTAAGTTACTGAACAACAATGCTCGCAAGAAGAAAAAATTGTCACCCCGTTAGAAAGTTATGATAAGGGAATTACTGACTTTCTTGAGTAGACTGAGGCCTGCTTTCAAATTAATAGGGTCCAGCATTTTCTGAAGTAACAATACTTCTGATATGAACACTTAGTTTGTGCAGAATCGACAACTCAAACTACAGCCTTTCTTGGGAAGCAGATGGAATACACCCATAGTTACCAGGTGATCAGGACACTCAGCATGGGTTCATGAAAGGCAGGTCCTCCTCAATGAACTTTATCTCTTACGACAAGTTGACCTGCTTAGTGGATGAGGGAAAGGTTTTGGGTGGTGTCTTCTTAGACTTTAGTAAAGCCTTTGACACTGCTTCCTACAGCATTCTGGAGAAACTGGCTGCTCATGGCTTGGATGGATGTATGCTTTGCTGGATAAAACACTGGCTGGATGGTCAGGCCCAAAGAATTTTGGGGAATTGAATTAAATCCAGCTGACGGCCAGTCAGACGTGGTGTTCCCCAGGACTCAGTTTTGGGGCCAGTTCTCTTGAGTATCTTTATCAATGATCTGGCTGAGAGGATCCAGGGCACCCTCAGTAAGTTTGTGGAAGACACCAAGTCGGGCAGGAGTGTTGATCTGCTTGAGGGCAGGAAGGCTCTGCAGGGGGACCTGGACAGGCTGGATCGATGGACTGAGTCCAATTTTATGAGGTTTACCAAGGTCAAGTGCTGGGTCCTGCACTTGGGTAACAACAACCCCATGAAAAGCTACAGGCTTGGGGCAGAGTGGCTGGAAAGCTGCCCAGCAGAGAAAGACCTGGGGCTGTTGATCGGCAGCCAGCTGAATATGAGCCAGCAGTGTGCCCAGGTGGCCAAGAAGGCCAATGGCATCCTGGCTTGTATCAGAAATAGTGCAGCCAGCAAGACTAGGGAAGTGATCCTCCCCCTGTACTCATCACTGGTGAGGCCACACCTCAAGTACTGTGTTCAGTTTTGAGCCATTCACTACAAGAAGGACATTGAGGTGCTGGAGCATGTCCAGAGAAGGGCAACAAAGCTGGTGAAGGATTTGGAGAACAAGTCTTATGAGGAGCATCTGAAGAAACTGGAGTTGTTTAGCCTAGAGAAAAGGAGGCTGAGGGGAGACCTTATCACTCTCTACAGCTGCCTGAAAGGAGATTATAGTAGGGGTTGGTCTCTTCTCCCTAGTAACAAACAGGACAAGAGGAAATGGCCTCAAGTTGTGCCAGGGGAGGTTTAGATTAGGTATTAGAAGAAACTTCTTCACTGGAAAGGCTATCAAACACTGGAACAGGCTGCCCAGGGAAGTGGTTGAATCACCATCCGTGGAGGTGTTTAAAAGACGTATGTGGATGTGGTGCTTAGGAGCATGGTTTAAGCACTGGGCTCGACAGAGTTAGGTTAATGGTTGGTCTCAATGATCTTAAAGGTCTTTTCCAACGAAAGCAATTCTATGATTCTATGACAATTAGAATACATTTTTTATACAGTTTTTTTTCCAAGTAGTGGTAACTGCTTGGGCATGCTCAGAGCTAACATGTCATGTCATGATGGGTAAAGTAAGCTGTATTAGCATCGCAGACGAGAGTGGAAGGTCTTAAAGTCTTTTAAAGAATCACCAACAAAGATACCAGGAAAAGCTGATTTTTAATATAGATTCATGTGACTTAACAGAATTCAATGGCAAAGTTCACTCTGTTACTATGTGGAAGGGGCGTGTGGGGGTTGGAAATGGATGGGAGTGATTTACACAGCGATCAATGAAAGTTATTGGTACAGGGATAGGGGAGACTGAGTCGGGAACAGGCTGGAGTGATTTGAACAGGGATCAGGCAAAAAAAATGAGGAAGATCCTCCCATTGAGTCATGAGGTTTAGAGTGGTCATCTGGTCACAAGTAAGGGGTTTAAGGGTAGGGATTTCAGTGTAGTGCTTTAACACATAATTATGGGTCTGGTGTGATTTGAAATAGCAATGAATTAAGATTGTTTAACACAATTATAACGATCCACAAAATTAAATTATATGATTTTCTAAGAACTTAATCAAGAATCAGTTATAATCAATACAGAGGTTCAAGTAAAAATCTAAACTAAATTGTGCACAAACACACAGATATAGAGGCTAACCTGTTAAGATGTTAAATTTTGGTTCCTAATTTTATGAATTTGCATTCTTCCTCCCCCATGGTTACCCAATGGAATCAAATTATACCAGCTGGATATAATTTGATTTTGCCCTGTACTTAAGAGAAGTGGCTGGCTACTTAATCTTTCAACTAGATTAACCAGCTTCCTTCATGAGACACATGTGGCGTGGGCCTCAGCCCTGCATGATCCCAGAGAGCTCTGAAGAGCCTCCCTCTTAAGACCAATATTTATAGGATCCAAGATGATTGACTTTGGTCAGTACTTTTCCGTGATAGCTACTATTCAGGTTTGGTCATCTTTGGCAACTTTCAGAGTGGGCCTGTGTTCCAAGCAGGAGAGGTCTCAGGTACATTCTGCAAGCAGAGTTCTAGATGCAGTTAGGGAGTGCCTGGTCACCCAAAATCACTGTATTTGCACTAGGACAAAAAGATTCCCAGTCATCTTAGCTCATTCTCCAGTAGGCAAGGTCAGAAAGTGCCAGATGGTATCAGCCCACTGCTCCAACCACTGAAACAAGAACAATGTTGGGACCACTGCACCTGCAACCAAAGCAAGAACAATGTTGGCTGATCTTGGTGTTGCAACATGGCTTGGTGACCAGGGGGGTCTGCACCACCACAGTTAGGAAATGAAATTCCAATCCAGTGCTGTGAGACTTGTTCTGATTGTGGTGGACCTGGAGTGATAATAAAGATACAAGCTTGGCCTGACCATTTAGTGCTTAGACACTTATATGGACAATGGCAGCTCCCTTCCTGATGATGATACAAACGTTGTGTTCCATTTTCCACTGCAGGAAGGCTTCACATCACTTTTGTTAGCATGGGGCTGTTTGCAGCTTGGAGAAATGCTTTGTGTATGTGGCTACTCGAAGAAATGCTCACAAATTTCTGCTAGCACAATCTTGTCCTATGACTGGCTCTATCTTAGCATCTACATTTGAGTTATTTCTGTGCTCTGACCAGAAAAATACCAACTGAATCAAACTCTTGATCTTCATGGAAGGGCTCCTCACAAAGGTACTCTATCCACTTCAGGATCCACCTGGACACACAGCTTCTTTGGTGCCGATTTATGCAACCTGATATGTTTGCTCCACTGCAGGTATTTCCTTCCAGTGATGAAAATAGCTCAGAGTGGCAGAGAGCTTATTTTCTTTCTCACAGTTTCTTCCTTTTTGCCTTCTAGGAGATACTGATGTCTCTCAGCTTGGAGCTTCATCCTCCCATCAGTCAGTTACTAGTCCTGCTGCTACTTCAGCCTCTTGCAGATGGCGAGCACTTGTGTCACAGGAATACTGCAGGAATACTCTTCAGTTTTGTCTTAGGAGGGTGGAAAGCTGTGGTGAAAGTGCTTTGACCTTCACAATGTTTTAGCAATACAGATTTTGTTCATTCCTTCGTTGCTCCCAGTCTTTCCTAGATGGGTGTACATGCCACAAGGCACAAGTACAGATGGTCTGCAGAGAAGGAACACAGTCAAATATAAAGCAAACTACCATGATTTTTAAAAAAGAATATTCCCAAAAAGTAACCTAGCTCTGAGGCTTATTTAGTATCTTCCATTTCTTAAAGCTTTTAGATTATTTAAAATCTAGTCATCTAAAATCCTAGTAGGTATCTACCTGCTTATTCAGGTCCTTAAATACCTTTTAAAATCTGGTCATCAAAGCTTTCTTTCCACACAGATTTTGGGGCAAGTTTTCCTGTGCTGAAACTGTCAGCAGCCATTTTTTGCTGTCACCTGTAAGAAAGATATTTCTGCTGCTCACAACTGCCACATAACCTTCCAGAAAGCATAAGTAAAGATGAAGAAAAGTAATGATACATGGTTAAAACATGGCTGCAATACCACTGTTAATGTGGGTGACCAAATGCCTGAAACCAAGATGTAAGATGCCTGTTTTCCCTAGTGAGGCTCTGAAGCTGATACTCCGTTGGTGTAGGAATGAAGCCAAGTAATATGACAAGTGAAATGTTGTGGCTCTGGGAATTTCTAGCAGACTTAGGGCTCACATGTGTATTTCATATGAAAGTATGTCATGTGCCTGTCCTGGCTGATCTTGTATACAGCTGTTGAACAAAAGTATGTGGAAGAAAGCTTGCATGCAAACCTCTCTTTTATGTGTGCCAAATAGAGGTGTTTTCTTTTCGGTCCAGGAGATGTTAATTATTGTGGCTGGGCAAGGAAGTACTTTTAGCAAAGGGCTTTTGCTCTGAGGAATGGCAGGTTTTCCCACTTAGAAAAATTAAGTTGCAATGTGTGTTTCAGTTTTAGAGTTTATAGGGCAATTTGTGGTGTATATTATTACCAACTCATATAGAGCTGAAGAAAAAAACATCCTTTTCTAAAAGAAAGAGGCTAAACATTTTGTAAGGTGTATTGGACTTTTGCGTGTGTGTTTCATTTTGGTAGGGTAGTAAGAGGTTATAACAGGATCATCACCAGAAGAAAAAACATTTTGCCTTCAATTGATACACACTGTTTAATTGCTGCAAAGTGCTTTCATTACCTGAAATTTAACATGCCAGTCATAATTACTGATAATTCCAGTCACTACCTTTAAACTTGTTCTTTGCTCCATCATCAACATTTCTCAGAATTGAGTAATTGAAAGCTTCAAATAAACTTTCAGACACTGCAATTTACTGCTTACTTTTTTATAAGGAATCTCTGATTGCTGATGTGATATGGATTATATATAGAATTACAAATGTGGTATTCAAGAGACTGCCAGAGTTTCTGTGTCTGTGCAGCTTCAGACCATCAGTGTGGCCTGAACCCTTGAAGTCCTAATAGTGAAAGCATGAATCCTGTCAGGAGGAAATAAAGATCTAGACTTGTAGTGAGGTAACTTATAGTTCAAGCTTTTTTGATGATCATGAAAAATTGTCAAAAAAAAGTAAGAATAAGGCACTCTCAAAATGGGGATCATGCTTTTTCTTTGAGCATCTGCAAAAGTCAGCAAGTACAGTGGGACTGAAACTATTGCTGGTCTAAGACTGGTTGATTTTAAGGAGAGCAAGTGATGTTTTGAAACCCCTTCAAAAATGTCAGTGCTTACACTGTCTTCAAATGGTGACAAAAGTGTTGAGAAGCTGAAGTTTGGGGAGGAAAGTCAGAAATAACGGATAGGGAAGAACATACCAGTAGATTTGATAGTTTTGGGACCTTCCTTAAACAATAAATAATCCATCCTAATAATGTTGAGATTTTATCCTAGGTAAAAACCAAAAGGATTCTTCATTCATCAGCTGAGCATTGAGAAGCCTTGGTTTCTTCTGTTAAATTCTGCCATGACTTCTCACCTGCAAGGTTTTCCTGTTTTTTAAGTCACAAGGTAAACATCATTCAAGGGTGGCTTAGCTGCGCTGATCAGGGAGACAGATTAAGTGATGTTTTTCTCAGCCAACAAATGTGACAGTCTGTTTTTATATGGAGTCATTTTTAAGAAGTCTTACTTAAGAAAACAGAAAGAAGAACTGAAGAGAAGTTTAGTCCATTAAATTTCCTCTCTTCTCTTCCTAAATTTGTACTATATAAATACTCCCTGAGATCATTGCTTGTGACCTTGAGTGGACTCTCAACCTTTGATGAATTGGTTACAGGTTTTATTTCTGAGGATTTTGCACAATTAAAGAAAAAATATATTCCTAGGGGATTCCCTAGGAAGATCTGTCTGTCTTGTTTTGAGATACATTTCTTGTACTGACAGAAGATGAAATGAGGGGCTCCCCTGACAAATATAAAAGTTATGTGACAACCAATCTATTTTTAGATTATTTAAATCAGTGAAGAGGGAAAAACATTTGTTTCCAAGACTGTAATTTTCCAGATGACACCATTTTATTGCACGGTGCCATACCATGAGAAAGAGCATTCTTGTGGCTTTTGAACTGGAAATCCTGTAGGAATGCTATTTCTGGCATTTATTTGCTGTGAAGACAGGCACACATGGAGAGCAGACATACTGACCAGATACAGTTTGTGGTATCGAGGCATTCAGAAAAGTCCCTGCTGCACAGCACTTTTTCCAGTATATGAAGTGTTGAGTGAGGTTGAAAAATTATCAATGAAGATCAAATCTGAAAGCCATGATTGGATCAGATAGCCAGACTTTCAAGCTACTAGTGTATTCATTCCTCTTGCAAAAACACTATTTTGAAAATTCAGCTTTTTTGTCTTCATACATTGATGCTTATAAAATAATTCTTGGTAAAGAACAAAATTTTCATACAAAGTGGGAGTGAAGACTGAATGTACACTTTAATGAGAAACCAGATGCAGTCACTCCAGTTTAACTGGGAAGATATTTTTTTTATTTACCTGAGTACAGCATGTGAGCATGTGAAATAAAAAGTTGATTGAAGAATTAATATTCTTTAGTAATCTTCTGGAGTGGGCAGGGATAGTGAATTCAGTATGGCTACCCATACAGGAAGAGTTTTTGCATGGGTAAGTGCTTGTGCGAGGTAGCCCTCTATAGCTTAAGAAATTGTATCTTCAGACACTTTCTATGTTCAGTTAAATAGAGTAGGCTGGATTTTTACTGAAAAAAAAAAAAAGTATGCTCTGAAATCTTTCTTGAATATAGTTGTGTCTCTCCACAGCCTCTCTCACAGAAACAGCTCTAAAATGATAGTCTGCCTGAACGGAGCAAAAACCCTAATAAATATGGTGCATTCCTCTTTAGAAAAAGTATATTTATTTAGTAAGTTTAGAGACCACTCTGAGGTTAGGTTACAGCTATTGGGATTAGAGGGCGTCTCGTGGGCAGTTCAGACATCAAGCTATAGGTCCATGAAGCAAAGCTGAGCTGTTTCTAGCCTGATGTCTGAATTATGAATTAGGTTCATTCTAATTCCAATGGGGTAAACCTCAGAGCAGTTTATATACTTATGGCTAAGTGCTCCCAAAATACAGGCTATTTATTTAAAACATACATGTAAAATATAATATCTAAAAAAGATGTCTGGCCTAGTGATGCTGCAGCAGAGCAACCCAGCCAAACAAAATCTGAATTCCAACTTTGGAGCCCTACAGAAGGGGATGGCACAGCTGGCATTATGCCACAGGCCGATACTCCCAGCTAGGCCAGATCTCCACCTGGCTCAGGGTGAACTGGAACAGCCACAAGAATAATTAAATTGCCTCAGCCCAAGGCACTTGCCTCTTCCTCAGCCATCTTCATTATGCCAAGGCTGGAAGAGCCTTGGGTCATTATGCCCTCCCTTGGCCACTCAGGAAAGTTCCTTGGGCCAAGAATACTCTGCAGGGTTGGCTTCTCTTCCTTTCTATCACTAGAGTAGTGCAAAGAAGGCTAAATCTATTTTTCAGTCTAGTTTGATATTTGGGGAGCAGAATGGAGCTGGAGGGTTGGACAGAAAGCACAGGATTTATTAATAGCATCAGCAACTACTTCCATCTGGAGCCACCCTGGTCTCTGAGCTCATTCTAGCAACAGTGCCAGCTGGTGAACCTCTCACCTTAGTCATATGTCTTTGACCCCTGCTGCTAGTAGTCAGGTAATTGTGCCAAGCTGCAGGCTACAGCTGGCTTTTTCACAGGAGGTTTCTGACTAGCTGCCTTGTGGGGAAGAGCAGTCAGTGAGGGTTTCTGCAGGAGGCTAAGCCTTAGTAGCCTGTATTCATTTTTCTCAGGCTACCAAAGAATCTAAAGGGGAGACAGCATCTCATGTTATTTTCCTGGGATGGGAGTGGAACAGAAACTACCCGTCATTTTAGGACAGCTGAGCTGGCTCCATCACTGTACAAAAAAATTAGTCAGTTTACGTTCTGGTTCTCTTTTCTCTCCTCACTATCCTCTTTTATGTTCCATTCCAGGAAATAAATGGGATAAAATATCTCTCAAGTAATTACTTCTGCCTTGTCACTGAGGGAGGTGTAGAGAAATCTTCTGGAAACTACCATTCCCAGGTTTGGTCTGAAGGTGAAGAGCTGTTGCAGATGCAGAAGCTGGAGATGCATAGTGGACACAAAGGGCAGACTTCTTTGGGCACAGAAGAATTGTCATACAGCTGAAGGAATGCGTGATTGATTCATGTGGGGATCCTAGGGCCAAAGATCACTTCATACAAATTTGCAGGAGTTGGCAGAACTAAATGTCAGAAGTGAGCTAGTGGGAGTTAAAAACTGGTCATGGACAAAACCCGCTGTTATTGTTTTCTCTTTTCAAAGAAACTAAATCTCGCCATTTTGTGTGGCAGCAGTGCTTACTCATAGTTCTTGGATGCCTGAGGCTGACCATACAACCCTAAATACGCATAACTGTAATGAAAATATTGGAATAATTCCTCTCCCTCAGATGCCTAAATCCATTCAGAGACGCTTGGGAGACTATTTCATCTAGCATAACTGAATTCTGTGCTGGGCTCCACTTGGTACAGAAACAAGAAGTGCAGTGCTTTCACTGGACTGGTGGGGTATCAGCAAACTTCCCATGTCATTGATAAGCATGAAGGTAACTCCAGTGAAGGGTTTTGGAGAGTGAGATAACAGCAATGAAAGATCTGAATAGTGGATCTCCATCTAGCCCTGCTGCTGTTCTTTGGTCTGCATTCTAACAATCATCCCCGCCTGGGCATTGTCAATGCGTCTATATTTACAAAAACTTTTCTCTGGGCTGAAGCATACAACTAGGTGGTTAGTAACAGCAAGCTCATACTAAAGCCTTTTATTCAGATGCACTCCGAGTGCAGAAGAAAGATCACATGTAGAGTGGCTTGACTTTTTGCGTGGTCTCTACCGAGAGTATTTAGACGCTAAGATTTGATCAGTTGAATGTGTCTTTTTGTTTCACTTTTTTTTTTTTTATTGGCTACTCACCTGTCCTCAGAGCTATCTGGATTAGCATCTGGGTTACTTCAGAGAAAGCAGAGCAGGTCCTTGAGGTATGATGGCACCACAGAACAGGCACAGTGGCTTGTTAAGGGCTCCTATGTTGTGCCTGCAATATGTCAGAACCAGCTGCAAGCCTGGGGTGTTATTTTCTTTGCTGATGACCAATATATATGGCCAAAGGAAAAATTCTCCAGTTAAGTGTCATAGGAGACTATGCATCAGTCAGTAAAAGCAGAATTACAGAAAATAAAAATCCTGTTGTAACAGATTAAGTACCTATCAAATGACAACAGTGGCTTATTTTCCTCAAGCAGAAGTAATGGATATACTTAGACATAATCCTATCCTCAAGTGTTTTAATTCTGATGGGGCACGTCTTATTAAGGAGAGTCACCAAAATGGAAAAGTGCACACTCTAATGGAAACAATGTCATAAAGTTGACAGCATTTCTACAGAGTAGGTTGACACCTAAATTAGGTAAGAGGGCTTGAAACAAGATGGAAAAAAAATAAAATTAAAAGGAAGTAAAAAGGTTTGTTATGAGTCAGTGTTTTTATTATTTGATGACTGTTTTGCAGTCTGTTTTCACAGCCAAGTAAGATACAAAGGGTAATAGGATTAGGTCTTCTTTGTTTTATTCTACCTTCCTAGTCTTTTGTTTGGCTAATCAAGAAAACTCCAGGCCCAGGGGGGGAGCTTATGCTCATTTGTGATTTCTCTTTACCTCCACATTTTACTTGAAAATGTACTTTATTCAACTTGCAATAGGCAAAAGCAACAGATTCAAGCTTCCATGTCCCTTGACTTCTCTGCGTTGATATTGTAGGCATTACTTTCTTGTACAGATAGAGAATATGGCAATACTTCTATGTATTCCATGCAGATTACCAAAATCGTATCTATATGCCGATGTATGGAATGCTGCTATGACCAGACTTGCTTGTATATCTTCTTAGTTTCATTTGTAAGGAGATAGTTTTCTTGTAATCAAATATTTGCAGGTTATTAAGATCACCCAGCAGGCTAATGAGGTCTACAGCATGTTTCTATGTGATTTCCAGTGTATTTTCTCAGCCTAAGCAAAACCAAACTCCAGGAGCACCTGAGGAAAAAAAATATGCCTGCTTTAAAGAGGCCCAGTTCCTTTTGTGATGTCTTCTTGCTCCTGGTGGAGAAACTATTACTTTTGTAATAGCCCACACTATCAGCAGATTACTTTTAACCCTCTCTGCAGAATATGGTATGCTGTAAAGAAGGCTGCTTATGTGCAAACTGAATTTTTGGCTCATTGGAAGTCAGTTAGGCTATGTTGTATTTCAAGTCTATGGATTCAATAAAACAAGAGACTTCAAGGTTAGAGATCATTCTGGAGAGCTCAGCTTAAGATCCTGAAATATAATTTTCCTTCTCTATTCACATTAGTGTTTCCTTGCTTGTATTATATGGTGCAAGGAGTAGGATTTGATTCACTGTCTTCAAGGAAGGAGAAGGAAGTAATGTGGAGTAACTAGAGAAGGGCATTCACACACCCCCACAAAAACCAACCCCAAAAAGGCATAACCATGAGCATGTGGGTTGGAATGAAGTTCTTTCAGGTTCTCTCATGGCAGTCAGACTTTCAGTCTCCTCCATTCAAAAACTTATCATGACAGGTAGACCAAGATGATATAATTTTGCGGTGATGAATCTAAAACTGAAACCACCTCTGTAAGGAATAACAGAAAACTTCTCTGATATCTCTGTCAGCATGTCTAATATTTTGAGACAGTCCGGAAGACATTTCATAAAACAAACTTCCATGGCTCATTGCTTCAGGTTGGTTACTCATATTTTCCCTTTGTAGTAATGTTTTTCTAAATGCATTTCATTCAACACAGTGTTTCTCTGGCAACAAAATGGCAGCTCATTGTTGAATAGCTAGCATTGCTTTGATGATTTTACTACTTCAGTGTCCATTTGCATAGCAGAATCCTCTACAGAACTAACACAGCCAGTTCCTTGAGTCAAAATTTTCAGAAGGCTGAGCTTTAAAGTGCACAGCTTTCAACACCAGAAAGATGAGTGCTTCATCCCGTGGAAGTGTTTGAGGTTTAAGAAAGGTTCTTTACTTGTATAGTGGCAAGGCCAAGGAAAACAAAAAGATCTTGTAAAATATTTTCACACACTTGTGCAAAGACTCCCTGGGACAGCTGAAGAGCTGTCTACTTAGGGCACTTGTGTGGGCTGGCAAAGAATGAGTTAGCAGAGGCTTAAATCCAGTTTTTTATATTGCAGCTGACACCCCAATCAGTAGCCTATCATCTACACTGAAGTTATTTCGTCAGCCTCTTGGGTGTCTCTTTCCTGTCTGTGATCCTTGGATTTCCTCCTTTCCAGGCAGTCTAATCTCTGACACACAGTAAGAGGATTTCCATGTTAATTTTTTAGGGTGGGCCCGACATTCCACTGGAGTTTTTTGTTCTGCTTTTTTGAGACTTAGATACTTAGAGTTTATTTGGGATGATTACTGGCTGTGAGACTATTGGAAGATCTGTAGGTTAGTCTTTCGGTCATCTCAGAGTAGTCCTACTTATTTAAATAAATAAGTATTTTTCCAGCAAAACAAAGTTTTGACCTATATTCCAGGTGAGTGTCAAATTACTGAAGCTAAACTTTGCAGAAAATTCCATTCAAAATTTGGAAGTGATTCCATGATACAAGAGTATTCTAAATTAACATGTATCCATTGCGAATTTTGGTTTTATGGAACTAGTATTTTTGGCATTAAAATTTATGGTAAAAACATACTAATGGTTATTTGTGTTTTTCTGCAGAATCATGTGAGGTGAACATGGTGACCTAGGCAAAGAAGGAGCAGGAGTTGTGGTACTGAAGAACTGGACATACTGTTTCCAAGTTTTTAAACCCCCATTGCAATGCTCCTTCTCAGCCAAATAGCTCCAGCTATAGTGATTATTGTGGGAGCTGATTTGCCTCTGAAAGAAAAGTGCCTTTATGGTAGTATCCTAACTTATTTTTGATAGAGGGAATAAACTTCTGGATTTCCGGTATTAATCGAAGTGAGGAGTCTTCCAATATATCCCTGGGCTCCCATTAAAACTAAGTTATAAAATTTCCCTGGGAACAAGGGTATGCCACTTCAGAAAAGCCAGTCTCACATTCCGTGTAATCTCTCATATCCAAGATGGAACCTCAACCCTTACCTCCTTAGTTTAAGAATGTCCCTGCCATTAGGAGCTCTTGATTACCTGGCCAACTCTCATTCTCCTATGATGAGAGCTGACTGGTTGTAATTAAATGGACACTTCCATTTACCTCTTCATGCTAGATCAACATGGTAACATGAAGGCTACATGTTTGAAACACTTGGAAGGCTGTAAACTTTAAAGTGGCATCTAATCAACCTGTGGAATTTGTTGCTGTGGGACATGGAGGCAAACAGTTTGAGAATCAGGGTAGGATTAAGCACTTGAATAGGAATAATAACTGCAGTTAACTTGTGAGTTTAAAGTATTATGAGGTTTATTATTTCATTTGCTCCTGGGCATAAACTGCCATCTCAGCTTGTGAAAGGACTCGTTTCTGCTCTCACTTGTTGCTCTGAGCCGTTTGTGGGATGCTTTCACAGGGTGTGGGGCACCCCAGCAAGTTGGTGCTGGAGGGGAGGACAGCAAACCGGAATGGTCAATAGCCCTACTGTGGAGCAGGGCCTGCTGCACTGGGTTGGATCCCCCTGCTTCTGATGGATTCCACAGCCCATGTGGGAAGCAAGCAGCATAGCCAGTGGGCTGTCTTGTATTAAATCTTGTTTGCAGAAAATTGTCAAGGCTGGGAAGTGATTCGTCATCCAGTCACTGCATGGCCACTTTTCCATACAAAATTGAAGCACTCCATCATGTGTGTGTGTTTAGTGATGTATTAATATATTCAAACAAATGAAATCCTTTCACCATTTGGTCTGAGAGCACACTTATCTGCACATTCTCTTTCTATCTTTTTGGTAAAGAAAAGCTAGAAGAAGATGGCTTGAACATTCCTGCCTTTTTAAAACTTTTTCCGTAAGGTCTCTGCACAAACAGAGATTATACATATGCATGTTATGGCTAGAAGTAAATGAACAGTCATTAACTACAGCAGCAGGTGTTAGGGGGACTGTTCACCTCGAGAATATTTGCACAACACCATTTAAACAATTAGGTGTTTTCCCTCAAGGGCCGGGGTTTATAAATTGGAACACTTTACAGCAAGAATAATTCTGACTGGAAATGGCACCAGTTAGATGAGGGGTTTTGTTCTCAGACTTGAAGATTAAGATTAGAACTTTAAATGCCTGATTATACTGATGTGGAACTTTGGATTTAGACTGCAAAACTATGTTTAGGCTGCAAGAGAGCAAAGAGACAGTACTATTGGTAAAGATGTTACATTAGAAAACAGGGTTAAGAGTGGCTCTCTTCAGGAAGAGATACGGTGTTTTCAGATAGTTTTACAGGAGAATCTGGTGGATTTATCTCACATAGTTTTTTAAAAAAAGAGAACATTCCGACTGCTTTGGATGATTAATGTAACCGCAAGTGTTGCTAAGAGGTCTGGCTGAACCCAGACAAAATCAAGTGATTCTTTTCTTCTCATTGGCTTCAAAGAGCCAGTCAAGGTGTTAGATATGCTGATCTCAAAGACCAGGATAAAGTGTTGGAGAAGCCAATTTAAATGCTCCTTTTATTTCCAGACTTCTGCAAATTTCTGTACTCCATTCACAGCTTTATTCTTAAAGAGGGCAAAGTGTTGAAGATACCATGAAGTAGGCTGTGTCTCTCCTATTTGTCTGGCTGTCTATGTAGGGATACTAAGTTCTTTTACATGCACTAATGGATTCCTGGGTGGAGGTAGCTGGACAAGCAGTAGCTATCTGCATGACAGATACTCTCTGGAAATCTAATATATGGATCTACTGACCTTACCAATCCTTTGAGGGACCATCCCTTTAAGACCCTGTGTGCTGAGATGAGTTGAGTGCCTGTATCATGCTGTCCTGAGTTGCTGACTGGATTTCCAACATGAACACCAGGTCTCTGTTGCAGCCCTATTTCTGATCCTGTCTCTAGTCTGAGCTGCAACGTTGCTAGTCTTGTCTCTGGTTCTGTCTCCTCCTATCTTGATTAGATGACTTATCTTCCTGGATGGACCCCAGACTGTATAGGTAGTTTTGTCTCCAGCTCTGTCTATAGCTTTGTCTCCAGAGACTGTTGTGTTATCCAGTAACCATGGAATAATCCAAAGTACATTTGGCATTGCACTGTAGCTGTGAGGCTATTACCTGGCATAGTCAAAGTCAAGGAAAAAGGGAGAGTGAATTACAGCTGCAGTGATGTGCTGTAGACTAATTTACTTGTCATGAACCACCCAATGGCATCCAGCTTCATTGTGCCTATTCCTCTAGTTCAGACACGTAGCTAAACAATATCCTGATTCTAATTCTTTGCCAGAAGGGCAGCTTATAAACCCTCTCAGACAACCTACAACCTCCTTCTTCCTTCCTGTGAAACCTCCTGGGGCTTAGCATGTGTGGGGGTGGTGGAAAAAGGGAGGGAGAAGAGGAGGAAGGGTGAGAGGACTAAATATCCATTGCCAGCTGTTGCCAATGAAGAAAAAGGCTGTGATAGTAAATGATGCATTTTATGGCAGAGAGGAAATGCCTTCATCCCATAAGCTGTGGCTGCTTACGAGCGCCCTGGCCATGGTTCTTGCTACCTGAGGAGGAGGGGGTAGGTCCCTGACTGCATTAGGCCAGATGAGAAGTCTGCAAGCTGGGAGGTGTTGTCCCTGGTGGATGTAAAATACTTACAGGTGCTTCCTGCTGCCTGGCTCTAGCTCTTATGTCGGGAGGCAAAAGAGCTGTGAGCAGATGATGTAGTTGTGTCTGGAAGTTCTCAGGTGGCAGATCACCCCTCAGAGACTGTCACAGCAAGCATGGATCAGCATAGTGAACTGAGTGCGGGGCTGTAGTTGGGAGCTATAACAGGCTGTACTTTTCTTACCTGCAAAAAAAAAAGGACAAAGGCAAGGAATAGTTGCTGGGGTTTGTTTGTGTAATTTCTTGCTGTTGTCCTTTCATGTTGTCTGAAATGCACTTTGAGCCTTGTCTTGAAATGAAACCTTTTGACACTCATTTGGAGGCATGCCTAAGGGATGGTCTAAAAGCTGTAGAGGAAAGATCTGTGTCATGAAGTCTGAAGAAAAAGAGGCTTATACCAGGTCTAGCGAAGTTTTTAAGCAGAACTCTAATCCTTTTGCAAGGAAGAACAGTTTCTCTCAGCCTTTTCTCTCAGTTTTCTTCTTCATTCTATTTATAGCCTGCTCAAGTTTAACTTTCCTTGGCCATCAGAAAAGTAAGCAAGTCTTTTCTCTGCTGATCTGAAGGTGGAGTTTGTTTATATGTATACAAGATCTGTAGTTGCATAGCAGTGTGATTCCACACAAAACACCCCTAGCCTCCACTCCCTAGATTCATATAGGGCTTCTTTTCTGTAAGGACAAACACACATTTGGAGCTTCTAGAAAAATCTATTTTGTTGATATCAAACAACCTGCCTCAACCCTTCCCTCAGGGAAAAAAAAAAAAAAAGATGGGAAAAAAAAAAAGAAGACAGGGCAGCTGGGAAATCTTAGACTAAAATGCAGATCACATTTCAAAACATTGTGATCTAAAAATAGCAATTCTGATTTCCCCTTCCCTCTCTTTTTCTCCCCCTTCCTCTTTTTTTCTCAATGTAATTCATTTTCTCGAAAGAAAATTCCCATCCTGGGAATATATGAAACATGTATCACTTCAGTGAGATTGGTATTACTTGCAAGACACAGTTGTGATTTAAAACACTGGTAACTGGGATGAAGCAAGCCTGAGACAACTGTGACTTGTGCAACTTGTTGTAATACTGTTTGTACATGCACACACATGCATGTATGGTAACAGGAGTAATGAAGCTAGAATTCATATCAGGAATAACACAGTTTTATGGGCTTCATGTTAATTATTGAATATTTTGGCTGTGTGGACTTAATTCTAACTCTCAAAGGACAGCTCTCACTGAATTTTCTGGGTCTTCTTGCGTGTGGATCAGAGTTTTTCAGTTGTGCGAATTAGATTGGAGGATTTGGGTTCTTGGTTTGTTTTTTGGTTTTTGTTTTGTTTTGTTTTAACTTTCATGGGTGTTTTCAAAAGCAAAGAAGAATTTTGCACCTTTTTGAGTGCCACTCTGCTGCAGGTAAAGAATGTAACAGCTTGTGAGGGTGCAGCTAGAGCCAATAATAATCTGACTGACATGTCTTGGCACTGAAATGCCTATTAAAACTCACTCTGTCCTTTCAAGATGGAGATTTTAATGCTGGGCACTTGTTTGAGCTGAAAATTCACTCTCTTTATATATGCAAAGAGCCTACATCCATGAAAGATTCTCAGAAGGATCTAATATTTTTATTGATGATAAAACAAATGCTTCAGTGTCACGAAGTTTCCAAGCCCAGTACATTCTGCAAACATGTTTCCATATGTAACACACCATAATTTTCCATACAGGATCCCAAAGATTCCTTGGAAAACTGCAGAGGACAGTCGACTATGATAACCTGGTAACAGTTTTAGGAAAAAATATATTTACCTTTAAGAATTTATAGGAAATGTAGAAATTCTCAGTGGGGGTTAACTGTGGATTTAATGGATAACAAAGTTCATCACAGGAACAAATGTCTTCAGGTATTTGGTGGGCGTGATTTCAATGACAAATAAGCCAGCTTCATTTGGAAAAGTTTGACAATACATATACTCTTGTTTCATGGAAAGGCAGCTTCTTTGATTTTATGTAAGATATGCACTCTTTTAAATCCACTTCCAAAGCAAAATCACTGATATTCTTTCCATGGATTTGAGAGAGTTCCAGTAGGTGGGAGGTTAGCTCTCCTACCTACGCTGCCAGTAACCAGAAGAGGTTTTTTAAAGAGCTGTTTATTACATGGTATGGTAGAACAAAATTTTTCAATACAACCCCCTGTCTCCTGCAGCTTGCAGTGCTAACACACGTTTGTGGTGCCTGCTGGAATCTGCCTGGATTTTAAGGGAGGATTTTAAATATGCTATCTGTTTGTTTCCCTCTTTACACACAAGGCAATAAAAGTCTGCTTTAGCATTTAGAAAATTCTTCATGTGTGAGAGACCATGACATTTGTTTGACGAAGACTCCCATGTTGACTTTCTGCAGAATTAAAGATACTTTGCCACAGAAGGTACTGTACATGTGTAGGTGAATGTCTGTGTGTTGACATGGGTGTTATAAAGAGACTGATACCCTACTACTCTTACTGCTTTCATTATCTGCTCTGTGGCTACAGCTTTTTACCTGTAATTTAGCAACGTCATCATTTTAATGGTGAATCTTAAGGTTCCTACAAGTGTTTTCCAATCCAATATCAGCAAGGATGAATAAATCAATTTAATCCTGGTGTCTGCCCCGCCCCGCATGCTTTTTTTCAGAATCCAGAGACATGTAGAAATTTGAGGTGAGATCTCACTTTCCTGAATCATTCTCTGCTATAAGCCTCTTGAAACAGAGATAGAATGGCACTATGGGGAACAGTCAGATCCTTGTAGACCACCAGAAAATCGGTGCTTCACAGCTGTGCAGCAGCTTTTATTCCTCTCCTTGCTGAGAAGTCAAATTAAATTATTTAGGAGAGTTCAGTTTTAGGAACTGAGCTGAGCTGAGCTGGCTGGTTAGCTGTGTCCCTGGACTCCTCATATGGACAAGAGTGATAGGATTCTTCTGAGGCTTATGCAAGGGGAACATTATTACATCCAGCAGCACCTGTAGAAGGACCCCAGGTAAACTGGGTGCCTGGGATCAGGTAGTACAATGGCTGCTACTCATACCAAAATTCCATGTACTTGAGGGCTTCTCATCCATTCTCTGTGGAGCCTACTGAGGACTTTGCTTTTCACACTAGGAGATGCTGTTGGGGTGGCTGTAACTCTGAATCACAAGTGGTCAGGCAGGAAAGACAGCATAGACAAACCTCTTTGAATAGGGAACCTTGGTTTTCTACAGTCTTCCAATTTGTCAAAACCCACGTTTAAGGAACAGAGAACAGCAATTGTTCTCCCACGGCAGCCCATGGGAGCAGCAGTGGCCAAATACAAGCTACTTCACTGCTCTGCAATTTGCAGCGCTGTAGAATATCTGCATAAAGAACAGTCTTTGTGATTTTGTGAATTTGATTAATCTTTCACATTGTTTTAGTTCTAGTTGTACTCTGGCATTTCTGCATGTCTGTGCCACAAGCAAAAATAACTTTTTCCTAAAGTAATAATAACTTTTCAAATTCATTGTGCCTAAAAAATCCTCCTAAACAATCCTCCCTTGAGGAAAATATTATCTTACTTTTCCTTTCCACCACACAATTTAACAAAGATTTACAAACAAGCGTGTATGCTATATACTGTAGAGATTTACTTGGATTAGAAATCTTGCTTGTTAGGCATGTAGCTTTTAAAATACTTTTTTGAACGAGCAAAAAGTACATTTGTATAAGGAAATGAGGAAAATGTAATAAAAGGAAAATTAGGCTGAATTAGGCAAAAAACATTTCAAGATGCCATAGATAATATGAAGCTTATGATTTCTTTGAAAGAAATCAGGCCGTATTCCTCCTAAAAGAACCTGAGCTTCAGCCTGTTTTGTCCTTGCTGAAGTCTGTGGAGTCTCAGATGTTCCAGCTCCATCATCCCACACTGGCTATAACTGTCCTACTGATACTCCTTTAACAGTTTCACAGGGTAGGTGAGAATATATCTTAAGGTATGTGTTCAGGAAAGGTGCTAGAAACCTATTAGAATAATGTTGTCCCACTGCATTTCCACTGCATGACCACTTTCTTTCCATTGGTTGCTGTTCCACGGTTATATTTGGAACCATCTCTGAGGTTTGGTTGGTGTGAACGAAGCCAAAACTTTGGCTTCATCATGCAGGAAACTCTAGTTATCTCTCATTTAACCTCACCAAAAAAAAGTTAGTAATAGTTGTGTGAGTCTGCAGCTGGCAGTGCTGTGAGATCTACATCTCCCTTGCATCAAGCATGAAAGGGTGAGCTCACCCAAGTGTACCTGGCTGCAGTATTGAAGACAATCTGAACTGGTCACACTGGATTCCATTTACAGAAAGGACCAAATCAGTATAATTAGTGGTGCCTAGAGCATAATCTATCCCATCCCAAGGTAGACAACTAAAATGGGTCTCTGAATCACTGCTTTCTCTTAACTGTTTCTCAGGGGAGCTTGGCATGATTCTTTTAGCTATAGAATGAAATCTACTGTGCAAGGTTTGAAAGTGAGGGGAGATGAGCCCACAAAACTCTGCTCCCATTGATAGACACAGAGAAAGTGAATTGCAGAATTTAGCTTCTGTGTCTTTCCCTAATATAGAGCATATGCTAGCAAAAATAGAGTTGATAGCATTTATTATGACAGCTGATGTTGATGATTTGACCTCTTCTGTTAAACAGATGACTCATCTACAATTTGTTTTTAGATTGTCTAGATTATGTGTAATTAAAGTCCTTTGGGGATTTCAATTCTGCATTGCATCTGTGACAAGGAAAAGGGCAGGCATGTTGAGCATATGATGATGCAAAAAGGAAACCTAAATGTTTTCCAGGCTCTGTGAAACAGTCAGATGCCCTAACAACACAGACATATACACTCTTCTTCAGTGTCAGGCATCTGTTTTCTAAAGCAGCAGAAATATGCAGGTGGCATTTTTAGCACTGCTACTGAGAAAGAAGCAGCTACAGAGTGAGTCTTTTGGGATCACTTTGCCTTTCTGAGAAGAGACAGGGAAAGCATACATATGCTTTCTGATAGCATCAGATATTGATGGAAGACTTCCTCAAGACACCTCAATTTTAGGATCAGAAATCTGTAATGAAACTTACCAAATGAAAGCCAGCATGCAAACCTCTTTATTTCTTAAACACCTGTTGGTTATTCAGACATGAACTACATCCTGGGTGCTGTGTTCTCCTCAGTATTATTTCTGTGGTTTCAAAAATTTCAGCTTTCCTGCAGCAGTGTGTGCTGGAGACTGGAGCACATCTCTCCAGTGTCTCTCCAGAGACGTACCTCTCTTTAGGGGGGGGGGGGGGAAAGAAAAACACTGAACCTTCTTTCTTCCACACTAAAAGACCTTTGTCCCAAACCACACATGTAGATTTTAAACAGAAAATAATATGAAAGCACAGTGCTTCCTTTATAGCAGACCTTATGTGCCTTATGCAGCTTTCTGAGTTCCTGTGTCCATGGATTTATGATGTGCTCTACACTTTCCACATTCTCAGTGTTGTTTTCCCACATTTGAAGGAGAAATGATCAAGAGATTTGTGCTGGAGTGAAATTTATTCTGTCTTAAGCTATGTAAAGGTTCCAAATTCACCACAGCATGGAAAATAGAAATGCTGTAAGCATCTTGGGCCCTTCCCAGGCATGCAGACACCATGCCTTCTGTAGAAATGAACGTTACACTCTTGTAATTACTGTTCTTGTCAGAACTGTTTTTGCCTCTAATAGATCAGGTAAATATGAACTGAGCAAAGGTTATAATGCCCAGGGGGTGGTTTCTTCATGGGAAAATAGCCCCCAACCCAATGAAAAGTTGTGCTCCTCTGCAGAGGGTGGGGGCTGAATGGCTTTTCAGATAATAGGGTGGACTATCAGCTCTCACAGGGTAGGAGAACTGTGATTGAATATTGAAAAAAAAAAAAACCAAACACAAAACACAACAAACAAACAGCAAACAGAAGCCCCCCAAATTTTAGGACTGTGGTAAATAGGGTCACATTGTCCTGTTTCCTCTGTGTGGGCTACAAAACTGTGAGTGACCACCAAGGCTCAGGTGCTGAAGCAACCATTCCACTGTGCAGACACTCTAGTAAGGCCCCCATGTCCACAGCAGTTCCCAATAGCAGCACTGCCAGACTTGACTCCACACTGCTTATGAAGGAATCGCCTTGCTACTTCCTCAGTAACCACCAGTATTCCTTGGAAATGTTGGTCATTACAGCTGTGGTCCTGTTCCCCTTGTTGAGGAATACTCTAATTCTGTTGAAATTCCTAAGTGGTTTACCAACTGCCCTTTCCATGGAACAAACAAAAAAACCCACCAAGTTAAAGTAAACAATGAATTGCTTTCTACTCCAAGATTAACAAAACAGGCACACAGAAATAAACTGAAACCACACTTAGAATTATTCTTTCCTTCAATCACCTATTAACCAGCTAACCAGAGCTCAAGACACTTACGTAGCTGGGGTCAATCCTTACTCAGGATTCCCAGGCATTACTTATATAGAAAGGAATTGAGTCTCAATGAGGAACTTCTCCTTATATATCTGGCCCTTGAGCTAGTAGCTCCAGCTTGAAAAGCCTTTTGTAGTTCATAACTGAATTAGGATGCCAATTGTTAACAGTGCTATTAAAAGATTACTGACCTCCCCTGCCTAATTTTAGAAATATTGATGTCTCTTTGGCATGGCTAGGTAGATCTATTTTCTGATCAGAGAATAAACATAACTTGTTAATGACTGTGCTAGTGCTTAACAGGCTAAAGATCTATTTATAGTAACAAAGGATATCTACCTGCCTGGAATTGTTGAACGCACATTCATGTTGAAACATTTGTATATGACCAATGTACACAAAAGCCTGTAATTTAGAGAAATGTAAAATGATAACCATATTGATAATCACTCTCTTTTATGTGTTTGTATTATATGCATAATTCATTATTATCTCTCAAATCCAGCCAGAATGTGACAATAGTCCATTAAATCTGAGGTGAGAGCTGATCTGGGGAAGAAACGTGCCTTACTTTGGCATGGAGAGATATTGTGATTTGCAGCCTAAAATTTACCCTGTTTGGTTCCAGTCCTTTTCCTTTTTGTTATTCTCTGGGGATTTTTAGATTACAGTTACTGGCAGCTGCAGTGAAGAGCATTCAGTTTAATACGATCTAGCCAGATTGTAGGCAAGTGCTAGGTAAGTGCCTCTCTGGCTGCATACTCCATGGGCAAAGACTGGCCCCCTCGATCTACCTATCAGCAGAATTACACAGGATAGAATAATTCCCTGAGTGCAGTGGAGTCCGATGATATAAAATATTAATTTTGTAATACTGTTTTTTTTCTAACACATATTGAAGCTAATAAACTGTTGACATACTGAAGACACCTTCATTCCAAATATCAGTTTATGTTGTCAGCTGGTGATCATGTTAATTGATATTCTTACTGTGTCTCACTGCACCCTAAAGTTTCCCTAAAACAACAATAAAGCCTGAAAATCAGACCGTCACAGAGGGTTGACCCAAGGCCTCTGCAGCCCACTTATATTACATTTAACCATTTGGCTTCTAGATCTTACCTTGATGAAACAACTCACAATGTCAAAGGAAAAAGCGTCACTTTTGTAAACCTTAGTTGCTTTGATTCTTGCTAAGCATGAGCTGTGCCTGGCCTAATTGTCAGTCAACAAAGGCTCTATTGCTTTCAAACTGAGTGGTGGTGGTTTTCTTTCTCCTGGTCTCTTGCTTCCAAGGCCAGTAGAGGCTGCAGAGACAGGACAAAACATTAGGCTCCAGAAGGATGTTAGTGATTTTTTTGGTTTGAATCTCTCACCTCAAGCTCTAGCCAATGAACAGTCATCATGGGCAGATTCTGAAGGGAATTTTCTTGAGGTCTTGAAGAAAATGTGATGCCAGTGATCTGGCAAAGGGGTACAGTTATTCCTCAGAAATCAGCATGGCTCTACCACACTTACCCACAAAAAAAAGGTAAAATTAGGGCTGGAAATAAGTAGTGCAATGCTATGAGCACAAGTACAGCACAAAAGGGAGCCAGATAAACTGGCAAAGTAATAAAATTTGCTGGGATCAGAAGAAAAACAGACCTTGGAACAAGTCAGAAAGGTAGGATCAACTGGAAAAAAATGAGCTCCGTTATCAGTTATTCTAATACCTGGTAGTAGATGGCACTCTGGAATTCCGGTGGGCCACTAAGTTTTATGTAACTGAAGTGGGAGTAATTGAAAAATCTCTCTTTTCCTCTTCAAGGGGTATGATCAAGGACATAAGAAGTAAAAGTTAGCCTAATAAGAACTAATAGAAAATAAGATAGAAAATGTGTACTTAAAAAACCACAAACAAACCCACACAAACCCAGAAAACATTAAAGGGAAGAAGCCTTAAAAGCGGAAACTGAATGGGAAGTGGGTTTTATTTGTCTATTATACAGGCACTAAAGACACAATATGGGTCTCATTGATTTGTATATGGAACAGAAAACTTCTCATTGATTTGTATATGGAACAGAAAACTAATCTGTTGTAATTCAGATGAAAGATAATATATTCATAAAGCAGCATAAACCAAAAGAAGATCCCTTTTTTATTTTGGCTAATGATTTTCGAATGGCAGAAACAGCAAAGCTGGGCCAAACTACTCTGTGATGTGTTTCCAACTGGGCCACAATGCTGCAGTCTCAGGCCCATGGGGGTTCTGGAGCCCAAGGCAACACCATCTTCAAGACGGTAGGGTTTTTCAAAGCCTAGTATGAATAGTACAATTTAGATAGTTAAGACAGAGATGGCATTACCTGTTGGTGTAAGACCCCAGTTTAAGTGGACCTTGAATGTATTGAATCACAATAATTTCAGTTGACATCCTCTAAACCACAGGCCTAGCTCAATGCACATGATTACTTCTGAGTTTTATCATATCCACAGTGCCTAGTAGATACAGGGGATAAGGAAGCTGTGTGAGGTTGGCTTTTTCTTAATACCCAATGCCCTACCGAGTTAGGTTATTTTGGTGTGTCATTGCAATAATTCTCCTGAAAAATGTTCCTTTGTATGCATGAATGCTATAATTGTGCATGCAAATCAAGGACATGTAATTGCTCTTGCATTTTCAAAAGCGAAGGTTCAATGCAGAGTTTTATTTTGCTCAGTGTAATCAATCTGGTTTTAAAAGTCTATATAGCAGGTTTCTTGCAATGTCCGTAAGAATCTTTTCTGCAGCTTGATTTTTTGTAATTATGTTTTCCTTGCCCGTGTATATGAAAATAAAATTTCACCTTAAAAAAAAAATAAATAAGATTTCTAACTAGTTTGACATCAGTGTTGATACATTTGCTAGTGGAGAACATAATCTCTACCCCAAGGAGCTTGGCGTGTCAGAGCAGACCACATAACACTTTTATGTACAGATGCATATACACAGGATTACACTTCTGACAAAATGGGAGAACTTTATGAGGAATATACAGGGCCTTTTTTTATCAGTCTTATGATAAATGAATGAATTATTGTGGCAAGGCCTTTTAGAGTGAGAGTTTTCAAAAGTGTACACTTGATCAAGCATACTCCAGTTCCTGCTATTTTGTTTATAGCACAGAGGGTAAAGGAGGAACAACAGGTCCTAAGTCTTTTGGCTGGATCAGTTAAGCTTTGGGTGCTCTGGGTGAATTAAACAAAAAAAGTGTAGGGAATAAAACTCAGTGCCTTTTGTACTAGTTATGTGACCAGGCAATTGATGGAGCAATAGAAAGATTTTTTTTTTCTTTTTTTTTTTTTTAAGGAATGTTCACCATAAGAGCAACACTTTTTGACAAGTTTGCCTGTGCTTTCTGAATATTTATTTAGTATCATTGTTTAGTACTGAATTCTCTGATTAATCTTCAGTGACAGTAACTTCAAGAAAAAATTACACAGCTTCAAAAAGTGTGTGGGCAAATTCATGGCAGAAAAATCCACTAAGACTATTAAATACAAAACCAGAAAGTCCCTCAACTGCAAATTGCTGGAAGTTGGAAGAGTGTTCCAAGGAAGTATCACTGTATCTTTTGCTTATAATTTTCCCTGGGCATCTGCTTTTGGCCTGTGTTGGAGACAGGGTACTGAGCCAGATGGATCTTTGGTCTGACTCAGTCCTGTTACAATTTTGCGAAAGTGTAATGAGAGAAACTTGACAGATGCAGGAATGCAGGTGAAGAAGTGCTTTTTTTGTTACAGATAACTTATCTTTTTTTTCTTGGTTTTTTTTGTCTTTGTGGGTCCTCTCCTCTCCTCTCCTCTCCTCTCCTCTCCTCTCCTCTCCTCTCCTCTCCTCTCCTCTCCTCTCCTCTCCTCTCCTCTCCTCTCCTCTCCTCTCCTCTCCTCTCCTCTCCTCTCCTCTCCTCTCCTCTCCTCTCCTCTCCTCTCCTCTCCTCTCCTCTCCTCTCCTCTCCTCTCCTCTCCTCTCCTCTCCTCTCCTCTCCTCTCCTCTCCTCTCCTCTCCTCTCCTCTCCTCTCCT